>JAVJGI010000014.1:78155541-78220478 GCA_035590275.1 Ibycter americanus
AAGGGCCGGCGGGGAGGGCAGGGTGCTTCCGCGCTGGGAGCCCGGTGGGGCCCGGCCGCGCTCCGCGGCGGAGCTGGCGCACCTGAGGGGTGTCTCTGCTGGGTGCGGAGTCTGGCATTTGTGTAGCTTGTCCTTACCCCTGCCTTCTGACAGACAGCGCTTCGCAGGGCCGTGTGCGCCTTCAGAGCCTGAGCTGGGGCAGTGTTTTGCTCTTTGAAGGACTGTGCACCAGTGGAGCATCATTTATTAAAAAAAAAAACAACCAAAACCTTAATAACTTAAAGATTTATTTAATGCTTTTCTGTGCAGAAGGGAGGGTTCAGTAAGTTGTGTGAAAGTTACTGCTAGAGCTCATGGAAAAAAAAAAAATGCCCTGTTTGTCATTGGATGCTGATGTAAACTTCATAAATAGTGTCCTGGGAAAGATTACAATTAAGGAAAAATGTAAATAGTGCCAAGCATGTAAGGATAGCTTGCGTCCTTGTAGCTATAAACCAAACATTTTCACCTGTGTCTTTTTTGCAGTGGAAAAGTTCTCAGGGGCAAAGCAGTATTTTTGTTAGAAGTGTCGTCAGGCAGGTTGACTATCTGACAGTGTAGTCAGTCAAATGCCTGGCAGATCCCACATTCTATAGTGCAACTCTTTGGGAATCAGTAGAGATACCTGTAACTATGCCTTACCCAGCATCTATTTTTGGAGGCTATATCCTGTTATGAAAGACCTGCTGCTTCATTAACAAATGGGTATTCCTCTCTTAGTGGCAAGAGTAAAATTAAGAGCGACACCAAGTAAGTTTGGCTAGTTGTGCAGGTGTGACACTCGGCTGTGTTTTCAGATGGATTGTAAACCTGAGACAAAAAGCAGTGTAGCAGCATGGTCTCAGGTGCAGGGATATATGAGGAGAAGCTTACATCTTTGCTCGCAAATGGGGAAAGCGGAGGAAATCCTCTTGTGCTTTGCTGCTGCTTGAAGGGATCAGGCAGTCCAGGTGTAATACACCAGGCTCTCTGACCTCTCCTAGGCTGCTGCCTGTGTTTGTATCAACTGAGTAGAGTTCATACAGTGTGGGGTTTTTTTGCAGTAACTGTCCCTTTTCCCCCAAGGCTAGCTGAAGTGTTCTTGATGCAACACCACTATTCCACTCCTTAAAGATAGCATTTTTGGGAAAAAAATCTTCTAGTGAGGAGTAATGATTGGGTGATACTGTACAAGGCGCTCTTTTGTTATACCCCTGTGCTAGGTTGTATTTGCTCAGTAATTACCCCTTCATAGTTTGAATTGCTTGCCTTTGGGATTTTAAAAGTCCAGATGAACATCAAGATCATTCCTAATACCAGCACAGGCGTTCTCTATTCATAATACATTTCCTTGTGCCTCATAGAACAGTATTCCTAGCAAACCCTTGGAGGTGAAAGATGTCTCTTTCTCCAGTGCAGCACTAACCCTTGTACATATGAAACTTAGCGCTGCACTCGGTGTCTTCAGTGCTACTGTCATTTAACTGACTATATTGGGGAGTATCACTAACAGCTCCAATGAAGAAAGTCTTCCTTGCTGTTACTTGCCTGTCAGCCATTAATCAAAAGCTGATACCTTTTCCAAAAGGCAGATGAAAGGTAATGGACCACCTAAAACCACATGACTGCAAAAGGCTGTTCTTAAAAAAAGAGGCAAAAAACCCTACAAACCAACCAGAAAGCAAGCTTTTTAGACATGTTTGCTATATTTGCATGAGGGTGTTGGTGGATTTCACTTGTAATGCTGTAACTGAAAAATATTTTTCGATTTTCTTTGTTTTAATCTGCTAGAAAATCTGAGGACAGGGTGATTAAAAAGAGGCTCAGCTACAGCCATCAAAAGATTATCCCAAACAGAATGGTGCTGGGAGGATGGGAAGGTTTTTTGCGTTATGTTAACAATTATCAGGATATGTGTGGAGCTTGAAATACGTTTGCAGAAATCTCTGAAGAGAGCTTTCATATCCCTCAAGTTATTTGCTGACACTTTGCGTGGATTCTTATTTGGCTGCTTCAAGCAAAATTAACTTACTTCCTGTTCATGGGCAGTGATTACCAGTTGTCTGGTGGAGAAAGTTGAACAGGAAGCAGCCATTAATCTGACTATAATACTTTTCTGTTTTCTAGCTTATTTTTTTCAGGAAGGATAAAGAACTTTTCTACAGAAGAACCCTGTACTTGTTCCTCTGCAATACTTGACTGAAAACGTGTTTAAGATGCTCCGTCTGCTGGGCAGGAGTCTGGTCCTGTGACTAGTTATAGGGAATTTGAGGTTTAAGAGTTTACCTAGTAGCATTACTAAGCATCGTTAGTGCTTCCTGCTGTTTGGTTTTAGTGGCAGGTAAATCACCTAGCTGTATGGGGAACTTCTCAGGCATGTTGCTATATACTAAAATGCATTTTTAGGTGTTGAAGCAGCTTTGAAAAATCTGTCCTCAAATAACTGAGTAGCCTTTTCTTTAGGTCTGTAGGTATTGTCTGTTATTTTTAATAAGCCTAGAGAGAAGAGCCATCCTGGAAAATATCAGCTACTGTCAGTGAGGACCCGTGAGATGCAGCCCTTCTTCCATTAAAGATCTCTCATCACATAGGATGAACTGGGGGAAGTAATCTTGGGTAATGGGCTCATAGACCAATGCCAAATTGCTGTTCAGTCAGTAGTCTTACCATTGAGCCTCTAGACTCACAACTGGCATGAACTTGATTAACCACAGGGAATCCTGTCACCTTATCAGTCATTTAGCTATCTGACATGCTGCAGATTATGTTGGGTCAGGGTGATATTATTCCCCTGGCCTGGAGGTTCACAAGAAGCATTTAATCACACTAACATTTCTGACATTCACTGCCACTCTTCCTCCTATGTTGAATGATTTAGGTTGTCATCAGGAACTGGGTCTGGACTTGTGTAGTTAAACAATATGGTGTTACAGCCCTGGATGCTGGTTCCAGCGGTTCAGGGATGAAGCACGTGTGCAAGGAGTTGGAGCTTAAAATAGCATTAGCAGAGATTGCCTTTTTGGATGCATTTATTTCCTTTTGATATTAAAGGGTCAGAGTGGTGTTGCTGGTGTAAGGGAGGAGTTCAACTTCAATATGTGTTACTTAAGTGTCTCTCTCTGGGAGAGCCATTTGGGAAACATACCTAATCAGCCCACGTGCCTGAGGCACCTGAAGAACTTTTCATTGGAAGAGCCCTCACACAGTGAGAGTGAAGTGCTGTGCTGATTGCCAGGGTGCTGGTGTGCACTACCTAAGGCAAGGTTTGAGCCAGCAGCTTTATATATTTGAGGAGCAGCCTAGCTACCAGACTGGAGCAAGAATTTCTAGCTTTCCTTTTAAGACAGGCAACAAGCAACCAGGCACATGAAATTCATACAACAGGAGAGAGCTGTTAGGGGCTTGATTCTACAGAGTGCTTAGGTCTCTTAGTTGCAAAGGCTAAGAGCTGGAGACTTCATCTGTGCATAAATATAGGGGTTTGGGTCAGGCTTGAATACAAAGAACACTAGGTCTTGTTTCTTCTTTGAGCTACAGCAAGCTCTTTCTCTTTGCTTTATGTTGCCTCTGGGCTCTTGAATCCTGCAGCAACTGCTGTGGGGTGTCGACCTTAAAAAGGATCATGAAGGGTGCTTGTGTGCCCCATAATAGGGGTGTGCAGGGCATTCATGGGGGGATGAACTGTCATGTGGGGTACGCTCATCCAGACAGCTCTCCTCTGCAACCTGGAGTACTGAACTTTTGTTCTGGAGCTCAGATCACCTTCAGTGGGAGGTACCCAGGCTGCCAACTCGGCAAAGATGGAGGCTTCACTGGAAAGCTGACATGGTCTAATACTGGGGTCAAAGGTATTTTTATGAAAATTGAGCTTGATCAGTCCTTGAGGTGTAAGACACTAATCACCAAGGCAGTTCCTGCTGTGGCTGTTTTAAAAACTAGTAATACCACATGACCTGGTGGTTTGGGCATGTCCCTAAGCTGGCCAAGTAAGAGGGCATACTCTTACTGTCTTACCTCTACCTTAAGGGAGAACCTGGAACATGTCTCTATCACTTTGGATAGGTGTACTCACCAGGAGGCTGTTGGAGAGGGAAAGGGATGTGTCCAAGTGTGAAACACTAGGCATACCTGGAGGCCTGTTGGAAACTAGCTGCTTCAGGTAGTTAAATGGGAAAACTGCGGTTCTTTCGTGGGTTGGTCTCCTGAACTCAGTTGAAACCATTCCACTGGAATTGTATTTAGGGTCTTAGAACCAGATGTATTTAAACACTTAAGTGAGGATTGTACACCAATAATCCTGATGGGACTAAATCAAAGAACTGGTATTTGTAGGGGGAAAACATACCATGTTTGTTTAGAGGAGCTCCTGTTTTCTTGTGTGCTGCTTGAAGGCCTGGGGGGTGTCTGGGCCAGCCAGTTGTCTTAGGGAGCCCTTCTGGATGCATTTTTCAGATACTGCCATGACCCTCAACTGGTAACTATTGGCCTCATTGAGGTTATAACCACAGTAGGTACAAAACTGTATAGATCTAAAAAGTGCAGCAAGAACATGGCAGAGTGGAGGAGGAAATTCTGCAGCTGTTGCAGGATGGGGGTGGAACAGATAAGGTACATGAACACCAGTTTTTAATTTTAACTCACATCTATTTATTAGCTGAGTGGTAAATTGCAGCTCAAAAGAGGAGGAAGAAGGGAGAACAATATGTTTTAGATCTGTCACTTTGCCTACTCCTTCCATCAGTGTGGTTTCAGTGGGATCAAGGATCTTCTAAAATAGCACTTACAAGTGTTGTTGGAAATTGATATTAATTTGGTGAAACTGGCAGACATGGTTTTTAGAAAGAAGCACACTTTTTTTTTTGCAATATGTAGAAGGCAAAAAGATTCAAACAACACGACACTTTAATAAAGGACAGTTAGCTCTAATAGTATGCTTCAGATATCATGTTTCCCTGTAAAAGAGTAACTTGAAGAAAAAACCTCCTGCATTCGTAAAACAGGAAAACTCCAACCTTCATACTGCAGTACTTGATAATAGAGTAACATTGCAGGTTACAGAGGATAATATTAGTTTATAGTCCACTATCCCTAAATTTATGAAGCGTTGGCAAGTTTGTAGTAGTCACCATCCAACAGTTTCCACATTGACTAGATCATGTGCAATGATGACGTGTGGCATATAGTAGCAGGTAACTTCAACAGGAACAGTGGTGGCCTTTCATCAAAGGTTGATGGGTGTTTGTTTATTGATTTGAATAAAATATTGGATTTCTGGGCCACTATTTGCGGTTGTCTGTCTTGCTCATTTGTAGGGATGACTTGGAAAATGTCTCAGTGTTTACATGTTTTACCTCTTCTCTGTAACTTTGCTACAGAAGAACTTGTAATAGAGTGGCTAGGCCTAGACACTGGTGTGTAAATCATGAGATACCCACTTCTCGGCTGAAGCGGACTGGGAGAAGGCTGCATGCATCTGAGGAAAGCTATGTCTTTCTTCAGCCTGTCAGTTGCAACAGAGCCTTAAATTCACTGAGCCGTGTAATGCTTTCTCCTCTGCAAGGTGTAGGATATTCTAATGAAGATGAGTAACGTATGTTTTCCCTCTTTCTAAGAAAAGGTGTTCTGTTTCTTCAGTTGTTTGGACACTGGGTTTCTAAATAAAAAAGATATTGTAGATAAGTGGAAACTAGTTGAAACCATAACTAACAAATCCTTTTCCCCCTTCTTCCTCTACTTTTAACTAAGAAAATTAGTCTTTCTCTTACAGAAAGAGATGGAAGAGACAGACCATACAGGCTACCTTTCTCTTAAGAGGAAGATAAATAGCAGCCCCGATGGAATAAACTCAGAGTAGTTGCAACTGTAAAACTTACTATTGACAGGATTTGAGGTCACAATTTATCTCCACTCTCTGTGTCTGCTCCCTCTGATACCAGACTAGTCTACTTATAGGTAAATTGGGCAAGTGTCACATAGGCCAGATCTTTGGCTGGTGCTCTCATCTGATCGATTCATACCAAGTAGGATATAGCCTTAATTATGCACCATCATGGAATTTGGAGGAAGAAGGAAAAGTTTAGCCGGAGAAGAAATAGCAGTTGTCTGCCTACATGCCTTGAATATTAATTACAGCTGAACTGTCTTTCCTCTTAGAGAAAAGTATTTTACAGACGCTGAATGTTCTTACATTATTGCTTTAGTATATAGTGCATGAAACATGACCTTAACCAGTGATGCAGCTGATGATACTGTGAGTACTGTGACAGTAGAAAGAATGATGTTAGAGATTTCCTTTTGTTAAAGCTGAAAGTAAGAAACAAAAGAGAAAAAACCCCAAACCTGTGGAAGGTAGCATCCTTCTGTCTGACTTTGGAGACTTCGGAGACTCCTGGACTGAGACAGCAAGCTGGTGAGAAGGGTGGCGCCAGATATGAGGCTTGTATCTTCTAATGTGTGGAGAGACAGAGCTCTAACTATGGCAAAGCATATGTGATTGTATTTTTAGTTTCTTTAACACAGTCTTAGTGTCCAAATGCCTGACAGAAAGGTCTGAACTGTTCTGTCACCAGCCTTACTTGCTGTTCCTTGGCTGGCAAGTTTAATTCTAGCAGTACTGTGGAGCCAGTTGCCAGGTAATGCCAGCAGGACTAGAAAGCTGCAATAGTAGAACCAGAGAAACCTGAACCAAATGTTCAGGTTATAATAGTTTCAGCTTGAAAGGGGTATGCACTACTGTTGAAGGTCATGTTGGATCACAGCACAAGTCTCCTAAAAGTGAAGAGGCGGGGATAACTGTAGGAATCCTGGCTGGCTGTACACACTGGTGTAGAGGTATTTGTAGGGATTTTGTGTACCTCTTCTGGGAATGATGGAGCACAGGTCAAAAATGCCCAAGCTAGAACTGACTAAGGCTATCCCTGGAAACAGGAAAACTCCATGTTATGCTAAAGCTCGCTAAGCTTGACAAGAGTTAGCAGGCTTTTCTGGAGTGAATCAGTGAGACAGCTGGAACAGTCCTGTCAAGTCTGCATCTCCCCTAGGAGCTAGTAGGATTGCACATGAGAAGCAGTCTTTCACAGAAAGTGCCTTAGTTTTTGGTTTGTTTCCTTTTTTTTGGGGGTGTGGAGTGGAGGAGTACTTTCAAGAAAACTAGGGGTTTGCACAGCTTCAAAAATCACTGGGCAGAGAGCTGGAAAGCAGGCTGTACCCTTTACTAATGCCTGGGGATGATTTGCATCTCCATGTGTCTTCTGTGACCTACAAAATAAACCTTGCTACCCACCAGGTACCACTAGTCCAGGTGCCTGGCCGTCAATCTGTCTTGGTGATGCTTTGTTTGCTATGAATATAACACTAGAGGGATAGCCAGGTATTGAAATGGTTGTTGGCAGCATTCTGACTACAGAAGATACATTTCAAGGAAAAGGCTATCAAGAGCGTAACTCCTAAATTGGTACAAGTGTGTAAATAAGCAGATGAGGCAAAAGTTAATAGATCTGAGGACATCTTTGATTTCTTGAGGATTTTTGTGATATTAAACCTTTTCCTAGTGACAGTCAGGATGTGAAGGAAGACCAGTGAGAATGTTTTTATAGACCTAGCACTTTCCCGCAGGAAGTTTGACTTCAGTGAATTGGTGTTTCTGATCCAGACTTATTCAACTGATCCATCCCTGATGGGTGCTACTACCCACATACTACTGTACCTTTGCATCTATACTAAGAAGCTGTGTGTGTTTTAGCAAAGCCCTCAATAGTCAGTAGGGTGAGGTCGGCTTGATCAGATGAGTGCCCTCTTCTACTAGGGAATGAGGGAGTTGGGCTTGGATGTCCAAGGTGGGCTTCTCTTTAAAAGGGACCAAATAAGGTGAGTGCAGACTTCATCAGACAGATGCAACATAATCTGGTGAAGGGGAGAAGCCTGCCTGAGATGAACCAGTGTAATGCCTAGGCTGATGTGAAAACACATTTGAAAATGCTGAAGTCCCAGTTTGTGTGGGGCAGTAGGCAAGACCCACAGAAGCAGAAAAATAGTTCTCATAAAAATCACAAGCATGTCTTTAATTTGAATTGTAGGGCTTTTCATTCTCTAGCTTGAATGTTTCAAGTAATGGGATTCTTGCTGTCTCTCTCCCTTTCTCTTACAGAAAGTATGCTTTTCTTTTGAATCCTCATGTCTAAATTTCATTTTAAAATACTGAATACTCTGGATGTTGACTCTTAAGCACATAATTTTAACACTAATTGAAATACTGTAAAAAATTACTTTAATTTGAACTTTAGAGATATTATGTGGTGTTCAGGAAGACCTGAACATTCAGAAGAAATCTGAATGACACTGAAATCTGGTTCCTTGAATACCAAACACTTATTAGTAAAATGTGAGGTAAAGGGAGACAGAAGATAAACTGCTACAGATTAGAAGCGTACTCAATGGGAAAGGAGGAGGATGAGCACACCAGGCGAGAGGGGATAACTAGGCAGGCAGCTTTCTGCAGTTGACGTGAAAAATAAGACATGTGGCTTGATAGCTGCTTCATATGTATAACTACTCCACTCAGATCTGACAGATATATACTCTCTGCTTGAAAGAGAGCAAACACAGTGCTGGCTTGGCACACTTCAAAATGCATGTGCCAGCACACATGTGCTGCAGTTTAAGCAGGGCAGCCAAATGCCTCAGGCAGGCCAGCTTCATGCTAATTCTCATTTGTCAGTGAGACTTGGCTAGCTATCACTTCTTCAGCATATTTTGCAAGCTACTGGACAGCACTAACATCCAAGCCAAGCTGAATGAGCCTCTCAAGTTAGATTACAGGAGATCCTGTCTTTGTTTTACAGGGCTTTTATTCTGAGTGTTGCTTTGTATTCTTTGCTTGGACTAATAAAAGCTTGGTGCATTTCCATGCTGGAACTGGACTTATGGGATGGATCTGCAGATGCAGAAACATCAGCAGCAAAGGATCTAGCATTAATATTGTGAAGTGCAAAAATCAAAGTTGCAGATTATCTGAATTCTAGCAAAATCTTTTGTGGTCATGCTATGTAAGCCTTTAATAGATGTTTTTGTCTGACTGCAGTGTGTCAGGCAGCACACAGCTGGATCTAAGTGAATGTTATCTGCTTTCTGCATGAAACTTAAGGAACCTAAACCTATTTTCTGTCTAGTCATGGGACGGCTATGTTAGAATATTAACAAAATGAATACATTACTGTTCTGGAGGAGCATGTTAGGGTGCTTTTGTAATGGCATTGCATGATAGTTTGCCATGTTCATGTGTGAATATCTAGTTGGGTAACACTTCTTTCACTTCAAATGCAAGGCATAAAATGCAGAATAGAGCCTGATACATAATGGGAGGCTGAAGACGGAAGGAATGATTGATGACTACTTGCAGTGGAGAAACTTGCAAGTTTTCATTGAACTTGAATTGGAAAACCCACAGTTCTGTGGAGGGAGAGTGTTTGAAACAATGTGGGGGAAGCTTTTACTGAAACTGCCTGACCACACTTCCCCTGGACTTACTCCACAGCTAGGGCACTACAGGAACTATAAAGCATTTAGTCTCAGGGCAGGTAACCTGGTGGGTCTGTCCCGGGGCCACAGACCCTGGAAACTAGCTACAGCTGCTCAGTGAAAATTGCTTTCTTATATTCTCTGCTACTGTTAATGAAGGTGATAGCAGCATCAATTTCACTGTGCAGCTGCAGGGTCCTGGGAGCTTTTGATTAGTGGAAATCCCTGGGTTTTTTGGCCAGCTCTTGGACAGAGCTTGTGACCTGGCTTTTCTGCTTGCTGGCAGTTGAGTGTATTTGATTGCTGTCCCTGATTTCTGGCAATCAAGGTGACCTTGTGCATCACCCTGTCCGTTTTCCTTTTTAGTATGGCATGGTTGTTTCTGATAGCTTGGCTGTGGGTTAGACTCAGTACTAAGACAGCTTTGCTCTGAACTGTATCACACTTTGAACAAAGCAGCTCCCCCAAAGTCTTGGTGGGTCATTTCTGATACAGACTTCAACAATGCGGGACAAATCCTCTGTCAAAGGATGCCACATTTCAAGGCAGCTTCAGCAGCCAATTCAGGGTTCCCCTTGCATCAATCTCCTGGTGGCACAGAGCCAGAGATAACAGGTTTGCGTCATCTCTCTGTGCAGCCCCTGGGCAGGGTGCATTGCCAAGGCTGCAGCATGCTCTCAGTCCAGTGATTCCCCTGCTACTGGAATAGCCCTAGAGAAGTTACTGTCATAGCTGCAGATGGCTGAGGGGCTGCTCATAGTTGCTGTCTGTGGACCACACTGGCTGCCTGGAGGTTTGAGGAGTAGAGTAAGTGACACATAAACATCCTTGCTGCTTAGTCTTGCTCTTGTCTTGAAATTCAGAAGGTTTTGCCTTAGGGTGAAGACAGAAAGTTCCTTTGCATGGCAATTTGAAACTGCCATAATTAATACCTTTTAAAAACCTGGCTGGCCAGTTACTAGTGCAGTCTAACAGACTGTATTAACATCTGTTCACCTTCGAAATATGTAGGAAAATAGGAAGAAAGTGAGAACAAATTTTTTTAATTGTACAACTGGAAATAAAACCAAAACCACTATAATTTTTGCAGCTTGGGAAGAAGCAGCTTGTTTTAATAATCATAGCAAATATGGTCAGGTATGAAGCAATTTGTCAGTGCAGACTTTTGTCATTAATAACCCAAGCTGTCCTTTGAAGGCAGCCGCCTCTAACTCAATTACAACTGGGTTTATAGCTCAGCAAATTGCCCTAAACTTTAGAAGGGTTTGGAAGAATGAAATATTAAGTAAATTTTGCTACAAAAACACTATCCATAATCGGTTATATTATGCCTAGGCAAAGACCCTGATGCCTTAGTTGGCTTAGGGCACTCTTCCTATCTGGGGATGCTAATATTAAAGGATACCCAAGATACCATCTGAATCCAGATGCTTTTCCCAGATCCCCAAGGTTCTGTTTGGCTCTAATCAGATGCCACAGTCAGTTGCCATTAACTGTCTGTATTGCCTGCACAGGTGGCCACGGCTTGTAATTTAGGCTGCATGGATGGGCCCATGTTGCTCTACATCTTGCTTGGTTGCAGAGTGAAGAATGCTGGGAGATAATGCAACATCACAGGGAAACACAGTATGCTATGTGTTGTGGTATGAAGTACTGACTTGCTCTGATTTTCAGTTCCCAAAACAAAATTGCAATGCCTTGTTCCTCCCCATGGTACTGTCTGTTGCCTGTTCTGTTGCCCTGGTACAACTGTTTGTGGATTAGAGACATTGGCTACATTACTGAAATGATCAACGGAAACAATTAAGCTATGTATTTTTTTTTAGCTGGATCGTTTTCAGTTGTTTTCAACACTGCTCTGCTGAAGGGTTATTTTTAACTTGAACAATTGTAGTGCTCCTATTTTTCTGTATGGCCTTGCAAACAATTGTATCCAAAGAAACAAGGCCTTGGGGATGGGAAGGTGTGGCTAGATTGGGCTAGGCTGGGAAGTAGGAGTTCTTAAGGCAGGTTTCCTGCCCAAACATGCCCTTTCTGGAACTCTAGTGCCAGGTCTGATGCAACCAATAGATAAGAAATAATAGGAGAAAAACAGAAGAGACCACCTTAAGAACCTCAGTCACTTTTTCATTTATGCCACCTAGCTTAATTGATTTTTATGTAATTGAAATATTTTTTTGGGGGTCACCTAGATGTTTCCGCTCTATCAGTTTCCAGTGCAATTAGGATTCTGGCTGTATCACCCATGTCCAAATGAGAGCTGAGGTAATTTTTTGGCAAGAGGTGTGAGAAGTCTTATTCTGTAGTTGACTCTACCCTCTTTGCCCTTTGTGCTAAACAAAACCTAACATGCAGTTTAGAGAAATTCCACTGTACCACACTGAGGTTGCAACTCTATTCATGTGACTAATTCTGCTGAATTGAAGACAACTACTTGTCCACATATGAGTTACCCCTGTAAATAAGCCTTGCAGGATCAAATCCTCCATTTCCTACAGAAAAGAGGGATCGCTTCTCATGGTGGGCACGGTAATTAACAGGATTTGGGAAATACATTCTTGCAGCTGCTTTAAAAAGTAACTTCAAAGATTCTATTAATCCCTGCCTCAGAAAAAAAGTGATTACAATGTCTTTGGAGAAATATCTGCTTAATAATGTTGTAATTCAAAATATGCTAATAACCTAAATATTAAGCAAGCTACTGTTTGTGCTAATTATGCTGATTACGTTTGGTGTTGGTGTAAATATTCTGTTCAGAACATTATATGGAACCTGAATACAAAATCTGCAGGTTCTCACTGTGCTGACTTATAAATTACAGCCCAGCAGTGGCAAAAGCAGGCATAGTGAAAGTTTTTCTCTGAGATACTAGAATACATAAAACCAGCACTGTAAGTGGGTTCTGATATCCCAGACAGTGATTCTGCCCATTTTCCTCAGGTGCCTCCTTATTTAACCTGAAACTGTGCTGGATGCTGGAGTTGTATTGTTTATATACACTCAGAAGCGCCTGTTCTGAGGACTTACCTCAAGCCAAAAGCTCTATGTAGACAGAAGTGAACAAATCACACCTTGTAAATTGAGGCAAATGTTTTAACTATGTGAGCAACCCTGTGATTAAGGCAGTCTGACTATTGGGTGGAGTATGTGTTTTGCATAGACATGTAAATACAATGTTTGGCATGGACAATGACCCCATTGCAAACAAAATAACCCAGAAGCAGGGACTGCAACTCTGTCTTTCAGCTACCTGAGAAGCTCCAGCTTCAAGGTTATCTCTTCAGTTCCTGTTGCTTTTTCTGTACCTGACTGTCCAGTGGATGAAGAGGAGGGCCACGGCCTTCCACCAGCATGCCTCCCTGTGCTGTCTCATGGGAGTTGTGGGTTCACCCTGAGTAAACTGTACCTAAACCTGCATGTACTCCTTCCTAAGGAAATGCAGCAACCAGTACATGAGCAGTTAATGTGGTAAATCGTCAGCTTTTCACACAGGCTCTAGCTTGTATGGACAGCTATACCTTGAATATAGTGCTTTCCTTCTGTGTTTGAAAGTAGTGTTTGAGATGTAATTCACACCAGTGTAAGTAACCATCAAAGATGCAAGGATATGAATGCTGAGGTCCAGGTTGTGTCCTTTCTATAAAGACGAACGGAAATTGCGAAGAGATTGTATCTTACCCGTATCATTACAATAGCAAGAGCCAGGCAGTGGTCCACAATGTCTGGAAGGAAAATCATACGTAGTTATCCACAGCCTTGTTAATTTCTGACAAATGTTACTGTGGTTTCTAGAGTGACAATGTCCATGTGTGTGCATGCTCATGTGCCTTCAGTGACTACAAAAGCCATAGAAAACCAGTGCTGGTCACTGCCAACTTTTAGCCACTGCAGTTTGAATCCCATCAGTTCATCTCAGCTTACCTGTGGAGTTTTACTCTATTGAAATAGCAATAGAAGAGCCTTAATAAAATTAAGGGCAATCAAGAGCTAGTCAAGTAGAACACTGCTTGATCCATGAAGATAATGACAGAAATTGTCAGAGTGCCACGGATTGTTTAGTTTTGACAGCCAGTATTGAAAGATGGTTTCTGGCACTCTTGCTGTGGCAGGATTAGGCTGCCCTGGCAACACAAGACAGGCAGAAAACTGGCTGTAGAAAACCTCCCTTTGTGTAAAAGTGCTTGCAGAGACGGTGCTACACAGGTGAGCGTAGAGGCCATATCCTATGGTGAGAGCAGCCAAGAGAAAGTGGTAGTCTCCAGAAAGCTACTTCTACCAGAAATGTAAGCTTGATCATAACCAGGAGTGGAGTCCTTTATACTGAAGTGTATATTGATAATTTTTTCATTTGTCAGGTGCCTAGAAAATGTGGTCTGTGATTTCTTACAATTATGTGTAAGACAGAAGTAACTGACGTTACCAGATTTACCCATCATTCAGATAAAATATTGACTAGATGTTCTGTACCTGATGCAGTCACCTTAACGTGGGCTTTAAAGGACAGTTTCATGTCATAAATATTCAGTACCATGTTTATAAAAATGTGGGAGAAAAGTGGAGGAACTTGTAAAGAAGGCACAAATAGACCAGTGAGGAAAGTTTGTATAGCTTCTAATGCAATTTTCATTACTATATTCAAACTTCTGTCTCGGATTCTTCAGATCTTTCTGCAGATGATCTTCAGGTGACTAGCTGTTACTGATGTGAATGAACCTGTATGTCACAGAAGTTGGTTTGGGATTTGCCATCTGGCCGTATTGCAGACCAGTTTTGAGATTTACAATAGGAGAGAACTTGTGCATGGCTCTCCAGCAGGACACTTTATTTCTCCCAGCTGTTTATCTTCATGCTTTTTGGTATATAATTCCAAAAAATACAGGGGTATTAAAATTCTAGTCCCATTACTTAGAGGCCAGATATTCCTTGTAACTTCAGTAAACGGAAATCTGTAATAGCAGGATTTTTCCTGCTCTTAGCTTTTTATCTTAGGCACAGTGATATCTTTTGTCCTTATTACCAAATTATTTATTGTGTTGTGGTTAAGAGTAAGGTTTTTCCACACTTAAATGTGTGAAATGCTGAGTGCTATAGTTTCAAGTCAATACATAACAGCAGAAAGAGGTTGTCAAATATAGTGAAACAGAAATCTCCAGTAAAGAGTTTAACCTAATTAATCACATTGAAACCCCAAATTCTACAGAGTGTATCCACTCACCCCAGGTCATAGCTGCTTGGTTCTTGCCCCTACTTAAATTTTGGGTTCATTTAGTTTCTGACATGCAGCTTGTGTTCTTTGCTAGAGTGTGAAAGACAGACAATTGCGAAACTGATTTCAGTCAGCTCAGGATATCACCTCATCACAAAACTATTTTGAAGTGGCATGTGTGCATAATGCATTGATCTACCAGAAATAGCTGATGTTTCCCTCGATCCCCACTGCTTGTTTTTAAAGTGAATATGTTAGCTTTCTGGGTTTTTTTAATAGCAAGCTTATAACTGGTGTTAAAAAGCGTGGAAAACTCTGGGTTCTTAAAACCAGGAGAGCTGAATATAATATGCCTGGAAAGGAGGTACATTGAAAAAGAGACTGTTGAAGTACATAGAGCCCACATTTCGTAGTCTTCTGTTCTGTGTTTTTAATCCAGATTTCTCTAAGTCATTCTTTAGTTTGTTGGAAGTGTGCATGCTAATGTAACATCCTCAAAATTCCAGCTAGGGGAAACTAAAAAATGTACTATGAACTTGCAGGCAGTAATGGTTACATGGTGAGGACACTTTGGGATCTAACCTATGCCTATAGTCCAATGAACCTCAGCTGGGGCTTACTTCACTAGTCAGACTCTCAGTATCTTCAAAGATCAGCCGGCACTAGCCTGTAAGAACTTTTTCTTACATTGTTCCTGGATAAAGTCAAGGCTAATTGGCCTAATTTGAGGAACTCTACAGGAAGTATTTAGTCCTGAAGAACAGCGGGTAGAAATTGCTGTATTTCCTGATCATTCTGCTGTTGACTAGGAAGCTTTCCTTTCTTGAAAACATGGAAAGTCCTTAAGCAGACATTTAGTGACATTTCTATTTGCAGAAAGGTTATAAACTTTATAAAACTGTAAAATGTATTTTACAGTACTTTCTTATTTTAAGGCTAAAGCAGCAGAAATCTTTAATTAAAGCAGAAGGCTGTGAAAAAAGAGGTGCTTATGAAATAGTTTAGTTTGATTCAGTTTATCTCTTACAGAGAAAACTATGGAGAACAGATGGTAGTGTTGAATAAGGGTTTGCTTGGCAAACAGCTGGCTGACCTGCAGCCATTTTTGTGCTGCATAGGACCAACATGTACTTCTGTCACACACGTAATGCCTTTTGTTAGGGGTGGACCTGGTAACAAAACAAGACTTAAGAAAAGCTTAAGATATACACAAACTTCACTGCTGTTCCTCATGTCAGTGAATACAGAGCATCCTAATAACACTGGGTATGTGTTAATGAAATTATTTCTTGTCCTGAGTGAAGTCTACACTGACTCTGCTATTCATTTTACAAAAACTTTCCACCATTGCTATTCTCTTAATTCTACCGTTGGATGAGCTTTTATTTGATGTAGAAACAAAATATTTCTAAAAATCTGCAGCCACTGCTTTACTGGGATACAGCCTGCTGTACCTTGTTGGCGCTGCGTGGAGATGAAGCAGCAGAATAACACTACTCTAAGGGCCTGTTTGTCAAAGAACTTTCTGGCAGTTTCATGTCCCTGATCTTGGGCTTTCTGTGGCTCATCAAAAACCAAACCACCCTTCTGCCCCCAAAATTTTGTAATCAACACCTGGCTACAATCCCTAACACTGAGGTGCTAATTGGAAGCATAGCTGAAAAGGTCAGGCTGTTTCAAGACAAGAACAGAATGTTAAGATTAAAGGCAAAAATTAAGCTTGGGGGTGCAGGAGGGGCTAGAAGAGTAAGTAGAAAAGCTGTTGCAGTAATTTAACAAGATTCAAAGTCCTCTGGGCTGCAAATTCACTTTTGACCTTAGTTTGTACACCTAGGGGACTAATTTAGTACAGTTTTTCATACCACATTAACTAGCTGCTGTGTATAGCACCGAGAATTTAACAGGAAAGTAAACCTTTTCTTACTGGGATTCTTGGCATACAGCAGCAGTGCTTTTTCCTTCCTCTTCTGACAAATTGGGAGTGACTTTGATTTTTGGAGACATTTTTAATGATGCGCCTTTTATGTTCTGTAAAACCACCAAGTTAAAAATTAATATAGCCCCAAGCAGTCATAAACTGTGTTTCCTCCTACGCAACATAGCAACAAAACTGTTTATCCTGTTTTACTGTAGAATAATTAGTTTTGTGCTCATGTTCATTTTGGCTCTGCTTCTTCAATGCCTAGTGGAAACTTTATTCAATGCTTCTGTCCTAGTGCTTGCCTTAAAAAATGCTGGGGAATTTTAGAAGCAGCCTTTGAGTGAAGGAAGCTGGCTACAAGTTGTAGGAAACAAAGCATTAGACTGCTTTTATCTTTTAAAATATGGCCAACCACTTGGGGATTTTTTGTTTAAAAACAAAACCCAGAAATTAATATTTTTTCTGGTATTTCTTTTTTTTATTTTATTTTGATTTCATTTGATTTATTGCATCTGAGGACAATATCTGTTATACCAGCTTTTGGAGGGCTTTTATCCATTGCTGCTTGAAAATACCTCTAGTAACTCTTCCTCATATTTAGTCCTCTTATGCTCTAAAGGACATTAAAAAGCTAGGCTTTGTTTTGCAGCCTGTGGTAGCACCATGAAAGGTGATGAAAGAAGCAAGAAGCTCCAGCTGCTAATAATACCAGCATCTTGAAAATGCTTAAAAAAAAAAAAGCCCACTGAATGTATTGAAACAAAATGCTAAAGGCTTTGCAGATGAATGATCACATAGTATATAGCTTTTTCATAAGTTTCAATGCCATGTTAATGAGAAACTTGTTTTCACTTTCAAATTCATTGCACTCATTTGGAAGACAGCACAGTGCTTGTAGATCAGAATATGTATGTAACTGAAGGAAAGGCTATCAGAAGCTTGTTTGGCAGACTTTCAGGCTTCATTCTGTATATGTCCAGTGGTCACCAATCAAATGAATGGCTGGAGAATACTTAGACTGATTTCAGACAATCTTGTCCTCATGAATAGAAAAACCTTAACTGACCAAAGCAAAATTTTTTTGTTTTCTTTGACAACTTTCCCCTTTCTTTGAGGGGAAATCCTGAGATACAAAATAAATGTGTGGATCTGTATTCTGGTATAGCCTAGGGAGGAAAGAGAAGCTTTCATAAAGGCTAAATAGCACAGCCTGAAACACTCTTGAAACAAGACTACTTCAAGAGGCATTTAAAAATAAACAGGGGAGGGAAAATAAACATAGTTACCATTTTACAGGGAGGAAAAATCCAATATTTTGGTTTTTTGGGAGGTCCCTGAAAATTAACACTAAAATCTATTTTCAAATGTGGATTGAAATTGAAATATGGAATATCAACCAAACCCTAAATAAAGGCATAAAGGTTAATATCTTTAGCAAAACTGGTTGTTGCATATTGATTTCTGGCTGTTGGTAGGTGATTTATGCTTTTGTAAAAGATGTTTATCCCTTTAGAATCCCATTCTTTGATGTTATCAGTCAAGTCTTCTCTCCTGTTTTAGATCTGAGGCTCCAAGCAGAAAGAAATGTATTTTCATTGTATGGGGAGACTGTAGCCGTGGTTACAGACTCAGAGTTGTTTTCTCTGGGGTTGCTCTGTCTCATTGCGTGAGGTGAGAGGTGAGGCAGAGCCAGTAGAGCAGAGATGAACGCACTGAAGTTTGCCACGAAGGTGAGAAACCCCACCACTG
Organism: Ibycter americanus; assembly: GCA_035590275.1. NCBI lineage: Eukaryota > Metazoa > Chordata > Aves > Falconiformes > Falconidae > Ibycter > Ibycter americanus. The sequence continues at coordinate 78,173,952 of JAVJGI010000014.1, forward strand.
GCATGTGGATGCACAATAGACCATATATAGCCCTTTTGTATTCTCCTAAGGGGTTTGAAGAGCGTTCTTCCCCCCTCTGGCTTCCATAGTAAGCGCTAAGAGTACACATGAAGATTTTGTTCATGATTAGCTCCATATACACAGAATACCCTGAACACCCCACTGCTGTAGGAAATGAAGGACAGAAACCAGAGCATAGAGGAGGTTTTAACTAGATATTCTAGAGTAAATACCTTCAGATAAGTATGCCTATATTAATTTTTGTAAGAGAATTGATATGACTGTCCTTATTTTGGTGCAAATCAAATGGTTTGCAATGCTGCTGTAGCTGTTAACTTTCCTGATGCATGAGGATGTGCTGCCTCTGGCCGAATGCAGCTAGATTTATTCACAGAACTTAATAGTCCTCATTTTTCATATGTGCAACCCTAGAGAATGAATTTGTCTGTTTCAGTAATACACACAAGTATGAATAACTTTGCGTCAGAAATGCAAGCTTTGCCATACTTGCTGAAGTACCTTAATTCTACCTGTGAGAAGCTTTCTCTGGGGGATGCAGCATAATTTTCATAGTGAACATTCCTAAACTAGGAAGTTGCCTAGTAGTGTAACCACATTAATGTAGCCCTGACACTGTGAATATTTATTTGGACTGCATTGGTGTTTGCCATGTGTTACTTAGTAGAGTGACTTAAATTGGTTTGTTTCATGGAAGGGCATGAGGCTACTCCTTGGACAGAGTGAACTGAATGGGGAAGTTCCATCTCTGCTTGTGGCCAAAGTGGAAAGATAGGTCTTCTGGCAAAAGTCAAGTCAGAAGAATCATGGAAATGGAGGTATAACAGGGACCTGAAGAGGTGTCATACTGTAGCTCATACCCTTGCATGCACTGCTGGAAACTTGATTACACATATCCCATCACTAACATGATAATTATATACAGTTGCACACATAGTTACACAGCTCTACCTAAATGGTACTAAGCGTTCCTGTTCTGAATGGTAGTGTTTCAAAACAGCGTTGCATGACTGTGTGTGACTATCCAAAGTATTGGAGAAATCAGGCTGTAATTGCTAGTAATTCCAAGGGGAAAATGTGCATTCAAATTTGTTCTGACCACTTGTTCTGTTCCCCCCCTCCTCCAACAGAGACAAGGAACCGGATCTGCAAATGGAAAAGACAAGACATCTGGTGAGAATGGTAAGGGTTGACTATATTTCTTGATGGAGAATATTGAGTCAAATTGAGCCAAAATATTTTTTTACTGTAATGATAGATGTCAGGTAGCAATGGCCTTTGGTTTCATATATTATCTTTTCAATGTGTTTTAAGAACTGGAAGGGCTTCAGTGGGATGGTTTTCTTTATATTTGTATGTCGAAAACATCTACTTTATGTACCATGGTAAGCCAAAGGACTCTGTGGTAGTCAGTACAGATACAAATGAGGCTAGAACAAGACAGTGTTAAGTATCTGTGAAAAGGACGCCAAGAGACTAGGTTAAGTATTATGAGCAGCTACTTACGTGAATGGGGAAGGTGAGCAAAAGTAAACTAATTGCAAAGGACTTGCTTATACACGTACGTATTTTCTGTGGTCTGATTAATCCCACCTAGTTTTAGGCTCATAACTAAGATACCAGAGCTAAAAACCACTTGCATAAAGGCCATTTGAGTGTTGCTGGAGATAGGCTATGGATGGAGCAGTTCATGTGGAAGGATTATATGGCAAATAGATTCCTAACTTTGGCACTCTGCATGAGTGAATGTGTATTCATGCTCCACTGCTTTAAGGGGCAAGTTGCGTTTTTTTCAGACTTTAACAAAGGGGGTGGCAGAAACCAGTTTCTGCCCTTTAAGTGGCACAAACAATTGTAATTAGAAAATGTTGTTTTCCCCCACCCCTGAAGAAAATCAAACTGCATTTTCAGTGAAAATGGCAATCATGTTTTAGCTGAAATCTCTGTTTTGTTGCCTATAGGAGGCAGAAATGCTTTACACACAAATGATCACTTGATTAAAATCCAGTTACCATCAGAAATACTTTTCAAAGAAAAATATTTTGAGCAGCTTTATTATATACCCAGCTGAATACGAGGCAGCATCAGTTTGCAGACTTTTATGAACAGGATGAGGATTGAACTATATGAATATGCTGTCTGTTTCTTTTTGATCATCCAGTTCTAATTAAAAGAATATGTTCTGGTAGTCCATCCCATCTACTGAAAAGCAGGAAGAATGTAAGTCTCCTCTGAAAAGCCAAGGGTTTTCTGAGATGGGATCTTCTGAGCAGTTATTTTGGATATGTGTTTTGGCCTTTACGTGTTGGTCTGAACAGAATTTTTGGGCCCTTTGAGGCAACATGTCTTAAAACATTAAGAGTCTTCTTTATGCTTAGTTTTCCTATTACAGAGAGGTGACTTTCCCATAAGGGCTGTTTGCATAATGTTACAGTAAATGAAATCTGTAGATGATGTTCCCAGTATGATAGAACACAAATTAGAGTGGAAAAAAAGAAAGAAATACTTTGGCTTGTTATGGTGTCTTGAATTAGTGGGAACAAATGTACCCTGACAGCAAAGCCATTTGCATTCTCAAGTTAACAGGAAAGGAAAGCAAGCAAAATTATGTCAGCCATTTGGGCAGCATGGGGAGCATGTTTTTCTCTTTGCTGCTCGAGCACATTATGAACTGAGCTCATTTGCCTTGAATTTCTTCCCGAATAAAGTTGTCCTGTTGTCAAGTTTAGCTTAGATTTACTGATCCTGCAGCCTTTTTAAAAGCAAATTCTTTTTTTCTCAAAGGGAATTTTGCATGAGAAAAGGCTGTGTCATTAATTCACAAATACATGATTATAGTTTGTAGCATAGTTTTAGGTATATAAACAGGCAGATGCACAGTTAATCTTAGATAAAAAGATACCAATTATTTTTTTGTAGTGAAATTGTAACAAAAGACTGTCACCTATGTAAAATAGAGGAGCTGCAGTGAGGATGAAATATTCCTCTGATCTCCCCAATCCACATGCTTGCATGAAGATAAAGCAGAATCAGAACTTTGAACCGGAGACTGAATTCTAAATCAAAGAAGCAGAAATGTATAGCTCTTTGTCCTTATTAGCTATGTGTAGTTAAAACTCAAGCAGAAGTGATTTATCCTCTGAAAATTGGGCTGTGCTATAAACCTACATGCACAATATAAACCCTGTTACATGTTTTTTGGCCGGAAGACTGCTGCACGTCTGTGTCTTAAATTTGCCTTGTGGCTGTTTTTACCAGCCTCTCCAGATGTTTGCTTCCCTGTCAAAAAGAAACTTTCCCTCTTGTTGAAAAGGGGTAAGGGGGAAAAACAAAACCCCCTTTCATCATCTTGTTAAAAAAAGTCATGCTATGAAAATGTTTGCAAAGGCAAACTAGTCTTGCTCTTGATTACAAGATAAGGAAAAGCTGCTGGAAACTAATGCTTATGACAAAGATGCTTAGCTTTTTTCAGCGCTTTTGATGCACACAGTGGAGACATTGCTCAGGGTCAAGTTTTGTTTGTGCATTGCTTATAGAAAACAAATTTTGGGCCCATCTCTAGGCTCAAAACTGGACAAAATAAAATTAATGACCATGGCAATCAGCATTCTCCCTCTTTGAAGCATATATGGTGTTGCTGTCACTGTAAAGCATTCAAGGAAATTCAGTCTCTGAAGATTCCTTTTATAGTAGTGATAGTTTTGGTAGACACTTACAAATTCATGTTCTCATTTGACCTTCATTAGACAGCAACATTGTATCTGTAGTTGTATTTAGTGCCTACCACCGCAGCAGTGATCTCTCTTAGCTAGCCTTCCTTCCAGTGGAGGATTGTATCACACAAAATGCAGACTCAGCCCCAATGTATTGAACTGGCAATGCTTCTTTCTAGCAGCCTTGCTTTTTGGCTCAGGGGGTTGAGCAGTGGAAGACTGAGCTTCAGAAAAGCCAGTGATGTAGAGCAGTGATACTCCACAGTACAAGAGTTTGATAATGGGAGAATAAAATCCCATACACAAACTGTACCAGTTATTATATTGATGAAGGGACATGTACCTACATGAGACCTTCATTCATCAGCCATTATCTTCTCTTAGCTGCCTTCTTGAATAGTCTTCCAGACTGCTAGGTGGTAAGGTATGGGGGACAAAGCTCCCTCTTTCCTGTTTCAGAACACTGGTCATTAGCAGACAGGATTCCCCTCCATTGTGTTTTGTATGATGTATACCACCGTATCTTCTTGGGTTTTATGTTGCCACAAGCCTGGTGATTCTTGAAGCTCTATCAGAATTATAAATACTGAATAATCACTTGTGTTGGAGTAACTTTTATTCACACTGAGAGTATTGCTTTTAACCTTCAATGACCTTACTGGATGCTGGTCTTAAGCAAGTTATAGTTTGTGCTTTTACAGGTTATGATCAAAATCAGATGGTAATTCATGTCGTCTTAAGGGAGAGTGACTACTGCATTACAATCTGCTGTCATGGTATATCTGTTGCTAGTGAGGTTAATGGAAGAGCTCCTGATAGCTTCAGTGGGTGCTGTATAATGCTGAGCACTTTTCCATCCAAAACATACTATATTGCTGTCAGGGAAGTCTGTGTAATTTCATTCTGCTGTCAGAGTTGGAAGAACGAAAATATTATTGGGAGTAAATTACATAAACTAGTTTTCCTGGGTGTGAACTGCTCAAAGGACCAGTCTAGAGTGGTCCTTTAAACCACCTGGTTTAATAATTAGCAGTAATACTATGCATACAGGAGCACTTGTATAAAAACAACTTCTTGTACATAAGAGCCATGTAACTGTAGTTGCCATAATCTCATTGGGTCTTGAAGGACCTCAGTCTACCTGAAAGAAAAGACATATTTATTTGGGTATGGCATTACAGACTTTTAAACTGTTACATAATGCTGTTCTCTTGGATAGAAAATCCAAAGGGAAGACAGCAGTACTATCCTCATGCACCTCCTCCTATATGAATCTGACTTGGTCTAGTAGAGTCAGTGTGGGATAAGAAGCTGTAACTTCCTTTTTGCTCACCTAGTTTGATTAATCAGGCCTATCATGTTTACAGATGCATCCTAAATGAAAACAGGATGTTCCTACCTTATTATTCTTACTACCTCATCGATGCTACAAAGTTCCTTTTTAGGTTAACACTTGTCAATTCTCATTCTGTTTCCCACTGCCTTTTTTTTTTTAATTTGCAAGCTGGTATCATACAACTTGCTCTTTACAGCCTAGCACAACTGGCAGGGAAAGAATTGCATCAGAACCAATTATTTCTATCTTCAAATTTAAAATCACGTTTTCCTATTAATAGATCTCACTCTTTCTTCTGAAAGTACATAAGACATGTGACTATTAATTGTTACTTGTTAATAATTTTCTTGAAACATCAGATCTATCATTCAGCAATATGAGTATTTATAACAAAATACATATTTTCATGTGATGAGTGCTATAACTTCCTGGGTCTTAGTGAAATGAAGATGAATAGGTTTTGCATGAACTTACATGTTATGGTGGATTAGGCATATACAATCATGGCAAGATGATCAGTTGTACTGAAATTGAAGCCCTTTTCAGTTTCTACTAATTCTCAAGCATTTGTCTTGTCAATGAATGATCTCTGCTTTGGGGTGGTCAGAAAACTATAAATGAATAAATGCTCTGCGTTTCCTTCTCTTCATAGAATACACCATAGGATGCCTCTACATAAAGATAAAGAAACAGTAGAATTAATAAAGTAAATTTTTGTCTTTTACATATAAAGTCACTTAAATTTGAATGCTTCTAGAAAACATTAACAGTAGTGGCAGTCAGGAATAAAGGATCTGGCTAGGTTCAAAAGAGTGAATAGTCATCTTCATAGTTATTTACACAGTGCTTAGCTTAATAGAGCTTTAATTCCTGGCCAGAGGCCAGGATCATTATTATAGTATGGTCTAATATAAATAGCTGTTTAAGAACCTGAAATTAATTTTCCACTAATATTCTCCAATTGCTATGTAAAAATATACTGTTTTGGGGAACAGCCCTGCAAATAAGCTTAATTGTGGAAAAAAGATTTTGAAAAAGGAGGGAACACATGAGGCTAACTTGTATAAATATTCAAAGAATCTCATGGAGCTTGGTTTGCTGTATCTGCCCAGGTCTAGAGGTCACATTCTTTAGTCATAGGAAAGGACAGTGACGGAGGTTGTAGCATTGTAATGCCTTGTGCATTTTCTTTCCCACAAACCATTGCTTGTGTGGCAAAAGATGAAACAGGTCTTGCAAGGAACCATTGTATCAACGTGAAAAAACAAAACCGAAACCACAACAACAAAACAAACCCAACTCTTTCAAACTGCTTGTGATATTTCACCCCCACAGCACTAATCGGAATTTAGAATGAGGAATATTGTATGAAACTAATTAATACTGAGTTCTCCTGGGTATTGGGTTGAGTGTTGGGAGGAAAATTATCTTGGCCTCTTGTCTTTCACTATGGTGTTTTGCTAAAATTCTCTTGTCCCTTGAAAGTGGTGCTTCGCAGAATATTAAGTCCCAGTCAGTAACGCAGTCTCTCTTCCACTTCTTTCAGTCTATATTCAGAGCCAATTTCTGTCCGATCTTATACAACCTAGCTGGTACTAGTGGGGATTTAGGAAGTGAGATGAGAATTATTTGCTGTACCTCATCCCCCATCTCTTAAAATAGGAAGTCTGTGTCTCAGCAACATCTATAAATATATATGCAACCATCAAACAATGTAACACATTCACAAAGCCTAAATACAAAAGTGTTTGAACCCTCAGCATAGTTATTTAAGTTGTATTTGGCCATGTATAGGTGGCTTGGGCTCAGAGGAAGATGTAAAAATTCTCTGTGAACTCAAGACCATGATCTGTAGCTGAGAGTGTTTCAGATGAGTTAGGAGGAAAATTCAAGACCATGATCTGTAGCTGAGAGTGTTTCAGATGAGTTAGGAGGAAAATTCAAAGTAAACTGTTCAAGATGAATCCCATCTCAAGGCATAGCTATGCATGGCAAAAACACTGCAGGCAACCTTATCTGCCGAGTTTCATTTCAGGCACTTTCTTGGGGACAGCTATGCATAAAGCTTACCCAGAACCAAACCAAATATGTCTCAGGTCCTCTCCTGGCCTGTATCTCTTCCCTTGCCCAGACTGGTCTGTTTATCATAGAGTCCATTCATCTTTTCAGGCAGCCAACATGTCTCAGCGAAAGACAGATTGAGCCTTTAATAACAAGGCTTTCAGATTGTTCACGGATCTTCCCTAGAGAGGATGCTAAAAGGAAGAGGAGGGAATTATACATGAACTTCATTTCCTCTCCTAGGTGAATTTCTGTTTCTTGAGGCCAAGGATAAGTATAAATCCTCTCCAGAGGAAGACTGTGTACTTGTTTATTTGGGGCAATGATGACAATGAAGGATTGTTCACAAATTTTGTATCAAAAACTTTTGATGTTTATCTAGTAACAAAAATTTTAAAAGCAATTATTTTTGTATGTGTTTGAGATAAGTTAGATGCCTTCTGTACTGAAATGTCACCTGCCCTCACACATGTCTATGCACATGCAGTGGTCATCTGGTTTCGTGGAGAGGATCCTCTGGAGGTTAAAATAATGACCATACCTAATTTAAATTTCAGTAATGCTTGTAAAAGCCGATACTGTTCTTATTCTTCTGTTATCTGACAAGTTGGGTTTGATACTGTTCATTACTACTGCACCTCATCTGCTAATGAGAAGCTTTTGTTTTTAAATGTTTAGGCAGAAGCATCTTTTTTTTTTTAAAAAAAAAAGCATTGTATGAAAAGTTTCATCAATTATCAGAGCCAGCAGTGCTCATATAGTCTGGCCAATGTCCTGCCTCTGGAATTCCCCGTAAGTTTTCATTTTGTGTATAATTTATAACGACTGTCATGACTACCAAGTAAGTCTATCTACTTACACAAAGAATATAGCATTATGCACATGAAAGGTGTCTGTGTGTATCTTGATATATAATCTTATTATGCAGCTTTTTCTTGCATGTTGTTTTAGGGTGTTTTTTCTCCCTGGGACTGTACTGGAGAAGAAAAGAATGGTTTCCTCTCTGATGAAAGAGTACTAGGAGATCAAGTTGAATGCAGAAGTCCCATAGAGGAAAAAAAAAGCAACAGACCAGAAACAGCACAACCATAGAAGAATGATTTTGGCTTTTTAAACTCACTCTTTAAGGACTTATATTTTGAAATTTCATTTTTTTTATCCCTTTTTTTTTTTTTCCTGCTTAGAGGAGAAGGTCCCAGCTAGCTAGCACATATGAGATAGAAAAACCTTCACACTTAACACTCCTGCTACAAATGAATCTGTCTAGGTACTTATATGGTCCTCACCACCGTAGTAACTGAGTGTCTTCCAAGTATTTAAAAATAGAGATAACAATAACAGTTTTTGCCCCAGTCCATCTCTTTCTTTCCAGCTTGCTACAAGAATAACTTGATTAATTTATGGGATCTTTGTTTTGCACACAGTGCCTGTATGTGACTTGAAAAACTTGTGTGCCTGCTTAATGTGATGCTCTCAAACTGAGTGTATCCAAAAGTTCAGCTGCATTTCTAAAAATATGAGAAATGAACACAAGTATATATGCTTACATATGGTCACTCATACAATCTGCTCTTTTGCACATTTGGAGGAGGTAGAAACGAGCAGAAATGCAACATTCCTGCAGTGTTGATATTAGAAGCAGCCCAAGGAAATCATCATGAATTATGCTCACTTGTAACTTAGTTTCAGTAGAGGATCACAGCCCTATTGTGTTAGATGGTGTGCATACTCCTACAAAAGCTTACTGTCTTTTCAGGCCGACCAGTTTTAGCGACAAAATGGAGGAGCAGTGAATTTGCCTGAAAGAATGGAGTCAGTAAAACTAAAGATAGAAAAAGCACTGTTCAAGTCTGAAACCCAAGCCTTTTCAGGATACCAAGGAGGATCTTGACATGCTTTTTTGTCCTTGTGCTTTTTTTTATTTGCATTGACTATGGCCTGTTACACTCTTGGTTTGGCCTTTGAGTCCTAGTTTCTGACCTTAGCTGACAGCCACTAGTTCCCCGTTTGGTAAGATTTTTGTCTCAGTTTCTTTGTCCTTTCAACAATGACAATGTGACTTGGATTCCTGCAGCATTGGGATCCTGGCACTTAGGAGGCATCTAATTCAGTGGGCATTTGAGCACCTGAAAGGTGGTAAGAGCTCCAATCCTTTCTGAGAAGCTGGTCTGTAAGGATCAGGCTTACTCATTAGGAAAAAGTCCGTTGTAATTTAAGAAAAAACTAATAGTAAAGCTTTGGTGATGCCGGTGAGTTTTGCCTTTTAGATGACTTGTAAATATGCTGGAGCTCCTGGCAAGTGTTTAATGAGGAAAAGCAGAACTGAAATTATGCCTTTGACAAGTGCCATATTTCTTTTGGAAATCAGTCTGTAATTATCAGTGTACTGCCTGACTATGCACCAGGGAGAATGAGACTTCTTTCATGACTGGCACGTAGCTGACATGCACTGGCTTACTTCCAGAAATGTGCGCTCATTTGGAATTGTGCTGTCATCAATACTCTGAGAAATGTTTAGTTCTGCTTTGCTGCTGGTGGGAACCTAAATGAAGGACACGGGTCAAGCCAGTCCCCAGTTAACACTAGTAAACCCAATTATGTTACCTCTGAAATGAATCTGTCCTTACATCATCAAGGATGGTTTGGGGCTGTATCAGGACTGGAATCAATGGCATATGTAAGCTAGCATATTTACACTGGAAATCCATGGAGCTGGACTGACTTGCGCAAGTTACATATCTATCTCTGTGTGTTTCCCAGGCACTAACAGCAGATGATTAAGAGGCTACAATAGGTGGATGTAACTCAGCAGCATGGTTTTTAATTTAGTGGAAGTGAAAAAACAAAACAGGAACACAATGCACAACAGTGGTTACCAGGATTTACTGTTGTGGAAATATCACTCTTCTTTTTGACTGTACACACTATCTGCCTTACTTCAGTAGGCTTTTCTTTTCTTCTGTTATTTCTTCTTTTCCAGAAGACTTGGTTTTCTAAATGAAATGAAAATGCTTTTCCACTTAAGAGTTCCTTGTCTGTTAGTAATTTATTAAATGGTTAATCTTTTTTTTTGAAGGTTTTTAAAATTTTAATTTATAGTGCACAGCTGTCTTAATGCACTTAGCTTGGTGCTCCACAATTAGCTTGTAATTTGGTGTTATCAAGCTCCCTTGTGTAAGGAGGCACCAGAACAGTGGGAGTGTTAAAGACTATTAAAATTTGGTCCTTAGCTGAACTACTGACCAGAACAAAGAGCAGTTAAGGCTGCAAAAAGAAATTAGATGCTACATGAATCAGTGCAACATTGCACCTTCAGTACCTGTACTCAGAGTGGATTTCAGGACCTTATGAAAAGTTCCCATACAATGTAAGAGAAGGGTGTCTTGCAGCGGGACTTCAGCCCATGTGTGTCTTGGGTTCCTATACCAAGCAGGAGCTATTAGGATTAATAATAATAAACTGTCACCCTCTTTAGATTAGGGGTTAAATTCCTCTTACCTGTCTGTATTGGTGTACATACGGGTGAGAGACCTGAAGCTCCATTTATTGTCACCAGAGAAATGTATTTTTTTGTGACATGGTACTTATCAGAATGAGCCTCTCTGTAGAGCTTGGTGTTTATAGGTCCTAATCTGATTTAGGTATAAAACTGCTTCTGATTTGCTCAGCTCTATCAAGGCTGAGGAATTTGTGGGTAATACTAAAATAAGTGTAGAGCTTGTGTACCTCTGGAGTTAAGGATGCTCAACAGGGTTTTTCAGAATGTCAGGTTTGGACCTGGGCATTTAATTTCTTCTTAATCTGATTTCAAGCAATTCCATCCTTATTTAGGTCTGGCTGATCCTGGCCACCTCACGTCAGCTCTTCCAGCCATTTTCTCTGTGGAAATCCATATCTAAAACCATCCAAATGTTTCCTGGCTTGAGGTCTTTGTTAGCTAGGATACTGGATTTGATGAAGCATTTCTTTGGTCATGCACACTTGCTATTGGTTCATTTTTTCCCCCAGACCACAGTGGGTTATGAATAGGAAGCACTGCAAAAAAATATAGATTTTCCAAGGAGGAATTATCAAGAAAAGAAGAAACTTGGATAACACTGGAGATGGAAAAGGCATTTGAAGAGAAGAGTCACAGTGGAAAATAGGGCAGGGTGTTCTGGCAGCTCCTGGGAGATACTGTGGGCACTCCAGAGACTGGAACTGAGCTCTCAACATTTCTCTAGGGTCTCACAATAACATTATTTAATCACAATTGATGAATGAATACTCTTAACTGTATTTTGAGTATCTGATCTTCCATTCTAATTTATACCTGAACCCCCCTGAGATTGCTGGTTGACTGTAGGTGGGGAAAGCATTAATTATTTGTTAGGTTTTAGTGAAACACTGGCATTCCACAGTGACCAATTCACTAGCTCCTCTAAAAGCTGCTAATAAAAAATGGGCATGTACAAATTCATTCATTAGCACAAACTAATTAAAATCCAGGCTAATTGCCAGGAAAACAATACATTATTGTAGACTTTTGGAATTCATTATTCCTCTGTATTAATCCAATAGTAACTATCCTGGCTCCACAGTTTCTAATCTAAGTTACAGATCTCATACTGATAGCCAGATAGTTAAGATTTAGCTTTTTTTTACTTGAAGTCATTTCTAATTGTAGAGGTTCTCCAGAAGTGCTCCTTCCTGAGCATATGTTACAACAACTCACCCTCAAACACAATGTGTAGGACAGAGTCCCTCACCTGAACATCTTTAGTTTTATTGCACAGTGGTGCAATTAATTTCCAATACATTGAGACTTTGGTATTCTGTAGTTTGAAGCTTAGACTAGCTTTGATCACTCCTTTCCTTTATTTTTGTAGTTTTTTTAAGGGCTTGTTTTGTTCGTTCTGCCTGCTTTATGTAGGCACTGTTTTCTCCAGCTAAACAATGCTGCACTATTGTATGTAAATTATTTTTACTAATAATTTTCTATTTTGGTGTTCATAAAATAACTTAATTCTCATTAAAATTGGTGGCACCTTAAAAATTTTGGGCTGAGGTGCCTACAGACACTGCGGAGTTTCTGACAGGAAGCAAGAGTTGGAGAAAATTCTGGGCTGGATTCTATCATTTGTGGCAGATGTAGTATAGCTAAACAGAAGGGTAGGAGGGCAGAGATTAAAAAAAGCCTGAAGATTTGTTTACTTTTCTGGCCTTAGACTGATTTCACCAAGTTGAATGTAGGTTATCAGGTGTGGTACCTTTGGGAAAAGATGTGGATACACACATAATACCAGACCTCCAATTATGTTTGGGCCCATCTTGGGGTGTGATTGGAGTGCAAATACACCCATCCTGGCTTATAGACATGGCTGTTCATACAGCACAGATGAGAATGAGTTCCCCCCCCCCACTCATAATCTCAAATAACCAGGGGCAGAACTTGTATAGGGAAGAATGTCTAGACAGAGCTGAGGCAGCTGGATTCGAGGCTATTTGGCATCCTGAATCAGCTACATCTTGGTGTAGCAGCCAGCAGACTAATTACTAGCAGACAGTGCAAGGCACAGGTGTATTATGATCTCATCTAATGATTTTTTTCATAAAGCAGACAGCTGTATTTTTCACTAGCAAAAATTCTTGGTGACCTTTACAACAAATCTATTCATAACTAAACTGTATCTCTTATGAGGGCTGCCTCTGGGAGACAAAGACATGTTGTGCTGCCTAGGGGAAGCTGGAAAAAAGCATTCCTGGCTTCTTTTAGCCAAGAAGGTAAGACAACAAATGGAAGACCTGTGGGTTTAGACCTTTTTATCAATGGGTGATAGATACTGTCAGCAGAGCGCACAGATATAGGCTTTGCCAGTCAGTCATGAGTCATCATTCTGTCCATCAGTGCCACTTCGTCTCATTTCAGACAAGTTTAAGCCTTTGGCTTAAGTTCCTTTCTCTGTAAATTCAAGAGAAAAAAATAGCTCTGTTAGACTCCAGTATAAAGAAATCTGGAGATTAAGGTCCATAACAATACTGTATATGCTTAGCATACCAGCAGGCAGGCCCATGTCATATGCCCAGTGGGACTAAGTGCAAGACTTGGAGCTGTTCTGCCTGTGTTTAGGAGGCTTGATGAACCTAGTCTGGCATGACTGTTGGACCTCTTTGAAACTGTGGCCTTATGCCAGAGAAAAATGTCACAATGGTGGTTTAAGTATTTATGGGTTGTAAATGAGGGACCACGTAAATAAAAAGCAAGATACTGAGTCATGAGATGGCATCCTCTGGAGGTCTCTCAGCTAGAAATCATTCCATTATGGAAGAACTAACTTTTAAAGAAACTAACTTTTGGCTATTCCCTCCACTCCTCCCATGCCACAGGCAGACCTTGTGATCAATGCAATCTAGGGGCTGTTCTCAGATGCAGCAGTATTAATGTAGGTTTTTGGTCTTTATTCATCTTAGTAAGAAAATTACTGCTGCTAACATTAGTATTTTCTCTATTACATGGTGGACTGGCTGAGGTCCAGAATGAGTTGGAATTAGAATACTTATTTTTTTCCTTTTTATTAGTTCTTTTTCTTCTTGCAGTAGAAGATGCTGCGTACAAAAAAATCAGTGAAGAAAGCTGAATCGAGGGATACTAGCGCGTCTTTGTAGTTGTTTCCCACCCCCACCTCATATCTGTTTGTGTGAGCTTGTAACTCCCACTCTATTTGGTTCTAAGTTTCAGGTTTTAATGAAACTAAATGCAAGCACATCCACAACTGCCATTATTTCTGGAGTGGGTACTATGCAAGATAACCAAGAAGTTACTGGTTTCCTCTGAAAGTACAAATAGATACAAATTTACTTGGAACTTGGCATGGAAATGTGTTGTAACTACAATAAATCTTGACCATAGTTTCAAGCTTCACAAACTCTTAGGACATCACAGTAATTTTCTATGCCTGTAAGTAATTTTCTCCAGGATTACGTAGTACTGCAAAGCATATTTAGGGGCAGATCCGATCTCTTGATTGAACTTGCAGAATAGAAACTAGCATCTAATTAACCTGAGCTGAGATAGAGAGAAGCTGCTTCTATTCTTCTTTGTGTCTTTGTGAGGTTTCTGGCCTAGAAGCAAAAGGCTGAGTACAGCTTCCTATTTCATTCATTACAACTTAATGTTTCAGTATAATTGCTGACATAGCGAGTGATGCAGCCTAGAGCTGCCAGCCTCCTCTTCCAGTGTTAGGAATGCTTTTTGTTGTTGTAAAAGATGCTGTCTAGATGTGACAAAACAGTTGATAAGCTTGACCAAGCTTATCAGAAAACAAAAGAAAAAGCAATGTAGACTTTCTGTTTGGGCAGTTCAAAAAACAGTGTTCTGCCTTCACAGTGGCTTGTTTCAGGAGAAAGTCTGATCGGTTTGGTTACAAACAATAAAAAAGATTTGCTCTGGTTCTTGCTAGTCAGAAGAGATTGCACAAATTGAGGTAAGCAGCAGAAAACAGACTCAGATCCTCAGCTGGTGCGAATTGCTAGCTATTCTGATGGTGATTTCTGCTGGTTTATGCAAGGCCCAAGAGGCATTCACAATACTGAAGCTTTTGACCAGTCATTGTCTTGCGTAAGCATATAGGTTTCTACATTCTCACAGGCAACAAGTGAGTGTGCCCATGAGGGAGGGATGAAGCATGTGATGCAGTGGGATGTTGTGGGGTGATTCCAAGCTACTGGTCCTCTCTGCCAGGCAGGCCAGGCTGCTACGATGGGTCAAGTTAGTTATTCCTTTCTTCCCATCTTCATACTGAAGTTTTCCTTTCATCTTTTCCACAAGCAGTTTCTTTTCTGTCTTCCTTTCTTACTGTTTCCCTCATGCTGTGTTTCTGTCTTACTCGTTCTTTCTCCTCCCCCAGAGAATTTAATGTCTCTTCAGCACAGCTAGGTCAAGTGCTACTTTTCTCTCTAACTGCCTAATTTTCCCTCCTCTTATTTTCCTAGGCAAAGTTCTGATCTGGGACTGTAGTAAAGAATATACATTCACCAAAAGAAGGTCACTGACTAATGCTCTAATATTAGAGTGATGGCTGACCCTCACCCAAAGTCTCTCATTTCTCTCCAGTCTCACAAAACATTTCATTTTCCAGACTAGATTTAAGCAAGGGCCAGGTGAGTAGACAACAAAGAAACATGTGGAAGAAGAGCACCATATTTAAGAAAGAGATAAAGCAGTCTGTAAAATAGTGGGATTGGAAACAAGAAGGTTTTTAATTGTTCTCTGTTCGCCTTATTAGCTTGGGAAAGAAGGAGTAAATTTTGGGTTTCCTGAGCAAAAAAGAAGAAAAAAATATTTAATTTAGATCTGTTTACATTCAGGTCTAAAATTGGAGCAGTGAAGAAAATTAGCTGCGTTTTAGTGTAACAGCATCTAGTTCTGGGGTGTGCTGTATACTGTGCATTCTGCATATGCATGGAGTCAGTTAAGGATTAAAGTTAGGGCTTAAATTGCACTAACCCAGCTGTGTTTTCTGCTACAGAGGAAGTTCATGAAATGTCTAGTCCTTCTTCTACATGCTAACGTTATGAGTTCATGGGGCTTGTAATCCTTGAAAATAGGGGAAGGAAAAATGAATCTATATAGATCAGAAAACATGGGCTGGAGTAATGATCTGAGGTTGGTCATCCAAGTGTGTCAGCTAAGGTACTGTTTCTGATCAGTGTTATTGACAATCTGACATGCATCTAAATGCCAACAGAACATTAAAAGTGCGTGTCAAAGCTTGAATTCACACAGGGGGTAACTTTTCTGGAGAAGTTTTAAATGAGTAAGAGTTAAGTGCTAGATCTTCAAACACAGAATGTATAAGGGAGAGCTTTGATTAATTTTTTACTTCCATGTAATAGTTTTAAGTGACTCCACTGTTTCCTTTTTTTTCCCCAGAGGTTGAAATTTCAAGAAATCTTTGGGAACTCTCAAAACACCAGCACAGCAACATTCACAATCTGGTTTTGACCCCTTTTAAAGATTTCCCAGCTATCCATAACTTTTATTTTTATTTCACTTAGTTTACATTCTTTTACTCATATTATATACACTTAGTTTGTTTATTACAATCTGGACTGGTGGCAAGGCCAGAGCTGCTAAACTCCGCTGGTTAAAAGCTCCCTTTTCAGTTGTACACAGCCTTGCCAAAATCCAGTTACTTAGGCTGAAATTTGTCATGTTGATTGCTTGCCTCAGGCAGAATTATTTTGGAAGGGTTCAGCAAAGTCATTCCAGTTGCCTCAAAAAATGAGGCTTGAACAAAATGCTAGCATGCCTAGCAATTAAAAACAATTTCTGGTGGCTTTTTTGACTCTTTTGAGCCTTTGTAATTTTGAACAGAAATGTAAGATCTGCCATCTGGGATGTGACTTTTCTATCTTCAAAATTGGCTGAGTTATAAATGTTTATAAAGACAAGTCTTAAGTTTGCATGTGTTCAGTGAAGCAGTTAATTTTTTTTTTATGAAAACACGACATCACTGAGCCAGATAGTAATCACTAAAACAACTAAACCAACACTGTCTTTGCAAGTATTAAGGAAATTATAGGTTTCCTTAATTGCTGCTACATGTTTCTGTACTCTATGCTTTGGCTGGGAACTGAAACAAGGAGCGTAGCAGTGCCCCTTCTGTGTTCCCAAGACACCACAATTACTTAAGAGGAACTGTAATGCCTTCCTTGGAACCAAATGGTCACAGAAGCTGGAGCAGGGAGGTCAAAGGATGGAATGACAAAGGGGTCCAGTAAGTCTCATCAGGAAACTAGAATCCCAGAGTATTTGGGAGCGTTTGATACTTCTGAATGGAAACTGGGACTGGGAGGGAGGAATATGAATTGGGATGTGAAAACTGGAGGAGGCAGAGAGCCAGCTAGTGTGGGAAGGGACTGGGTTGGAATACTGAGGCTGGGGCATGCCCTAGTACAATCTGGGGGACTAGGACTAGCTAAATAAAGTAACAGCTTTTTGAGGTCTACTGGGAACCATGATGAGGATCTAGGCTGGGGAAGAGGTGAGTCTAGCCTTGAGTTTATACAGATGAGGTGGAACAAAAATAGCCACCACATCTGAAGGCATCAATGAGCAATGAATTTCTTGAGCCTGAAGCCCATACCTTCCATAGTCTCACTGTTCCTTTTCTGTCAGCTGTATGAAAACCACTGACAAAAATATGCAACTCATTGAATTTACTGCTGATTCAAGTAGAGGACAACAGCCTGCTATCAGTTATTTCATTAAAGCAAGATCTATGTGGTGGATCTAACAGTTCCAAGCAGTCGTGCTGAGGAACCATGTGGGTGTCCATATGTTGTAGCAGAATATGATGATTTTTTTTGTTGTTTGTTTCGATCTAGGAAACACAGCGTGCTTGTTAGACTGTGAAAGTTGCAATCTCAAGAATTTGAAACAGGGTTTTCTGGAATTAGTTGTCTATGCAAAGTTAACAATTAATTGCACGATGGTATCAGTGTAATTTGTCATTTACTAACTCTTTCATGTTCAACTTTGCAACCTTAATATTCTGTTAAGATAGCTTTATGTGTGCAATAAACATACAACTGAAGCAGGAGGAAAACCTTTATTCCCTGGCCTCAGTAAGATTTTCATGTCAATTAGACTATCTGGCACTGGGTTTAATAACTCTCTAATTGCTATTGCAACACTTGGCTAAATCAATGCCCACCCTTCCTGATAAAATTGTTTTTAAATAGCTGTTGTTAAAAGGCACTAGGTGAAAACTTAGTGAGGTGAAAGCAAAGCTAGAATGAGTAAAAACCCTCTTTTCTTCCAGACAACCTCACTTCAGTAAAGCTTGTTTTTTGTTTGGTTTTAAATTTGTTTTGCATTTCATGTATTTAAAACGTTTTATATTTAAATGAAACCATTCCCAACACCTTTTGGGTTTCAGGGAGACATTTTCCCTAAGTTTACAGCAAAGAATTTCTTTTTGAACCTGGCTGAGGTTTACTGTGCTAGCACTTCACTAGCGCATTGAATTACAATAGTAATTCAATGCCTGGAAGTTTTGTGGTGGTTTGTTGTGTTGTTTTTTTGTTTTGGGGGTTTTTTGTGTGTAGAGATGAAGGATCAACACCTACTCCTAGTTTTTTGTTGTTTTAGGGATTTTTTTTATTAAAAAAACAAAAAAAACAGACAAATGAACATCTGTAGTAACCACCTGTACCGCTTAATGCCATTTCTCTCCGTTTCCCTGCCTCTGTAAGTCTTCTCAGCACAAGGCAGAGAGTCTACAGGGGAACAAAGACAGTCACAGATATACAGGGGAACGTGTTGCATACATTCACTTGCTCTCTCACTTCTCCATTCTGAAGCCATGTATGTTGTAAAGGTGAATGGCACTTGTACTAAGTATGAACCTTGTTAGGTGGGATTGCCAAGCAAAAGGAGGTACTGCTGGACCAGGGTGAGAGGGAGAAAAGGGAGAACAGTCCCTTCCAGAGGAGGAGGCGGCGGCAGGGAATGCTCTGGGTGACAAAAGTAATTTGTTAAAGCGCTGAGGGCTGGAAGACAGCTTGGGTGGTGGGTCAGTGTGGTACTTCACAGCCACTTTCACAGGTAGCTCAGAAATGCACTGCACTTCAAGCATGTACAATTTCTTTGTGTCTTCAGTGTACTGTGTGGGTTTAAGTGCATCATCTGTCAGGATAATGAAACCATTTTCCCTTCTCTGCTCCATAACCTCATGATGTAGATAAAGAACTAGGAATATGGGCCTGCCTTCTTTCACTGGGGCTTTGTTGGAAAACCATGCTTGCTTTTACCAACATTTAAAAAAAAAAAAAAAAAGGTATGTAGGTGTGACTAATCGATACCTAAGCTATAAAAAGGTGGATGCTGTTTCTCCTTGCTACACACCTGAGAATAAGTCCACTGCAACCCAGCCTTAATGATCTGTACTTGAGTCAGATGTTTGTCAGAACATATAACTGTATTCTTACGGGAGAATAACCCCTCCACCCTTTATCTGAAATAGCATCAAGTTCAAAAGAGGATGTTGCTGAGTCAGTGCCTGGGACCTAGAAGGTTTGGAATTTAATTTTTTTATGAGATGGGGAAAAGGGGGGGAAAAAAAAAAGTAGAAGCAGGATTTGATGTACTGTCTAGTGCCTTTGGTGCCTGACCTTGCTCATTAATCTCGGCTACTTTGAAAAGGCTTGGAAAATTACATTACCCTATACCATCAGTCCGTGCTCAATAAATACAGACACTAAAGTCAGGGTTGAGAAATCCCACAGAGCTTTGGTATTGACTTGTTAGAATTCCAGGCTTTAGCCTCACAATACAGTAATGGTCTATAAGTAATGAACAAGCTGCTGAGAAGGACAGCTTGCCCTTCTGGATTCATTCCCCTCTCTTTTAAAGAATCTATTCATGGCCATTTTTTTACTCCCTTATGCTAAACAGTAAATTGTCCCATGTGCCAATAAGGTCTTTTCTGTTACTGGAAGAGCAGAGCTATGCTCACGTTCTGTCTTGGGGCCAATAGTCATATAAATCTGAGCATCAGTTTCTACAGTAGGGGAAGGGAAAGAAAAAAAGTAGAGGAAGAAGAAGACAAGGATGTATAGGGGTTTGTATTTCTTCTGTTAAGGAATGATGAAGCAGTAACTTGTGTAGTTTGGCATTTAAAGAATGTGTGTGTATATTAGTCTCGTAAAATCCGAATTCTCTATTGAGTGCACATCAGCTAAGATTTCAGTGCAGAAGCCATGCTGGCTCCTTAGCCACAGGTGCTGCACAGGACTCAGGAAGGAAGGAGAGGGGACTCTTGTTGGGGAACTGTACTAGGAGGTGGTCACTATGGTTTTCTGTGTACTTCATGCAGACTATGATCTCATGTCAGTGGGGGCCTTCCTTGGCTTGGATCAGCAATGAGAAGCATGGCCAGCAATACCTTTTAAAAGGTACTTGTCTTCTTCAACACATCCAGGAAATCTGACTCACCCATTTTATTTCTTCTCTATGTTGTCTCAGTCCTGCAGTCAAGTAATGGCTGCCTTTGACACATGCTAGGTGCAACAAAGTTCCTCTGAGCATCTCTACTCTTCAGCGGAATGGCAGCAGCCATCACCTGGCTCATTATTAGTTAAATAGCAGAGCAGAGAGATTTGGTATTTGCAGTAGCTTGCAAATTCAATTATAGTTCTCACAGCAACTGTCATTTAGCTGCTTGTTCATATGAAGCATTTGATATTGCTTGTTGTGGTGTTAGCTGTAATCTCCTATTAGGGTAATATAAGAAGTCTTAGTGGTGTATGCTTTTGAAAAACAAAGGCTTTTGAGCGTGAAGTAGTCTCTCCATAGCATGCAGGCACACATGCATGCACAAAAATTCACTATCCTTGAAATAAATTGAAAGGATAGCAAGAGGTGCTGATAAAATTTTTTTTGTCGGTTCAACTATATATCTATAAAAAGAGAAATGTATGCGGACTGTTCAGTCAGCTCCTGAGGGAACATGAGAGGATCCAGATCAGTTGCACAACTGGCAGCTTCACTGACAATCTCAGCAGAGTGAACAAATGTTCATTTTTACCCTCTATTGAAGGTGAGCTGTTCTCTCCTTGCTGACATTGGGATGGAAGCACACAGGTGGAGTAGTGTGAGAAGGTATGCCTCTTCTTAGCTGCTGCAGTTTCAGTGCAGTACCTTTCATAAGGGCTCAATAATTTATTTGATAAGAAAGAATGTCACATGAAATAGCAGATAAGTATGTTCATATGAAATTCTACAATGTGTGTAGTTCAGACACCACTCAGGCTCAGGGAGCATTATTATCTATATCTACATCTGCACTAGTCACCCAGAGTTCCCTTTATAGCTAATAGAGAACTAGCCAATATAGGAAGGGGATTCAAGGGTGAGGATTCATGCTATCCTAAAACGTCTGCCTGAAGTAGATCAGATGAATTGCACCTTTGGAGTGCCTACTTTTCTCCATTGGTTTCTTTGTAAAGTGAACTGCTGATGAGCTCCAATGGAAACACCTGCACCTTTGGGTTTTTTTCACAGTTGGACTTGATGGTCTTAAAGATCTTTTCCAACCTAAATGATTCTGTGATTCTAAGTCAGATTAGGTGATTTTTTTCTCAGGAACTGGACAGAGCTTTTTATTTAGAATCCAGTTTTTAAGTAGTTGGCCTAATGAGCTTCTGTACAACATGTAACATGGCTTTCCAAATGGCTGTTGGGCAAAACAACCTGAAATACACTGACAACAGCATTCAGCCTATAATTCCTTCTCGTCCTCTTTCAGATCCATATTGCCACAGGATTTCATTTTTCTCCCATTACTGCTATTTCAGTGCTATCATGCATTCTCCTGAGGTGCCCCTCTCTTCCTAAGGAAGTTAAGCAAATCAGCCTGCAGGGGAAATAAAGGTATAATGTGGCTTTTTGTGTTCAATGGAGACGTGGTAAATTCACATTAATGATTCTGATAGAATAACAGCCCAAGCAAAAGAAAACAGTGGAAATTTCCTAGAACCCCCTTGCAATAGAATTTCTCTGCTTTGTGGTGGAAAACTACAGCTGGGTAACTGCTTTCAGGAGTCAGAGACATTAAAATTCTGTACCTTTTGTGAGAGAATTTTGTTATACAGAACATTCAGTAAGACTACTGGCCAGACTGCCTTAATCCAGCAGTACATCTGGTTGCACTTGTGGATGCTGGAGCAGAAGTTACAAAGCCAATTGATGCAGGAGCACATAAGATCTACTGGCAGGCCAAGTGTCATGGTAAATTGATGTCTATCAGAGTATGCTGGTCTTTGCTCAGACTGTGACTGTACTACCTTAGAGCTGCTCCAGAAGCCTAGGTTTTATATCCATTGCATGTCTGGGGCTCTACTCATGGGATGCATTTGGTTTTATGGAGGGGTGACAAACTTTCTTTTGCCAAATACACTCACAAAAGAATCTCTTAGAGCATAATTGTTCAACCCAGCCTGTGGGCTGTATCAGGTACCCCGTGACAATTCTGTTCTGCCTACAAAGGGCTCCAGATGCTTCCTTGGGCATTTCTAACCTTACAAGCTCTACTTCTATCTGCAAGACTTTGAAAATAGCCCAACTGCCTCCACAAGCACCCCCAAGCTGGCATGCGTAGTGCAAGATGTAAAAAACCCATGGTACATACCTGTATTAAAGTAGTGGCTTTTTCATGGTGGGATTGTGCCAAAGTAATTGTCCTATTACTAGCACAGAACAGTGCCCATGTTCACGCAAATAAAAGTTGCAATGTTTGGACGCAATTTAAGTTGTTTCTTGCATTTAATCTATGCAGTAAAGTCAATGCGTCTCACAGATAATCTTACAAGGCATTTTTTGATACCATGTGATAAGGCATGGAAGATACTGAAATAACTCCTTTGCTTAAGAGTGTAATGTTGAATGGCAAAGCTTCAGTTCCTATACTTTATACTGTCCACTGCTGAGTGTGTGGTTAAATACTTTGTAATTAAAACCTGGTGATAGATTTTACCAGAGGAGAATATCTTCTGGCTGTGACTTTCCAGGCTCTCGTGTAACAGTTTTTATTAAAGTTACTGTGAAAACTTCAAATAGCTCTCTTATTAGTTGCTAACAGAGATCTCTTGGTATGCAATGAAGCCTGGAAACCGCCTGTAATTTCCACTTTGAAGATGAGCAGGGCAAAATCTCGCTATTTATTTTCTTCGTTTTATGTGTGAAGAGAAACACCTTCTGACTCCGTACTACAGTTCTTTTGATTGACTCCTTTCCTTTTTCTGTTTGACAGGTTTTCCTCTGTAACCCATGCTGTCTTCCCCAGCTCATCTCACTTCAGCAGTGCATGAATTTGAGCCCCTTTTTCTGCTACTTCTGAATGGCACATTGCGATCGCTGCCATTTCTCTGAGCTTATTCCCTAGCTACACTTTTAAACTGCAAAGATGGGTGTGTGTGTGGTGTGGGTGGGGAAGCATTCTTGGAGGGCAAGGCCATTATGCAACACCAGGAAGGCAGTACCACGCCAGAAGATGAACATCTCTCTTTTGCCTTTTCCTTGCAAGGGCTCTCAGGTACTGTTGGTCATCACACAATTGATAGCAGGTGCCAACTCATTTTGTGTCAGTTCCTTAGCAATGTAGAGCTACAAAGTGTTTTGAAGTGCTGGAGGCTACATCTCTATTAGAAAATAAAATGGGCTAGAGCCTTTTCTCTGACTTTGATGCAAATTGGCTCAGCATTGCTTGAATCAATAGGGCTAAACTCTTTTTCCCTCAAAACCCCAGGGTGTTCTCAGCCACCCTGCCTGCGAGGTAGGGTCCTGGCCATGCTGTGCGACCACAGTAGCCAGGCAATGCCTGGCAGAGGGCTAGCTGGAACACTCTCAGCTATGCCAGTGTCTTCACTGACTATTATATGCTCTAGAGAAGCTGTGGAGTACCTGAGCCATACTGTGACCTTGGGTAGTGTCCTGGGGTAGCCATAGTTTAGGAGGTAGCCTTGAGGAAGTTCTCCTGTTGTTACTTTAAACTTTATTGCTGAAGATGCTTTTGCAAAGGTCATAGTACTGAGGGGTGGCGGACGGGGGAGAATTTATTGTTCTGCATTTGTAACCACATTAGGGTTCCCAGCTATGAGTTGGAGTGCCTGAATGCTACCATAATAGGAAAGTAACTGATCGTATATGAATCAAGCAGTTGACTAGTGAGTCAAGAGGGCAGCTTGCTTCACGCACTGCTGAAATGCAGCTCTTTCCACAGTCAAACAGCAAGGTTGTTTAAAGGTACAGTGTTTACTGAGAAAGTAAGAACTGGAAATTGCACAGGAAATTAAAAACACATCATAATGATTCCCATTTAAAACTTGGCTGGGACATTGTGGATCACATGCATGCAGCTGCAGAAAGAGACTCCCATAACTTTGGACTGAACTTGTGAGGAGGATCATGGCACTCTCTTGGAGGAGAGGACTTAGGGCTAAGTATATTATCCCTGCTGGTGGGGTGTCATTCTGCACTGACAGAGGGACCTGATTGTGCCAGGACTTGATCCCCAGCACCATTTCCTTTTAGCTGCCAGAGGCTTCCATTGAGTTTACCAGTCAGTCTAGCACTCCTCAGAGGCAGCTTTAGCTAGTAAGAGATGAGATTATACAGCTAAGATGGCTATTTTAATTTGCTGTGTTCCTAGTTTAACTTCCACAAAGTTTGATCTCCATTTGGGGATGTGAATTATTGTCTCTAGTTTCATGCCCAGAATACCTCGTAGATCCCCATTAACACTTAGGTACCCATCTATGCATCAGTTATGCATTTGTAAGCCATTTTAAAAGTCTGTAAGTGACACATTAATTATGTTGAAGATGAGGAATGATTGTTTAAATAATATTAGCATTTAAAGAAAAACAGTATTTGTCTCTTCGTTAATTGTTGAGCAAAATCAATTCATCTGTAGTTGGTTATGAATTAGTTGAAAATACAATTTTTGTAAACTGAATTTCATGACTATTCCTTTCTGTTTCATTATGTTACCCCAGTATACATAATTTTGTGCTACTTCATTTATCTTATGTCAGAAATAGTATTGCTGCTCTCAAACATTATTACAACTAGGAAAAAAAGATTAATCAGACACTTCAAAAGCCTTGTGCTGAAATAACATTTTTAAAATCATAAAGGAACAACCACTATTTTCTACAGCAAAATTAATTTTTCAAATTTGAGATAACACTGCATTACAAAAGTAAAGGTCAATTTTGAAGAAGAAAGGATTCTGGTTGCCTAATGAAGTGGTCTTTATACCAAATTGTAATTATTTACAGTTGAATTGAAAGATGTTCTTTTCTGGCTTGCTTTGAGTGATATTAAGGGGCCAGTTGGTGTGTTTCAGATAAAAATACCTGTTATCTGTAATCTGATCACTAATGATAACCTTTATTTCCCTTCATACTATTCTTTTGAAGTCACAGGAGACTGCTGAGCACCAGGGTTTGCTCTTCGGTCTGGGAGATGGTTGCTGTGTGGACGTTACACTTCTCCAGTGCCTACCACCTTCAAATAACTGACCATGGAAAATGAATACCCTTGTATAAACCCATAATATCCCCCACCATCAAGTGCCTACCTATTGACGCTAAAACAGAACAGGCAGCCTTTGACTTTGGAAGGTGGCCCTTGAATGTCTGAGTTCATTATGGAGTGAGGAAACAAGAACAAATGTGGTGATGTAGTCCTTGTCACAAAATGAGTGTCTCACCCCACAGCATTTTTAATGAGTAGGAAGGAAAATTGTGTTATTCCTAAGATAATTATAGAAAAACTCTGTCCTTAAAAATGAAGTAGCTGAACATTTGAGTTGGATTATCTATATAACAGTTAGATGGTCATACTCCATTGTGCAGATATGGATAGGAAAGGGAAGAAGACAGAATTTCTGTCTTGTATAATCCCATGGTCACTGCTCAGAGGACTGAAGGGATTGTGCCTCTTGTGTCTGAGGAAGTGATGGGGCCACAGAACTGTCACACTGAAGTAATTCCACAAAGGCCTAGTACTGCATTACCATTATGCTAGCACGTTGGTAAAGCAAGTAATTAATTACAAGGCTCCCAGAGATTCAGGTCGTTTGCAGATGGCCACCAAACTGGAGATTAGCCAAGAACCAATGGCTTTACATTACTCTTATCAATCTAGGAAAGTTAGAAAAATTTCATAGTTTCGTGTTGTGACATCAAGAACATGCATGAGAAAAACGTAATCTCCCAGAGGTTTGTGCCTAGGCACTAATTCAGGAGGCAGACAGAGCTAACAGAAAGGCCAATAATACCCTGATGCAGTAAGGTCATTATAGGCAACGGGAATGCCTCACACCAGCAGTATCATGGAGGTCAGTTCCTCCTAACATGCATAGGTACCATGCTAATGAGCTTTCATCAGTCCACTGCACTATAATAGGCTCCTCATACAAATAATTCTCTTTGGATCATCCCATCACTGGAGAGGTGCTGAGGCAGAGTCCTCCCAGCAGACTGTCTCCCCAGACCACAGCTGCAAGCTGCATACACTAAGCTAGTGAAGTTGCAAAGCCAGTGCAATGCTCAAGGCTCTGGGAGATGTTTCTTCCTGGTATCACAGAAAGCAACAAACTGTAGTTGCTGAGCTGACCGTTTCAGAGATGCCTCTACTTGGCATTTTATTCAGCAAAAAGAAGTCTAGGAAATAAATAAAAGGAGGCAAGGTCAGATTAAGGCTCTCTTCTATGGGCTAATGCTACCTTTTTTCTTCTCGGGTTTGGGCAAGTCCACTCCCCCAGCATTGCCATCTTTTCAGCTGCCTTGTAAAGTGAGAGTCTGCAGGGCAGCAGCAGGGTTACCAAAACAAAGGCTCAGAGCCAGTCTGCTGGGTAATGTGACCCTGGCACCGACTGGAGAGTTTTTGTTGAGAAGTAGACTGTCTCCTTTCTTCAGCCATAAGGTCAGTTTTGGTGTTATTTTTGTCATCTTGCACAGAAGCAAAAGGCTAGATTGACTCCCCTAGAAGAAGATGAGACCCTGTCTTTTACTTCCTCACCCCTTAATTAAATATAGAGGGGGAAGAACGGCCACATCAGCTTAGTTTTTGAAACTGGTACTTGTAAGGACTTAAATCTGGCCTCCATACATCTAAGCGCCCATATGTTTTCTCTAGCTGGCTGGTTGCTTTGCAGAGTCTAGTCAGATAGAATTTCTATTCCCATCACATAAAGATAAAGATAATGCACCACATGAATGTCAACATCCGTGAGATTCCTGCCCATTTTGGTCCTCTTTAATTAGGGACTGTTCTGCCTCATTGGACAGACTGGTGTAATAGCTTGGGATCAGAGTAGCATAAAGATTGTCACAGCTTGAATAATCTTTTGAGCAGTGGGAGGTAATGATCCTGCCTGAGGCAAAATACTGCTTCTGGCATGTTATGGGGCACTGTGATTCTGTCCCACACTTCATTTAGTCTTTTTCCAAATGCTGCAGTTTAGGGCCTGAAAAATGCAGTATTTTTATGAGTATATTGTATCTTCGGTACACTCCTGTAATTCCTGTTGGATGCGGGCTGGGTGAGCAGGGGTGAAGGATAGCACTGAAGATGTGAAATGCCAGTTAGAGGCTCCAGCCCATGCAATTTTTCATGCTGAATATTTTTCCAGAAGGTGACAGGCAATCTCTATTTCATCTGGAGGATGGAGAAATTCTGAGAATAGTGAGTCCTCTTTTCCCCCAAGTCCCTCCCACTAGCTTTTGCCCTTCCATGAACACTGTTAGGAAAGACTAGTCTGTTTAGCGTGTGTTTAGACTGCTTTAGGCTTTTGGCCCAAATGGAATAAGCAGGGTTTTCTTTTTCCAGTGTTGTCACAATTTTTTTTGCTTTATAGTTGAAAAGTAAATGAAAGAAATAGCTGAAGGCATATTTATGAATAATTACACTTGCACACATTTCTTGAGAGTTTGCTGGGTAGATTTGTGTGTAAGTTTTGATTGTTTTCCTTGTCACAGGCAGCTTCATTATCCGTCCAGTGTTTGCAATGGATTATGAGGCACTGTAGCAGATTACAGAGACAGCATTTTAATGTTTCATCTGGAAATGGAATAAATAGATCTTTTTCAATTGCAACAATGTGAAATGAGCTTTCAGGATGTTAGATTTGGAAAGCAGCTAATTAGATGCTGTTTCAGGCTGTCCTGCTGGGATGGCTATTGCATATACTGAAGTAAAATCTGCACCCTGCAAGTTGTCTCAGTCTTTAGTCCTGCAAAGTAGTCTGTAGCACCAGACTGGTGCTGGGGCATGGGGTGCTCCTTAATGATGGGACTTACCAAGCAGTTGGTGGTGTGCTGCTCCAAGAAGTTTGTTCCACCACAGCTCAGATTTGCCTGAAATGACACGTGGCCAGAGTTGGTCCACATTAAACACATGATTTTGAAAAACTCAGCAGATACTAGACTTTTGTTATGGCCAACCCATGACTGCTGGTGTGGGATTGTTCTGTTCATCTTCTCTATTGGTGGTGATCAGAACCCAGCAGGGACATGTACTGGCTACCCCAGCTTGTCATGGCATGTTCAGAAGAAGAGTAGGAGTCACTATCTAGGAGAGGGAATTTGGATTAAGTATGAAGAAATCTTTCAGGGAAAGCCTTGAAATAGCTGAGTGTAGTGAGAAGGGTTAGGGTTAGGGTTTTTTATGGTGCTAATGAAACCAAATCCCCTCAGAAAGCGGAAAGTGATGGCCAGTGCTCATCAACCCTTTTTGATTTCTGAATCCTTCAAAATCACAAGTACTTCTGGATTAAAGTCTACTGACAACAGTCTTGTTCCTCCTAGTTTCTTCATGTGGGCCTGTGATAGTCCAGGGAGCCTCAGATACTCACGTGGAAGAAATCTGCACATAGTCTAGAAAGTGTAGATATCAACAGATGTTTGTGTGTGTGACTGAGGACGTGGAGGGAATCCAGATCTACCTTTATTGCTACATAAAGGTAGTTTGGAAAAACGTGGCTTGTTATCAGACAGAATTGTTGCCCCCCATTAGTAGGAATGAAAAAAGCAAGTCCAAAAATGAAGCCTGTGCAAGTGCTTATCTATGCTCTGGCCTGCTGAGAGTGAAAATTTCCCAGGTTTTCAGATGACTTCCAAGCTAGTCATTCCTTGTGAAAGGAAAGCTAGGAGTGGGAGACAATGAATGAAAGAGGGACATTTCTATGGGCTTGCTTTCCATTCTCTGCATAAATTTCATGATTTGAGCATTCAAACTTCACGGCCTGCATGTTTGAGATATTATGAACGACTACTGACAGGTAAAAGCTAGTGTGGCATAGGTGCGTGCATGTATAGTAGGAAGGGTGCAAACAGGCTTCAAGCACAGGCTGGGTTTTCACTGTAGTTAAGTGGGTCAGTTCTTATTCATAGAATCATGGGATGGTGTGGGTTGGAAAAGACCTTAAAGATCACCCTGTTCCAAACCTCCTGCCATGAGGGGGTGAAACTCATGCTTTTAACTCTTAACTAACCAGTAAAGCAAAACCAGTGTAGTTAGTGGGGTGTGATATATTTTAAATCGTCGGGCTACTTTTAGTAAAGCAACTCAAGGTAAGAGCTAAAATCTTTTATCCCTTAGCATAGACAAAGCCACTGTCACTGTGTTGTGACAGTCATCAATATAAAATGTTTTGGGGAGAACTCCAAGAAAATCCACTCCCAAAATTTAGGAAATACCCCGTCCAGCTCTTTTCAGTTTAACACAGGATGTAAAACTCTCTAAGCAAATATGTCTGTGTATTTCTATATATATTCATATGTATTGTCTATATATTCAACCGCAGAGATACCATACATGTAGATAGAAAAAGAAAGATGGTCATAGGGAGAAAGAAAACACAGGTATGTCATATACATTATATATAGATGTTATACATGTTGTTTTATAATACACATTATGCACATATATATGTAATCATTATATATATATATATTTCTATACCATCTGTAAGCTAACAGTGAATTTCTTCATTACCCATATAAATGTCTCCGCACTTTTGAAGACTTCTAATTTCTTAATCTATGAATCTAAGTCATGGCTGAAAACTACTCATTTCCCCTTAGTGATGGGAAAAAGAGAAATACAAAAAGTGTTCATAAGGAATTTTGGGTTTGCTTTCAACATGAATGGGTCAAAAAATAAAAGGAAGTCAGATTCTAAGATATTGTAAATTATTGTAGGTCTTCAAATGTGGTAAATTATTGTAGTACAATTGATTTTAAGGCAGTGATGATGGTTCACATCAAGCAAAGATTAATTGGCCTGGAAATTCTAGAGAAAAATTACACTAAATGCTGGGTTTTCTTAGGTCTGTATAATCTTAACATAAGATTGCTGAATCACTACTGCAAGTTAACATGCTGCTAAGACTTGGCTGTAATAGGAAATGAGTTGTACAAGCCAGATTTCATCAAGAGGTATGAAACCAATTGTGTCTGCTCATCCATCCATCTGGCTTTCCCTATTGACAGTTTCAAGGGACAGTAATTTATATACTGAAAAGCTAAAATTGATGCATAAACTCCACTTCTATTTTCTACTGTGAAGACTGACAGCTGTGTCTAGTAAGTGGCTAGGGAGGAACCTAAAACTCAGAACATTACAACAAAAATCATCAAAGATCATCAAGCAATGAGAAGACATTAGTCTCATCAGTTTCAAAGCTGATTAAATGCTTATTACATTACTAGTATAAACATTTTGATAAAACATTTCTGCATAAGAAATAAGAGTATTTCTCCATAGGTGATCCTCTTCTATTTAGAATGTTAGTAGGACCCTGTTAATTGAGTTTCCGACATATGGACAAGTAAACCAGTTTTTATTGTCTTATTACTGATACCACAAAGTGGTTGCTGTTAGAGCTAGCTGATCAGGCTGTTGATTTTTTATTCACTCAAAAATTTCAAATGAAAAGTCTATATTTACATGTTCTGACTGAAAAGTCAGGTTTTTACAGACAGATTTAAAGTCCTTTTTTGGTTTCTTTCCATATAAAATATTGTGATTGCTCGTCTTAGTACCCTTTAACCCATAAACACTAAATCTAAACCAAGCCCCCAGAATACCAACAAAATGGTACTATGTCATTATGAAAATGATAATTACTTTTGAAATTTGATTAAAAAAATAATCTTAATTTCTCTGCTGAGTACACAGCAATGTGGAGAAGATGGTATCTGGCAATAGGAAAATTTTCACCAAGTGTTGTAGTGTTATAGTTGTTAGTTTAGGATTTTCTATTTCTTTAACACGCCACTCAAGTTTCTGTATATAACATGGCTTTAATGGGAGAGTTCAGTTATCTCACTGGCTGTGTTAACAATTTATGAGCATAAGGAAGTCACTTCAGACCTTCACCTTCCTTTCGCCATGAAAAATAAGGGAATAATTATATTTCTGTGCTTAAGGTGGTTGTGTTGCTTGAACAGTTACACAAAACTGTGCAGATTCTTGGATTTAATGGCTATGGAAGTGTGACATAATGTTAATATGATTAATTTTCTTCCATAAAATCTTTATTTTGATAACGTAACTTTTCATTATACTGTATAATCAAAGTTTTGGTAATCTCTCAAGCTATTCTTCCCCTCCAGACTTTCTTTCTTCTTACATTTTCATCTTTCTTCTTAAATGTTCTAAGTAAAAGAAAATATTAACTGAACATTTCTTTTGTGTTAACGAAGCTGCATTTATTTTGTTATTTTAGTTAAAATAAAATCAGTATGGAATATGCCAAAACCTTCCCTTTAAATATCTATGAATAAACTGCCCAGTTTAGAGTGGATTCTGGTCATGGAAAACGAACACAAAAATTGAGTTCTGAATAAGAACAAGAAGTAAAGGCAAGAAATACTGCAAGACTCATGCTAAAATCATGAAATGGTATCCCTCTTTTCTGGTGGGAAGGAGAGAGAGAGAGAGAGAGGGGGAAATAATTTTCTTTCCATTTTAATAATACATTGGAAATGTTTCCCCTGATTTGCATTAACAGTACTTGGGGGTGAGCATCCCAGAGGTATTAATCTCAAGAATAAAAAGCAAAGTGGTTCCAAATGGGTGAATTCCCAGAGCTGTTTAAGTAGAGCTGTCTTGCAGACTCCTGGCATGACGTTCACTGCAGGACTGGGATACAACAGTTATGTAACTGAGTTTAACAAACAAGTTTATAAAGACGTGAAGAGAAACTCAGTGGTATGATGAGGTTAGTGGAGTGAATGTGTGTTCTCACTTTGTTAGTCCAGGCAGATTAGGGTTATCTTTGCAATGAGGGCAGGATTTTTCCCAGGGCTGCACTTTTATCCTGTAGGTGGATGAAACAAAATTCAGCAAAGTCAGCTGGATTGCCCATGTGGAGACCCAAATGCAGTTGAACAAAAAGCTGAGGCCTGGGAATAAAGCGGGGCAAAGAGCCAATGATTGAGGATGAAAGGCAACAACAGAGCCCAGAGAGAAGTGAGGGAAGCAGCACAGTGGCAGAGAGATTGAACATAAATGATTCAAAGAGGAAGAGTGGTAATGTTGAAAGGGATGAGGTGGCAGGAAATGAGTGAAAAGGATGGAAATTTGCCTTAGGAAGTAGTTCTCTTCCTCTAGTGTAGGAGGTGTGATAGGAACAGGGTCTTAATCCCTACTTTAAAAATTTTAAGGTACCTTTGTTTTAGAGTAAGCATAGGGATATGAGTAATTTCTGCCTGCAGGATGGCACAGGAGGGTCCGTCTGCCCCTCACTGTTAACTCCCCGGGCAGGAGAGGACTTGTGCAGACATCAGGGTGATGCTCAGTGACTGCTGAGCACCATTTGGATGTCACTTCTTGATGCCTAGCTACCAATGGGCCGTCACAGACTCTTCCATTGGGAGAGAGTGGAATATTTGGTCAGCTGTGTTTGCCAAAACAGGTCCCAGGTATTTTTTTCTGAATATGTTCCCCATCGTCACGGCTGTGTCTATGAAGGAGAGAGGGGCAGGGCTTTTCACCTGTGCTGTCCAGTCATTATCACTGTTTGAAAAAACTGTTGACATTTTGTTTTGTTTTCTTTGAGCAGATGGGCAGAAGAAGGTTCAAGAGGAATTTGACATAGACATGGATGCGCCAGAGACAGAGCGGGCGGCTGTGGCAATACAGTCCCAGTTCAGAAAATTCCAGAAGAAAAAAGCGGGGTCCCAGTCTTAGTAGCTACCTCACAGCTTACAACAAAGTAATCCTGAAATGATTTATCAAGAAGATCAGAAATAACACAAAGATGCATGTACAGAAATTATCAGTATTTAAAACCCCATTGGCAGATACCAAACCATGAGCTTGTGTGTGACTTCATCCCAGATGTTTTACGCCCATTATCCTCTGTAACTCACCATTCTATGCGATGTTGTAATAAAAAGTTAGGGTGAAGTAATTAAAGTGTCTGCCTTCATCTGTCTTTTCATATTAATCCAGCAACCACAGCGTTACAAATGAACCCGGCCCAGATGCCTGTTTTCCTCTTCACGTAAAGCTTGCAGACATAACAGCACCGTATGTTACAAGGTTTTTGCTGAGGGATCAGAGCACGCATCTCAGCACTGCTTACCTCATTTGGAGAATTCCAACTGCCAGCCAAATGTGACAATAAAATTACTTTCTCATAATGAGCTGAAAGTAGAAAGTTGCAGACAGAAGCTGGCATGAGGGGGAGAGGTGTAGGAAACAGTGAGCAGTTTATTTTTGTTCTGCAATTATGCCAGTGAAGTGGCTTAACTGGGGAAATTGTCCCTGTCCTTCCTCTTTGCATGATAACGTTCAGAATTACCGGATTGGACCACATTGACTGTTATGGGAAAAAAATAATAAAGCAGACACAAAATACAAAACCCAATTCCAGAAACCTTTGGAAAGTTTTGGGTTTTTTTTTTTTCCCCACTTGTGAAAATAGAAACTGACCCCTTAAACTCTCTTTTTGAGGCAGCTTTTCACTCTCTACATAGTCAGTAACTATTTCTATGCCATCTCTCTCTTTTCATATTATTTTCAGTATTTGATGAGTAAATCATAGCAGACTCCCTTCTCCATTTGCACTGTTCTCTATGCAACTTCATATGACCCCCTACTTTATCACTGTACACGGCTTTTATCACAGCTTTTGATTAACAAAAAGCAGCTACAACAACGTCTCTCTTAAATTGGGAAGTATTTCTATTTTCTGCCTGTTGTAAAACAATAACAGACCAGTTTCAGGCTGGATCTAAGTAAGGATTTTGCCTGGCTTCAGACCTGATCAGGAACTGGCAGCCCATGTGGTGCACAGGGAAGGTTCAGAAAAGGTTTAAAGTACCTTGTACTCAGAAAAAGGAGCTATTTAGATGGAGCAAGTGGGACATGCACTACACAGAGACGTGTAAAAAACCCCTCATCATCTTCTTGGCTTCGTGAGCAGATTTAGAGGTTCCATTAGACATCTTTGCCTCTTGGGAAATCAGAGGCAGAAGCATTTTCTGAAGGACTGGTGTTTGCAGTGGTTCTCCAAGAAGGCAGCATGAGCCTCACCTCCAGGCTGACAGAGGCAAGTGTGCTGAGTGGTGACAGCCTGCCTTTCTTTAGCTGAACAACCTGGAGCTGGGACTCCGTCAGGTGTGAGAGATTCAGGTATAATTACCAGCTCTGCCTATATGGGTTCATTTCTTCCTTGCCCACCTTCCACAGGATTATTCTGATCGCCAGGGCAAAGGGCATTATGGACGTCATTAGTCCCCTCACATCAACAGAAAGCTACGATGACCAAGGGGCAGGAATAGAGGGAGAGGAAGGATCTCATGCTGGTGGGCAGTCGCTTCTCATGAGAGCCCACCATAGCAGCAATACTGAAGGGGTGCAACACTGTGCCTGAAAGGTGGGCTGTGGGACTGCAAAGGTAAGACCCTCAGCCTTATGCAGGTTAAGGCACTTGCAGTGCTGGGCAACAATTTGGTGAGAAGCCCAAACCTGATGGTGAGTGATAGGAGCTCTGGGACTGTGCTGTTTAGGAGGACCCCTCAGAGATTCTGAGCAGAGGAAGCCTTATGGATCCTGTGGGCAATGTAGAAGGCACGTGCAGAGATGATATACGCAGTGCTTAATAAGCACAGCAAGACTGGGTGGGAATGGACAGAGTTTTTTAGATCTCAGTTTGGGCATAAACGTCTACATGCTGCCCAGATCCTGCCTGAGGCACCTCTGTCTGGGTCAGGTCCAGGCTTTACACGTGACTTACCCATACATCACCTGCAAAGTCAGTTCTCCAAGCTGCAGCTCAGTGCTTTCACGCTAGGATCATGTTTTAGCAGCACTGTTTCTCTGCATTTAGGAATTTCACAAATAAACCTCAAGTAACACTGCTGCTGTGCTCAAAGTGAGGTTTGTGGAGGCCATGGATTCCTCACTTGTCTTTCACAGAAACTGCTCACCATATAATAATTGCCTTAGCATAACAATTTAAAAAATTGTAATGGGTTTGGATTGTGTTGGTGCCATTTTGTTTAGATGAACATATATCTGTAATAAAGGACTGCATTTGTGTTGTGCATTATGTCATTTGGAATAGCATGAGCTCTGTAGTGGTTACTTAATTGAATAAAAACTATGGGTAAGCACTAGGTTTTTATATTTGATCTGACATTCTTTGGACTTAAATTTCCTACGCAACAGGAATAATCATATGGTTGGGACACAGAGAAAATTATTACATTATTGAAGCACAGCAACAAGGGCTGTTAGTAAATGAATTATGGCTCTTTCAGCAGCAGGACTATTCTTTGATGTGAAGTTCTGAGTGCATCTCACAAATACACTCTTAATATATAGTGAAACATAATGAGGAAATAGTGAACTGAAATTTTGATTAACTGTGGCTGCCCTGTCTGACAATTTCCTTTTTATGAAAAGGAAAGACCTATCTGGATATTGCTGAGGTGAGGAAAAGAGTTTGATTCAACCAGGAACTTCACTAAGATGGGTGGAAGAGGTCACTTAAACATTCCAACTATTACATGGGTCTTCCAGCTTCCAGACACTTACTGAGCTCTGTAGTTAACTGGCACTACCTAGCTGGGAGTAACCAAGTCATGGAAAAAGAAAATTCAGTTAGGTGGATATCTGTGCTGATAAACCAGAAGTTCCCATAGGTAATATGAAAGATTATTCAGAGCAATAGATTTTGCAGGAAACAGGGTTATCATTCCCACCACATACACCCACACCCTCCCCAGACACATCCATGCTGGTTCTGCTTGGAATTACTGCCAGATTATCCCAAAAGAAATTAACCTACAACAGAATGATCAGAACAATTGCCTGAGCCTTAGAAATGCTTTGTTCACATTGTTGCCTGGACCATAAAATAACCTGTAGAAGTAAACAGCAAGGGAATTGATTAGAAGTAAACAAACACCATCAGAAAGCACAAGAGTGCCCAAAGGAGGAAAGCGACAAAGGATGGGAATTCTATCAAGTTAAAACACAGAAAGGCAAGCCAAAGCCAACCTGTGGCTTGCTGATGAAACCTTTTTCAAACACTCCTCAGACTGGCAGCCTACTGGAGAACTGTGGGGATGTGGGGAAGCGGAAGTCTTGCAAAAGTAGAAATTAATCATATGTTAACACTCAGAGCAGAGGCTCCCACAGCAGGGGTCTTTTTGCAATACATCAGCCTGAGGAATTCATCATCAAACTGAAATGTCAGTAGAAGAGAGTTTGGAGTAACCTGGCAAAATTAGTAACAACAGATTGCCAGGACTGGATGAGGTTCACCCATGTCTTGTAGAGGAGCTCAGATACATAGGGGCCACTTTATTCAACCCATTGCTTATGCTGGCCTCAATTCCAGGGGAAGGTGGTGGCAAATCAATAACAGATTTTAGAAGGGGCTCTAGGAGTATTCAGATTTACAAAGACTGCCTTCATTAGGTAGCTCGAGAGAAACTATATGATGTAATACAACCATAATATATCAACGCCAGCCTGACAACAGCTGTTGTGATTCACAAATCTGCTAGTGGTCACTGATGGAGTAACTCAGGTGCACCTGCATTTTCAAGAAGTTTTGACAGGATTCTTGTGAATGTCTTTTAGAGAGGTTAAGTGATCTGGAAACAAATGGCCAGGTCCTCTTGCAGAAAAACAAGTGGCTAAAAGACAGGAGCCGAAAGGGTGGGATGGCATGTCCAGTTCTCACAGGAGCGGGCTGCTGCCAGTGGGACTCCAACAGCATCTGTGTTGTGCAGCATTCTTAAAAATCACCGGAAAAGAGGGAGGATGAAAAGTGAAGTCACAAATTGTTATATCGGTGCTTTCTACATGAAAAATCCTGTTCTTTGCTCCTTAGTTTTAAAGAAGGCTCCCTGAGACCTACAAGGAGAGAAAGATCATGTCAGGGTCATGAGGGGCCCCACAGCCCTGCCTGTCCCTGCTCACCTCCCCTACTCTGCCTAGGGCCGGGGCCCTGTGTCAGCTTCCCAGGGCCATCAGCCCTTGCCACAGTGATGCCACAGCAAAGCCAGTCTCCAGCTCCCTCCACAGCCCTGCCCTGTCCAGCCATGCCACACCAAGCTAGGCCCATGTCCTGGCCTTGGCCCATCCCAAGGGAGGTGTCGGACGCTTGGGGCTGGAGCTGCCCTGGTGCTCCCCGGCTGCCCTGCTCCTGGCTGTAGCTCCCACAGCCCTGGCTCCCGGGAGCTGCCAGCCCCACTGTGCCTTGCAGTCTCCCTG
Organism: Ibycter americanus; assembly: GCA_035590275.1. NCBI lineage: Eukaryota > Metazoa > Chordata > Aves > Falconiformes > Falconidae > Ibycter > Ibycter americanus. The sequence goes on from JAVJGI010000014.1 coordinate 78,211,372, forward strand.
TCCACATTAGGGGTCTGTCCCTCCGCATATCCCAGTGACCCCCCCAAGGAGGAGAGAGGGACATAGCTAGCTTTTAATCATAGGCATGAAGGTCAGAGGCCCCACGGAAACACGCGACATTTCCCTCCCCTGGCTTATTTGCCCTCAGCCACACAAGCTGCAGCACAAGGCAGATCAAGGCCGTGCTTTGAGCACAAGAAATCAGCAGGACCCCCAGGCAGGACCAGGGTGGGTGCAGCAGGGTCCCTGCAGGGGTTCCAGGATGCTCACTAAAATGGGCGTCAGCAGCGTCTCTGTCATCTCCTCCAGTCCCGGCGCAACACCTCAGCTTGCAGCCTGCTGGAAATATTTGCTTCAAAGTACATCAGCCGAGCACAGCAGCCTAAATATGTCAGCGAAGGCATCTGCAGGGAGTACACAAGGGAGGCAGATGGATGGAAGGGAATCCTCTGAGCAAAAGAGGAGCACAGCTGGGAAGGGAAAGCGCTGCCGAAATTTACTGAGCCACCCGAAGGTGACTTCTCTTCAGCTCAGGTAACCGACTCCTTGCGTGCAGCCTGCTTCAGGGCTCACACCTCAAAGGGGCACAGGCTCTCCAGCGTGAAGCTGGCCGCTGCCAGGAGGCCTTTGTGCAGCCCAGTGAATCCTCCCTGCCACCCAGCGCTTCCCAGGCGCCAGCCTGAAACCCACTGGATCCCAAGGAAATGCGTGACAGAGTGGGGGGGCTCCCACACAAGATGGCGAGCGTTGCTGGCGGCCATGGTCCCTGCTCCTCTGCCTCAGAAGACCAGATGGAGCGTGTCACTATCTCTCCTTCATGAAAACCAAGGCTTGAGCGGGGTGTGGAAGAGGGAGGACATTACACGCACCCAGTGGGTATAACAGCCTGTGTTTGGGACATGGCTGTGGTGCACATCTAGCCCTCTGCGATGGTGCTCGCGTGTAGGCATAACCAGAGGCCTCTGCATCTGAGAGATGTCTTAGGTGCCCTCTGCTACCCTCAGTCATTACCTGCCAGCTCCCATTTTAGACCTGGCAGCTGACTGTGGAAACTTCCAAAATAAAGTCCCAGTGGTTCAGCTGAATCACCGCTGAAGGCTGTTTTGGCCAGGTTGCTTAATGTTTCCTTGAGACCCACAAGCTAGCAGATGCCTTGCAGTGAGCAGAATCTTCCTAAGGTGCCTCTTGACAGTCAGCCATTTGCTGTGAGGCTGCAAGAGATGCTCGGACTCTGGTGCCATCTCAGCGCCGTAATTGTATGGCAATGCAGAGACACCTTTATATCCATTACTGACCATTTACCACTCACCTAATTTTTGACCTGATCCAAAATCTTTTTGAATGTGGTTATCAAAAGCCCCAGGTCACTGGACAGGCCTGGGCTAGACCATTATTCACTTGCAATAGTAAGGGATATGACAAGCCTCTAGATTTTAATTATGGTTTAACCTAAATTATTATTTTTTTTTTAATATCAGCTCTATACACTTGTTCAAAGCCTGATGGGAAAAAAGGAGGGTGTATTACTGATATACTTAAATTTATGTTTAGACGTCTATCTCCTGTAAATATTTAAATGCAGATATCTTTCCCAATCTGAAATCAGCAGGATTTACTTGTGTTTACATAATCAAGACAATCTTCACAGTGAAAAATTCTAGGAACTTACCCTAAGAAGAGAAGCCATGCCACTTCTAGTTCATTGAAGTCTAGTCACGAACGGGTTATTTAACTCAACTCTTAAATTGTGGCAGTGCACCCCCCACCCCCATCCCTTTTTTTTTTTTTAAATCCCTAAACTCTCACTGACAGATGGTCTCCTGCCTTTCAGTATCTTTAGTGATGGTGAGGCTAAAACCTTCCTTGGCTGCTTGTTCCATCACTGAACTTTTCTTAAAGCTGTAAAGGTTGGTTTGTACTTAACCTAAATCCTCCCTCCTGCCATTTAGATTAATTTGTTCCAGAACCAGCTATACCCAGTTTCCCTAATCTTAACTTACAGAGCTCCTTTTCCAACTCTTTTCATCATTTTTGTTATTCTCCTTTGAACTCTGCCAATTTATCTATGTGCCTGAAAAGAAATGCAGCCATCCAAATGAAACGTAACCAGTGCCAAGCACAGCAGCATAATTATCTTGACTATTTTACAAGTGACGATCCCCTTACCACAAATCTACGTGGCTTTTGGCATTTTTTGTGACAGCATTATTTTGCTGGCTTACAGTCAGAACATAATTTCCTGTGAATACGGAGCCTCTGCGGTCTTTCTGTCTAGTCAGGATTTTCTCCTTCTTTTCTACAAGAGACTATATTGGCTGTAAAACAACTATCTTAATTTTATAGTCCCACTGCACCTCTGCAATACCAGGATGATACAGAAATCCAGGTCAATGTCTTTTTCTGCAGTTCTTTGGCATCCAAACTGGGCAGGAAGTGTAATTGGTTCAGACTTCTTTTGTGCTTTCCCCTTTCCTATTACTAAAATTACTACAGTCAAGTGCAGAGGCTTCAGTGATCTCTAAATCAACACTTTTTGACAGCTCAGAAAAGGTTTCGATGTGTTCCTATTTTATTCTCAAAAGTTGTCTTGCCTTTATTTGTGATGACTAGTTATTTGATAAGAAAACTCTGAATATCCATACCTAAAACCAGGTCTTGAAATAGGCCTGAGGACTCTCGCACCTTTTCAGTGCGGTGTGATTTAATGGTCTTTCACATAAGGCCAAACCACTTCTATAACTCACATTCAGTAGTAGTTTCCGCCATAAATATTCCCACTGAAGTCTTCAGGACTAATGTGACAGAGGGAGGGTGCGTGAGGGGATGATCTGTTGGCCTCATCAAGTACACGAAGTATAGTGGCTTTCTGTACTTAGTTTGCAGCTTTTGGCAAAATGATATCACTGTTTTTCTTTAACCATTGTAATTTCTTCTTGGGAGCCAAGCCCACATTTAATATAGTGAATTATATAAAAAAATAAACACAAGATGATGGCAATGATTAATAACAATAGCAACAGTAACTACAGCAAGGGGAAAATTGACACATCCGCGGAAGAATGGCATCTCTCCAAAGCACATTAAAATAGTTCAGCTCACACACACAAGCCACAGTGACATGTTTCTTTGTGTGGCATGTGGCTTACCTATAATCCTCCTCCTGGTGTGGCCAAACAACACTACTGCTGTTGTGGTAGCAGCAAATTGGCTTCTCTCAGCAGCAGGGACGTTGCTGATCGTGTCCCTGCTTTGCTGTGCCCCTGCCCAGGGTTAGTGACATCCCAGTTTCCCCACTTCTGCACAGGTGATGCAGTGCTGCCCACAAGCCAGACGTGGGAAATGTGGCTGGTTCCTACTTTAATATCACATGGAGGTACATGGGTCCTCTTCGTAGGACTATGTTTTGTCAGTTTTAAATCTCTGATTATCAGGTAAATAGAAAAAACTCAGTCTGGTCCTGTACAGCCTTGAGGTGGGGCTTACTCACAGGGTAATTGGTTAGCTGATGGGAACACACATCTGTCTGCCTGGCTGGGCAGCTGGCTGACCTGAACAGGCAAGCCTCATTGCCAAAACAGCAAGCAGGCCAAAAATAAGCATCTGTATTAGACCTTTCAGTTGGTCAGCCACGGGGCTGTGGAGTCAACACACTCTCCTAAAGCCCAGAGTGATCCCAACACTGGGCACCACTTGTTGGGTCCCAGCAACTGGTGAAGAGGACAAAACGGACACACTGGTGGGAAATGGCAGCAAAGCGTGGGATCAGGGGTCAGTGAAGGTCATTGCTGTTGTGGAAAGGGAAGGGTTATTGGAAAGGTGAAGTGGACATATGTAATGACAGTGCATTAAGGAGGAGGCATAGGGTGTGGGTAGAGAATTACAGCAGGAAGGGTGGGTGGAAGAGGAACGGTGGCAGGGAAGGGAGGTGAATGCCTAATGTTGAAGAGCTGGAGCATTTCATCTCTCACTCATTCTTTTGCTGATATAATGAATTACTTAGGTATTTCCCATTCAGTTATGCAAAACTGAACAGTATAGTGTTGTCTTTTGAGGATACCTGGGCAACATTGCAACCGCTGAGGCATTACAACTTGTTGAAGTTATGCAAAGCAATTGGCAGGCATTTAGGGATCACAGCTGTGCTGTGTAAATTCTGTCTTAGAGTTAAAAATAAAAATCTCAGTATTTGATTTGTCATTCTGTAGTTTGCCCTCCAGACTTTCCCCTGACATATGGTACTTACAGTCTCTGGAGAACGCCCAAAACATCTCTTGCATCTAGGGCTTACAAAGTATATTGGGAGACATCATATCTGGAGAAATTAAAATCATTGTTCAGAGGGAAAGCAATTTTATTCCACTAGGAATCTTCTGCCATCGATACTCCCCTGATCACAGAAGCTTTTTCTTTACAAAAGATGTTAAGGCAATCAGTTGTTTTTATCTGGTAAATGAAAATGGGTAAAATACAGTTTAGAAGTAGGTAAACACAGACGTCATTTTCCATTCAGCATTAGTTCGCATCTCAATAGACATTAGACCTGTGTTTATTGAAAGATAGATTATTGCCTGGGACGTTGGGATTTTAATAGAATGGAACACAAACTTCAGTTTATTGACATCTGTGGCATGGCAAAAAGATTGATGGTTAGCTCCTCTATTTCTGCTCTTTTTCAGTAATGCTGTGTGCATGCACACAAGGGAAAAGCATGCATTATGCATCATATTCTATATACTTTCATACAAAAGAAGTAAATGGTTGTTTCATAGTTAAAGAAGCACTTTCCATTAATCTGAGTTCTTCTTGGCATTAGAGACCTGCCTGCATTTGCTCTATTCAGACATATGTGCATGTTAGTGCCTATCATCGAAATTAAAAGCCCATTATCTTGATTCTGTGCTGCACATGGAAATTGTAATCCTGCAAGCTTTGTAGGTAATAAGACTAATTTAAATAAATAAGTTTCAATAGTATTTATAGTTTATAGCTGCCAAAGCTTCAAGGTTAGGACTAGCAACAAAGAAAAAAGTAAGAAAGTAAAAAGAGTAAAGGAAATCCTGAAAGTATCCAGTGAGAAGAGGAATTCTCTTGATGACATTTTTTGCCTGCATAGAAGCAGATGATTATCCTTTGAGGAAACAAACACAAAATGATTAACATCCCTTTTTCATCTGCCCACCATTCCTTCAGTGCCAATGCGCAGTCAGAGTTCTGGCTCAAAGGTACACCAGTGATGCGCAGCTGCCTCACAGGAAAGCAGACACTAAAGAACAGCCCTGCGTACGCCAGCACGACTTGCATTTTGTTTCTGTCCTTGAATTTTATTTGCATCGTGTGTCACCTCACTGCACAATCAGCCCAGCAGCATGGAGCAGGGGGCTGGGCTGCAGGACTGCAGCACAAGTGAGGATGTGCTGCATAAAGGTGAGATAAAACTCTTGGACATGCTTCCCCATTGCAGGTACTGAAAGTTACCACCCCAAAATTTATCACTCCATGTCTGTCTGAGAGTATTCCAAAACTTGGCTTCCCCACAGCCTGCTCTGGCTGGTGGATGCAGCATGCCGGCAGACATGGGTGGGCAGCCCTGGGTGGCTTTGGTGAAGTGCATTGTATTCCCACACAGCAAGACCTAAGTGATAACAAAACAGGTCACAAACTGTGTGTGGAGGGGGAAGGGACTGCTTCATTCAAAAGGATATTAATCAGAAAACCTTGAAGATGTCACCCAGTGCCCTTTGCAACTCACATCCTGGAAGAGCAGCAGCCTGCTTGACGGTTCTGGAATGTCTTTCAAACTCTGCCTTGGAAATAGCTGACAGTATGTAGGTGATGGATCTAAGACTTACAAAATGCCGCTGAAAAATGTTTTGTGTCTCAGGAATACAAAACCACATGGCCAAGGGAGACACATTTACACAGAAAGTTGATTTCTCAGCTGCTGCAAGTCTTCCAGGGAGTGCCTTAGCTATTGCGGATGAACAGGCACACACTTGCGTTGCTTTTTCTTTGCCCTAGCAACTAAATTTCACTCTCTTGATTTTCCTGCTGTTTCTTGCTAAAACATTCCCAGATTAATAGCTTTTCTGTTGATACACTACAGACAAGGCTTGACTGGGTTGCTGGAGTCAACATTATTATTTTTAGACAATAGTCCAAGGCCTCTGATACAAATCAACTTTAAAAGGTTACTTTTGTTTGTGTGCTTTAGGCTATGTTATTCCCTCTCGTGAATCCATTTTCATGTGCTCTGTCAGCAGCAGTATTCTTTAGGTGAGGTAATTAGTCAAGGCCAGTTAATTCCTTTCATTTGTCCTTCTCTGCCATAAACTAACCTGTTGATTTCCATTGAAAAACTTCTTATGTGTTGGCATTTAATAACACTTGTATTAGTGAGCCTAGCAGTTAAGTATTATTATAAAGACCACTTTCCAGCCTGATCATTTCTGAAAAAAACCCAGTAATTTTTGTTTCCCCCTTACAGGATCAGTCAAATTAAAACAAAAACAAGACTTGCCAAGCTTATGAAAGCTGGGTGGCACTTCAGACTGTATTTTTGTGCATTATTAAGTTTCCTAAAATCTCAGGGGATGAAATCTACAAAAGCAAGTACCATTTAAAGTCATTGGCACTTATGCACTTTAATCTCCTGGGTGCTTTTGCAAATCTTTCACAGACTGTGTAAATGTGCTGTGATGCATGAGGTTTCTGCCAAGCAGGAGGTTTAGCAGTGCCTCTGTTCGTAGTGTATTTCAACGTTATTAGCAAGCTCTCACCTAAAGCAAAATAAATCTTATTTAATTTGCACCAGCTTCCAGTTATGAGCCATCCATTTATAAACATAGCTGCAGTGACATCTGATTTTTTTTTTTTACATCTGTCGCATCAAAAATAAATTCCGTCTTGTTATATATCTGCATCTATTAGCAGTTGTGCAAGGTTTGCCTGAAAAGACAGTTTTGAGAAAGAACCAATATTATGGAACAGGTATTTTCCTCACTACGTTTTGAAATGAAGCTCAAACCAGCTCCGCGTCTTGAAAGCTCAGAGCAGTGGTGCCTGTAATTCCTGGCAGGTGTAATAGTTGAGGTACAGCTACTACAGATATCTTTCTGGGACTGAAAAGTGCAAGATGAATGTGAGGTGTCTGCATTCATCAGGGTAAGAGTACAGCAGCCTGGTAATCTTCATGCCTTTGAACGTGCTCCTGTGAGCTCCTTGCTGCTATCTCTGCTGTATTAGAAATGGCTGAGGTCAACAAGGGAATACATCCTTCTCAGCTTCTGCAGTCGCACTGGGCACATCTGCTCAGTAGAATCCAGCTTTAAAGCTGTACTCTGGAGGAACAGGACCTTTTCCTGCACTGAAATTCCCTTTTCTGGAGGGCAAACCAAGCTGCCCTGTTCCCCATTTAGGTCCTGCCACAGGCTTCAGTGGCTGCAGCAAGCTGCCTTCCAACACAGCCTTGAAAATATCCAGCCTCTTTCTCTAGCAAGGAGCTCACCTTGGTTTGGTTCTATGGAAAGAGCTTCTGCCTGAGATAGAGGAGTTTATCCCATTTCCAGATGGAGTTGATCCAATCCATTACTCCTTCATTATTTATATAGCATCTACATTCACTACAGCAGTGCTTATGTTAGAAATGCTTATGTGATAACAGATGTAAATAGTTAATAGACTGGAAAGTCAGTTAAGGGAGACTTGGAAACACATCTAATAAATCCCTCAACAACAGAGGCCAGGCGCTGGAGGTGGACTACTTGCAAATTTGTTTTCACCAAACTTGGAAAAAATGAGAAATTAGTAAATGATACTGAAGACCACTTTTAACGGGGATATGAGGCTGTTGTTATATAACCCAGGATATTTATGACTTCATAGCAATTTAAGGATTTTCATTCTAGTCAAAAATCAGTTGGAACTCATCAGTGAGAAACTGGTAATTTTTACAGAACCTTTCTTCCTCTAACCTGAAAAGAAAGAAGGAAAAAGAGCTCATTACTACAGCCTGACACTGTGCTTTTCTGATTAACCAGGACCAAATACTTTAGAGAAATCTGTTTCTCGCCTACATACAATCAACCAAATTAGTTGATCTAACAGAAATTTCTTTCCAAATAGCCTGTTCAGCAGAATAAACATATTATTTTCCCACTTAGTGTAACATGAGAGGCTCTGTGTTCAGCTGAAGTTTTAGAAAAGCGTACTGCATCTCTGCTACCTACTTTGGTAACAGCTGCTTTGCTAAAATAAGAAGCAAGTCTCAGTCTCTGGGGTTAAAAGTCCTTTTTCCTTTTTTTTTTTTTCTCCTCCTATCTTTTTTAGTGAAGTTTCCAGAGTCATATAGAAAGCACTGTTTCTCCTGGAAAAAAAATGAAGAACCACCTTTTAAAACTTTGTTGGCATGTTGATGGATGATTGTCTTTGTACTTCAGTAATGGAACAATTTAAGTAGTTGGGATTTTTTCTGGGCACTGAGCTATAACCCTTTTCTTTCACCTTGGAACTGTTACATTTAGTGAAGTCAGAGCAAGGAGAAAAACAGGGGTAATACCTTTTCTTAGCTATGGTATTTAACTTCAGATCTTACAGGATTATCTAGTTAAGTTAATTAACTAAACTGTCAGTCAAAGAACAGGTTATTTTCAGCTGTCTTCTGTGAACAAACGATCAATTTTAGAAGATGCTAGATGTTTAGATATGAGGTGGGTTTCTGGCCAGTGCATCCAACCGTTGTGTTTAGCTACACGTATGGCCCATGCAGGTACAAACACACGTACATTTTAAAAATTCTGGAAGAAAAATGCATTTAGATTCGACACTTTGATGCATACAAAATCTGCATTTCACGGAAAAGCTTTAATAATTCCTCACACACAGGTGTTCAGTTCTTTGGAAAGTGCATGCATGACCTTTAAAAGAAATGATTCTTTGAAGAACCCTCCTGAGTGGGTGTAAGAGACTGCATCGGCGAAACCCACCAGCCCCACAGCGGATGTTGTCTCAACATTGCTTCACACAACGGATATTGTCTCGACATTGCTTCTTCACACCTTCAGCACAGCAGAGGGGCTATCTACCACCATCTCAAGAAACCCACTCTAAGC
>JAVJGI010000014.1:78220578-78234186 GCA_035590275.1 Ibycter americanus
GACTCCGTTTTGAGTCTTAATTCTGTTCCCGAGAATACACACAGAACCACGCTCCGGTCTCAGACCGGCATGCGACAGTGGGTTATTTCTGCTTTACAAATGAAGCTTAGTTCAAGGTCCAGGGCAAGTTGATGGGAAGTTTATTCACCAAGCAGTTGTTTAATTGAATTCCTGGAGAGGGATAGCTAGAGGAACTGGTGGCTGATCTGTTTGCCTTGGCATCTGGCTAAGGAGAAATGAGTGACAGAGATTTTTGGTAAGAGCAGTTCTGCCTGCCTTTGCTGAAAACAAGGGACAACATGAAAATAAGGAGATCCTTTAGAGAAGTATGCTTCCCTTAGCATCCCAGGATTTGTTTTTTTCCTCAACTTTCCTATGGCTGTGACATAAAATTCAGTTGTTATAAATTTTACTTTCTTGTTTAAGATATTATGTAAGTTCAGTGTAACAGTAACGCATATTTGTATTTCATAATCATTTCTTGAAATTTCTCTGCATGTGTGAGTGAAGCCTAAGCCTTAAGGGATTTAATATTTAGCATATTTCTGCAATCTGGCAAGGTCGTCTTTCTGCTAATATATTTGAGTTAGGAATTTACACAGCAAATGCCATAATTACTAAGTGTGAGAGAAAGCTAGAACTCTGAAAATTTAATATGTTTGAAAATAGAACCTGACCTTCTCTAATACAGGATTCCTGATGCCCTTCCCAACATATATACACCCTTTACTTAATATTTCAGTTCCCATGATACATGGTACAAACAAACATACTTCAATCAGAAGTTTACCCCTTTCGCAAATGTCTCCAGTTTTCAAAGTCACCTTTTCCTTCCTTCAGAAAATGTCATTTAAACAGTGAATAAAAATTTTCCTCTCAGAAATTGAAATGTGAATTCAGCTATTTGAGAACAAATGTGCAGCAGTGAATTAAGCAGTTTTGCCTATTTTTTTTTTAGAGAAGAATTAGTCTGATGAACAAGTAATCTGTCATCTGTTCTCTGTTGTAATTTAACCTTGGGCTAATGCATTATATCAAATTTCAGCATATACAGGATGAGATTGTTCTATTAAGATTGTCATAGTTGTTAGTATTAAAAAAGCAGCATTCACCCATCTGCATCTTTACCATCTTTAAGAGGCTTAAGAATTACAACTTAGCAAATATAAACTAATATTAAAAAGTCATTTGTTATACCTGCAGAACATTTTCAGTTTCTTTGTGCTTTCCTGTGCAGAGCTGAGTACTCTGTGCCTCAAAAATTCCCTGTTGTCAAGGCTGACATGAACAATGTGCTGGTAGAGAGGGAAATGTGATGAAAACATACTGTCCTATAGGCTTTCAAGTTAAACTGATGCCTTAGAGAAAGCATACAGCATACCTGCTGTTTCTGCAGTGTATGAGCTAAACAAGCATTCAGTAATTCCCTTTTCTATTACTCTGAAGGCAGTGATCTCTTCAGAAGTTAACTTCAGTGTTACCAGCTGCACATCATATGTTGTCCAACTACAGACAGTTTTATGGTAGTATACTCCTTATATTTACAAACACTGCCAATGATTCACTTAAATCTTGAAAATATTTATGCAGACCTGTTCCATTTCCAACTAATTGTGTACCAAGAGATGACTTTAGAAACATTCTGATACTGCTTTAGCTTGAGTCAGCAGTGGCCACAGAAAAACAAGCTTCACTCTTTTCAACAAGTCTTTGCTTACTTCCTCAGCTGAAAAAGGAGCTGATAATGCATGAAATGCACTTGCTGTTAAGGTCTATCTTTTTAATGCGTGAGAAATCTGGAAAAACAACCTTTTGTCATTGTCTAATTACTGGTGAGAGCATACATGGACTATACCATGCTGTATTTTTATACTATGGCAGTCACATTACCTTCTGTATTCCCACATTTCTAAGGAACAAAAATGGTTTTTAAATTGTTCTCACAATCTATGCTAGTTCTATATTGATGAACTGCTCTGCAGATTGCCTTGCGATTAGCTCCTGTGGTTCAGTACCATGCCAAGGAACTGGAAATGGCTTCAGCTGAAGCTATACTAAATCTCATGGCCATTCTCTCTTCTGCCATGCAAAATTGTCCATGTACTTACTGCAGGAAATGCAATGCCTTTTCTTCTTTTTGGAGGTGCAAATTGCCTTATTGATGGACCATTACTACTGCAGTTAATTTTATAGTCACAGTGCATGAAAGGATGTAGTTTGACCAGCTGACTCAAATAAATCCTAGCTTCAAAATTAGACCATGGTTGTGCTGACTGTGCTGCCTCCCTTGTGTGTTGGACTAACAAATGGCTCCAGATGCTTTGCCACATACAGCTAGTATTTATTGTCTGAAAAAAAAATAATGGAATAAACTGATCATCAAACACTAAGCTACAGTAAAATATCAGCAGTCCTAGCCTAGCCTGCCAGGATAAAGCTAGCAGGTGTTTAAGTAAACTGCAGTCTTCTGGAACAGAATTAAAATTTTTGCTCCTTGGAGTTGCAGTTCTTGTCGTGGCTGAAGGCACATTTATATAAATGACATGAAAAACTAAAGACCCTTGGTGGTAAGCTGTAAACTTTTTGTGATAACATCTTAGGATTTGCTCTCAAGCAACGACATCATTTGGGGGAAATGAAGCAGCATGTGGTAGCCAGCTCTGCCACTCCGAGGGTGGTGGCAGGCAGGGGAAGTTCTCACCATCATTCTCTGGATAGTCCCAGGTCTCTGCCCCTCTTTGGCTGGTCTTCCAGTCCTCCATAGGTTACAGCCTCAGCAGTAGGGTATGGCAGAGGCCCCAGAAGCTTGGTCTCTGCCCTTCAAGGTAGTGGAGCCTGGGCAGCAGTCTGCAAAGCTCTGGACTGGACCTTTGCCGAGGACCCCACCAGAAGAATGACACTGTGGGTGAAAACCCAGTTCTTGGCACATAGTATAGGTGAAACCCTTGCAGCAGGGAGTTTGGCTCCTTGCCCCTTGCTCAGATTGCATATGAATAAAATAAAGGGTCGTCCTTTAAAGCAAGGTGGGTGTAGTTACTCCATTCAGTGCTTGTGGAAAGGACTCAGATTTTAATTGCCCTTTTTTTTTTCCTTTTGAGGAACTTCTGTTGACTAGAAGTGTTTTCTCACCTGGGACAGTTTTTTCTTTTGCCAGATGTGCCACCCCCAGGCAACAGAGAGCCATAGACCCCACTATCCCTGTCATCTGCTCCCTTCTGATAGAGAATTTCTTATCAGAGGCGAACTTTCTCCCTGTTCAGCTTAAATCAAATCCAGGGCAGGAAATCTGCTTCAACCAGGGGAGAAAGCAGCTCCCTTCCTTCATTGCCCCAGTCTGGCACTCCAACACATGAATGCTGAGGGAGTGTATAGTTCATCTGTTTAAATAACTCCATTTTGAGCTTTTATCCTGCTACAATACTTCTTCAGTCCCAATGCTTGAAGCAACCCATGTTCCTCGAAGAGGAAAAAAAAGACAATTTAATAGAAAATGGCAGCAATTCAACACAGTTTGGACTTCCAGAAAGCTGAGATTTTTCTTTTTCCCACTCTTCCCTCCCTCATCAGACCTCAGCTCAGCTCAGCTTTTGGCACCATTTTGTCCTACCAGAGCAGCTCCTCCATCACTTCTGTGCCTGCTGCCAGCTCCACACCATCCCTTTCCTTCCTGTGTCATCACTCAATGAAGTTATGGCATTAATCACTGGGTGAAATCATGTTTCCCTCCATGATGGATCATTTCTAGAAAAACAAGTTTCAATCAGTACCCAATAGTCTTCCATGGGGAGGGCTGCTGGGTGCTCAGCACTTCTGAAAGCGTAACCACTTGCATCCCTGCCTGTCTGCTGCTCTAGGAAAAGAGCCTGAGGCAGTGGTTAAAATCATGCTTCAGCTGTATTTTATACATGCAGCCCCAGGTACTTAAAAGCATTTTTCCTTCCAGCAGTGGTGCAAATAGTAGGATGATATGAGAAAACATAGGTACCTCTTCTGAATTTCACCAGAAATCTTAACAGAGATTGTCTTGTTTCCTACAGCCTGTGTTTCACATGAGCTGTTTGTTGAAGGACAACCAGAGGGAAAAACCTTTAATCACAATCTACACAGGCTGGTTTTCAGTCAGCAACCTTCCGTCACTCCAGTTGGTAACCTATGAGGGAGAGCTGCTGCATCCCAAGCTATCCAGCTATTCCTTCCATCAGCTTATTCAAAGCAAGTTTTCTTTCATGTTCATCACCCATTTTACCTTCCTTTGTTCTACTTCCCACCTTTAGCCCTCTCTTGGAGAGCAAGATACTTTATGACTGTGGTTAAGGTTCTTAAAACCCTGTCAGAAAAGGCAAGTGATGGTGTCTGATGCGAAGAAGCGGCAATCAGCCTTCAGCCATCAGACGCCCTTCTGTCCACATAAGCAGGAAACTTTTCACAATTCGAGTTTGTTTATTGCTTGAGCTAGCTAAATGCCATGAAATGCTAATGTTAACGCTACGAGCACATTACTGCCTCTTTAATTTACTTCAGCTAACTTCTGTTGATGGCATTTGGGTAAGCTAAAGTGCCAGTTGAACTGAATTTGTTGTGCAGCTCGACGTTAAAACCATGCTGGAAATAGATCTGTATTCAGAAGCATCTAATTAGGAAAACATCATGATAGTCAATGCAAATGTTTTCCAAGGCACTGCATCTGTGCCCCATGCATCAACTGCATACTGAGATTGCAATATCCATTTTCCAAGCCATAAAAGCTGTCTAATGAGAAAAGCATGCACTTTCAGCCTGCTTATGTGAAAGAAAGAGCAAACCTTAGGTTTTGGTGCTTAAGCCTCTGTGTGTACATTTCCTTAGTGAAATAAAATAAGAAGGAAATAAGAAGGAAAATTTGCAGGGCAGGGTGTAACAGATATCTATGCAGTACTTATTTGCTGAGAGCCACAGTTTAGAAATGTCTGCTCCTATAACATTAGGCTGCATACAAACACCGATATGCAAGGTATCAACCCAAACAGATCATTTTTGCAGGTCCAAATACTATGAACTACTCTAAGCATGCTGACCTATGCCCCCCTCTTTCTTCTCTTGTTTTAACAAGTGTTTATGTATTAAAGTACACATGCATATGTGTATATATACACGTATATGCGCATACATATATATATACCTACACCAGAAGAGTTCTCCTTCTTGAGCAGTACGCAGGCATCAAAGGCTTAGAGTCCATTTTTTAGACAGAGCAAAAATAAGACCGAAAACGGATAAGCTTCTCCATCAGTTACACTAACACAGTCTTTCCCACAAATCCATGGTGTACCCAGGGGTTTTTTTCCTTCTTTGACTTCACTATGGAGAAAAATGAAGGCATTTTCTTCACTGGGCATGCTTCCAGATGTGCGATCAGCTTCTTTGTGATTTGGTCTCTTAGACCTGGTGTGAGTTACATGTGGGTTAGGCTAAGCATGTTAGTACTATGAGGGAGAGTCCCTCCTATATATAAAATTACTTAGTCTGTTACTTATTTCTCCTTCACTGTCTTTCTGCATCTTGCTACTGAAGGGAATAAACTTTCTACAAAGGATGCAAGAAATGATCAGGAACATCATTAGCCATTAAAAGCCTTATTGGAAAATAAAACAAAAAAATTTTTAAAATTACTGGGCTTTTTCTTCTATATGCCAAAATTGATAGCTACTGACATAAAAAGAAAAATTGGCTACGCCAGTTTGTAGTGTATTGCAGTGAAGCGCCACATTTTGGTTAAAATAGAAAAAAAAAATTCAGTAACAGGGCTAAAATACAAATGTTAATATTCTTACATGTATAACATTGTTTCTTGGCAAGATTTTGTGGGATTTTTTGTTAAAACATTTAAAATAATTTGAAAGCGTCAGAGATGCGGTAGAGTGTTTTTCCTATGCTTCTAAAGTGTTATAAAAATCCTTAAGAAGCTGCGCAAACTCTCTCTATAAAAAAAAACAAACTTGCTTCTAGTGACTAAACCTGACTAAAAATAACTAGTCCATCAAACTCAAAAGAACAAGCAATTTTATTCAAGTTCATTTGGGGATTTGGTTATTCTTTTGAAAATGGTAAAGAACAGCAAATCTGAAAATCCAGGCAGAAAAACCGATTGATCTCTTAGGTCTGTTTAGTTATTCTTCTTCAAGACAACAGATACCTCCCCTTTTCTTAGAGTAAATATATAATTAAGTATATAATTTCTGGCCTCTCACATCTGTAGAAAACTGCTTTTCAGGAATAACTTCTTCAAAAAGTCACTACAGTTCTATTTGTAGAACAAATGGGTCTTTAATGATTCACAGTCTTATTTCAATATTCATGCTAATATGCATTTTTTCCATTTAGGAAATAATCGTGTGGCAATCAAGCACTCTGATTAACTGTAAAATGCATTTCTTTTAGAAAACTAGTTTACATTGATTCTTGGTGAGATTGAGGAAGCTACCATGTTTGTTAGGGAAATTAAAAACACCGTATGTTTTCATCTACCTGTCCTAGCTCTAGTATATACAGCATACCATTTACAGCTGTAGTGCTTTCCAAAGATCTTCCTGCTTATAAATGTTAAAAATCCTGACTGGCCATCGTTCTTTAGAAATGAACATACAAGCAAAGTAGTCACTGCAGGTCCCATGACTTAATGCTATACAAAATACTGTTAAGGTTTAAGGAAAAATGAGGAAGAAAAGAAATGAAAATGGAGAATTTAAGCAGGTATTCTCATCTCACTCAGCTGCTATGAAGTGTCATAATTCACACAAATCCAGCACCTTTTTCATGAGTACATTTACTGAAGTCAACAGTTCCATTACAGAAGGATGTTCTCACTGATATCCTTGGTTACAGACACATGGGCACAGGCCCAACCAGCATCTCATTTTGTTACCTCCTGAAGCTCTTTTAAAGCAAACTGACCAGTAATCTCATGTGCCCAAATTCTGCAATTAAAGAGGTCACCCTAGTGCCCACACTGACTGTGACAGTTTTCTACAGACATTTTTTGGACTGTCCTACTCAAAATAATAATAATAATAAAAAAGTTTAACAAATGTTTGTGGTAATAGTTTTTGACAAAGCCCTTTAAATCTTTAGTCAGGTATGAACTGATTATGGTTTTTTGCATATTTTACTTATTTCCTAAAAGTACCAGTAATGCAAAACATATTGGAACTGTCTTAAGGGACTCCATTTTTAAATTTTGTCTATTAAACTGTTTAGTTTTGAAGTGTATTTACAGATTTTTTTTTTCTCCAATTAATTGTTTTAAAGACAGCTATTATTTGCTGTCATATGTGAAAGAACACAAGAAGGAAAAGAATGAAAAGAGGAACCCTAAAGCATTTGTACATAATTATCCATTTAATAAAGCACTTAAAAGTGTGTGCTACCCATACATTTTTATGTGAGATCCATTACAAAAAGTACTGGCCATACTGAATTAACAGGAGCTTTGCTTTGGAGACTGAACTTCACAGCCTGGGCTTTAGGCATGCTTTCATTTTGCTTGATGATGTGGGGCTCGCTGTTGCAAAAACTAGAAGTTGAAAGCCTTGCTGACATAGCTAATAAGGCTGTGAGAAATTGAATTACACAGCATTGCACAGAGGAACAATTGGAGAAAACAAAAATTCTGCTAGAAGAACTGAGAAAAATTGGTGCAACATTTGCAGGACTGGTATGTTACCTTCTGCTGTCTTTCTTTACTGCCTCCTCATATTTTCATCTATTGCCTTTTTAGCTTACTACACAAAGAAAACAATTGCACAATTGCACGTGTTTCCCTTAGTCTTTAATGAAACAATTACTGAATAATCAAAATCACTGGGTTATTGAACCTTTTTTATCCTGAAACCTGTGAACAGTGGGCTTGATGGTTTCCAGCTGCTGTATACTAGCCCAAGCAAGAGGTGCAGTTGACATGCCCGAGGGAAGGAATGCCATCCAGAGGGACTTGGATAAGCTTGAGAAGTGGGCCCATGTGAACTTCATGAGGTTCAACAAGGCCAAGTGCAAGGTCCTGTACACAGGCTGGGGGATGAAGGGATTGAGAGCAGCCCTGTAGAGAAAGACTTGGGGGTACTGGTGGATGAAAAACTGGACATGAGCCAACAATGTGCATTTGCAGCCCAGAAGACCAGCCATATCCTGGGCTGCATCAAAAGAAGTGTGGCCAGCAGGCTGAGGGAGGTGATTTCCCCCCCTCTGTTCTGGTCTGGTCAGACCACACCTGAAGTACTACATTCAGCTCTGGGGTCCCCAACACAGGAAAGACATGGACCTGTTGCACTGGGTCCAGAGGGCCACAAACATGATGGGAGGTGTGGAACACCTCTTCTATGAAGACAGGCTGAGGGAGTTAGGGTTGTTCAGCCTGGAGAAGAGAATGGTCCAAGGATACCTTATTGTGGCCTTCCAGTACTTAAAGTGGGCTTATAAGAAAGAAGGGGACAGACTTTTTAGCAGGGCCTGTTGCAACAGGATAAGTGGTAATGGTTTTACATTAAAGGAGCATTGATTTAGACTAGATATAAGGAATACATTTTTTACAACGAAGGTGGTGAAACACTGGAACAGGTTGCCCAGAGAGGTGGTAGATGCCCCATCCCTGCAAACATTCAAGGTCAGGTTGGAGGGGACTCTAAGCAACCTGATCTAGTTGACAATGTCCTTGCTAATTCAGGGAGGTTGGACTAGATGACCTTTAAAGGTCCCTTCTAACCCAAACTATTCTGTGAGCCTATGAACTCTACCATGCACATTATTGCACAGTCAACTCTTAAGACAGATGGTGAAATACAACTCACTAAAATCCTGACCAGGACAGAAGAAGGGCAAAGGAGAGGGTGAATCACCTCTCCTGACACTGCAGTGCAGAGATAACCTATGACAGTTGGGTATACACACATACCTATATTGTCACGTATGTACATTTTTATCTTACGTGTCAAACATATTCATGCTCCCAGATGCAGACCCTTATGTCTCACAGACATTGGTATATCACAGGACTGTCAGAACACATTTTTCTTTATTGAGCCACTTAAAACTGTAGCATTCCAAATTTATTTTTTTTTTGCACCAGGAGCTCCCATTTAACTGTGTTCCATCTCCAAAGCTCGTTTTGCTTTGTGTTAGGTTTCCTCAAGCAGATATTTCTGCTGACAAACTCACATTTTTGTCCTCTAATAGGACACTTAGGGAAGTCAATAAGATTTGGGAAACTACTTTGCCCTGTCTGTACTGAAGCCAGATCACAAAGATGTCAAATGAACTCCTTTTAATAATTCATTGCAGCAGTCTAGTTTACTTTTAGATAGCTCTTACAGGAGAAAAAAGGCATTTGGCTTCTAAGCTTCATCTTGCAGAGCTGATGAATTGCTCCTAGGCTGCAGTCCAGATGGTCCTCCAGACTGGGCTGCCAGAGAAAATCCCCCACATCTCTCCCCTTTTCCTCCAAACACCCAGAGTACAGTACCTCCATGCTTTGTGCCAGCAGCACTGACAGAGGAGGTGATAAATTGAAAAGGCAATAATTACCTGTGTTTCTTCCCATTATAAAAAAAAAGGGAACCCTTTCACCTACTGATGGACAGATGTAATTAAGCCTTCCCTCCTCAGTCACCACAGACAGTAGCAGATCTCAAGCCCCCATGTACTCACTGAACAGAGGAGCTGTGTTATGCATAGCAGCATTTGGGATCATGGTAGAACAAACAACTACAACACAACTCAGAAAAATAACAGTGGTTTTCCACAGAAAGGAAACTGGGACTGTTTCAGGCTTGGGCAGCATATGTCCATGAGAAAGCAGCAGTGTTTGTTCAGCTAACACTAGCCCTGTTGTAGCTGTGATGGGCTAAGGCTACTAGGTGAAGCAAGGTTTGCAGGGAAGGATACAATTATTTGTTAGCGTAGCTGGTATAAAAAAGGGAAGAAAGACAAGTTTGGGGTACATGAGCCCTGAAAATGACATGAAAAAGAACTCATCTGCATGAAAGCATGTCTGTTTTTCCAGTCTTTGATCTAGCAAAAGTTATTCCCCCTACAGTTTATCTCAATTATGCTTATGTCTAAAGTAATATATTACCTAATACCTGTATTCGAATTGATGACACACTGGTTATATTACAAGCATACCTTAATTTAAATGTGTGTGCACACATTAAGTGCCTGTAACTTAAACAGTATGTGTTATACGTAGAGATGCAAAACTGTACACAGACAGCATCCCCCCCCTTAAAAAAAAAAAAAAGAAAAAAGAGAAAAAAGGAAACCAGTTTTATTAGTAGTGTCATTCAATATAGTGTCATCAGCTGCAAAAGGAGTGGTATTCAATTTTACTAGCTTAGGATGTGGCCCATATCATGAGTTCTCACTATATGGGACTCAGGGAAGGGAAGCAGGGACCTCTCTCACAGGAGCTGTTTGGTGAAATCCTTCTTGCAGAAGCTGTAGCTTCTTTGAAGGTCACCTTTAGGACAGAAAAGCTGTGAACAGCTCCCCTGGAGTATAATGACAATTAAAAAAGGTTTCATAAAACATGGAAATTAGTGTCAGTTACTATTCCTCTCATGGCATATTCTCTCATGATATATGATCAAATGGCTTTAAAAGCTGTACCTAACACCCTTACTTTTACAGCCCTACTGGTCTTCTATTTTTCAGTCAGAAACTGACAGACGCTGTCTGGGTTGACTGGGGTCGAATTAAAGGTGCTTAACATTTTGTTGGTGACATGGACAGTAGGATCGAATGCACCCTCAGCAAGTTTGCTGACAACACCAAGCTGTGTAGTGTAGTCAACATGCTGGAGGAAAGGGATGCCTGAAAGTGTTCAAGTGGATGGGCCTTTGAGCAACTCAGTCTGGTGGAAGGTGCCCCGCCCATGGCAGTGGGGTTGGAACTAGATGATCTTTAAGGTCCCTTCCAACCCAAACCATTCCATGATTCTATGAAATTCAGCTTTCAGAAGTGCTTATGAGCAGCCACATTGAATGCTGCCCAGGTATCAGAAGTAGTCAAGAAGAGAAAACAGAGAACTTCAGTAAACAGTTATTTGGATTACACTTTGGCTTCAATTTGTCAGCTGCACCACTGCCAGCAGGAAGAGAAATGGAAATGTCACAAAAGATTGTAACCTTTAATATATGTGCATTAAAAAACCCCACAAACACCCAAAGGTCCACATAAAAGCATGTGCATGTACCAGCCTGCAGCAGTGTTTTCAGCCTTCAATGACTTCATCATCACAGCCTGCAGTCCTGCTGTTCTCTGGTGGTACCTGACCTTGGGAGCCTGTGCATGCATGGCAACATCCATCACTGCTCCTGGAATGTCCCCAGAAGGGATCAGTGGATGCCATCAGGAGCAGGTTTGCACCATTGCCCTTGCTACCATCTCTGAAGACCTGTACACAGGAAAACCCATCACAGCCTAACCCAAACCTGCCAGCTAACGGCATGGCCACACTGTCAATTCTTAACAATAGAAGTGTACCATAAATACAGTTTTGCCTTTGTAACTGGAAGGCATCTTGGTTGCATGTGTCAAAGAAATTTCTGTGTTTGTCCTTTGAATCCTTTTTTAGGGGAATTGTTCAGCTGTTTGAAGAATTAAGGTTAGACCTGACATCTTCCGACATGGCAAATACTCTTCGTGAAAATCCTGGGATGTTTTCTATATATGTGAAAGTGTTATCTTGAGAATGAAGAGTGTTGGAACACTCTAAAGGTGTCTTGGAGTAAAAACCTACTAACATTCTGAACATATCGAGACAACATAAGTAATAGAAAGCTTTTGCTAAAAGTATAGGAAGCATTTGATTTTTTTTATAAATCAGTCAACTTTGCAAGTTTTTCTCTGGAGTAACATACTTTGTTGTAAGTATTGTCTTTTTTTTTTTTTAATGAATTTATATATATGTATTGATTCAGGACATATTTTCAAGCAGTCTGGGGAATGCTGAGATGTAATTGACATCCTCCACTGTTTTTTTTAAAATTGACACTTCTTCAGACAGAACATATTTACATTTGGACCCAAGAGTACCCTGCTGGTTGAAAATATCAGCTATAAGAGTTATCTGAAAGTCATTAAAACACCACAGATGCTTTTTTCAAACAAGGTCATTGGTTAGCAAAACATCAGAAAGTTTCTGCACACAATAAAGCACATCAAAAATAACTAGGTTGCGAAGAAAACCATCTGAAGTTGAGAAATGCCAGAATTAGATACCCCTGCAGTATTAATGGTACTTGCTCTTCTGTGATGAAATGTGTTATGACATAGCTTTTGATTCATAAGCTTATATCCCCTTCCCCAGCTCACTCCTATTTCTATGAATGGGAAATTGCTCCTTATTTTCTTTTATACCACCTCTATTTTATTTAGAATTCACTGTTTAGAGACTGAACTGAACATAAAATTATTCACTGGCTCCCTGGAGATTTCGTGATTCTAATTTCATTTTATGAATGGTGTTGCCAATGTCCAAGTGGCATTGGACATTTCTGAGTTACCTTGCAAGGGGGTAAGGTGAGATGAAGCAGCAGTTGCCTGCACCTTTTAGCACAGAAAACTAAGGTATAGGGGGATGGAGGACAAACTTTCCCCTGATTTTTGGGACCACACATTAAGATTGTATTTGGAAAATATTTATAGCATTATAGATATGCAAAGCTGAGATGAAACTTCATAGGTGGCTGGGTAGGTGCATGTTAAACCTAAATCCAGAAGTTTCTCCATGACCCCCAGAAAGGTGTGCAACTCAAGAACCAGGCAAAAAGGAATTTTTTTTTTTTTTTTTTTTTTGAAACATGAAAGTATTTATCTCCTTCACAAAGGAGAGGAGATAAGAAACTTCAGTGTTTCGCTATCAACAAGAATGAAAGCAGGTCCTTACAACTGAGGCACTCCAAGTGCAATTCTGCTGTTGGGAAATTCTGTTTTGAAATAACAGAATAATCTAGTTCAGAGGAGACTTCAGGGATTATCCCTCCCCTTGCCAGCATAGCTCAGGTGACTCAGGGCTTGTCCACTCAAATTTGGAGTACCTCCAAGGACAGAAACCCCACAACTTCTTTGGGCAATCTGCCACAGAGGTTGGTAGAGCAGAATCTATCCCTGTGTGAAAACCAATGAAGGCTGAAGCCTTGTGTCTACAGAATGACCTTGAAGAAAGGTCCTGATCCCTGCAGCCCTCCCTTCCTCATAGGTATGAGGGGGTGTGTATAAAGCATTCAGGCTTCTGAGTTATTTGGTTACACTCCTGATATGTGCTGTAGAAATGCCTATGAAAAACTAAAACAGCAACTTTCCCCCTATGAGATATACAGCTCCTGAGTATTTAGTACTAGAAATGTTGCTGTACCCTATTCAGGGGGGGGAGTCCTAACTTCTTAGCGTGCATAAGATTAAATGGAAAACCTCCGATACATCTGACCTTAATATTCTGACATTTTTGAGGCGACATCATGTCACTGTCACAGCCACAATAATATTTGACACTGCTACTATTACTAAATGTTGAAGTTTTCAATTTTGATTAAAACTGCAAAAGGTAGAAACTGTACTGTCAGACATCAGCTTGATACA
>JAVJGI010000014.1:78234286-78302020 GCA_035590275.1 Ibycter americanus
GCCCCCTTCTTCTCTCAGCTTCTCCTGGGGCCTCTCCTCATCTCTCCTACATCCCCAGGCTCTTCTTCATCCAGTCTTCTCTTGTCACCCAGTGCTCTCTTCTTCTGGGCTCCTCAGTGCTATTTAGCTACTTAGCCCAAACAAGCCACAGGTGTACATTACCCACATCAGGCAACCCACCGCCCCTGAAGCAAGCCCACAACTGTATATAATCAATGTTAATTAACCCTCTACAATTTCTCTACAGTCTCTGTCGTTTTTTCTTATCTAAGCAGACCACTTATTTTTTTTTATTGCACACTTACCTGCCTGCTTCTCTTATCCTAAACCTCTACTAAAGCCTTTGAGCCTTCAGTGACTGTAAAAGTAGGAAACATTTTGTTCTGTCAGACCTAGGCATGCATTTTACTGGGACTATGGAGATTTTGGAGGTGAGTTTCTGTTATCAAACCATATAAGAAACAAATCAAAATATTGCTAGGTAAATGGGAAAGACTTGCTGTTTTCTCATGTAGTCCAGGCTAATGTTCATCACTGAGATCTAAAGACTGCTTCAGAGCTCACGTGTCAAAAATTGTTTCATTTGCCTACAGGTAAAGTGCTATTTTCTTTCAGGAGTTGTGCTTTTTGTTTGTGTGTTTGGAAGGTGCCCCAGGGGTTGGGATATACCCTGATTGCTGCAGATCTTGAGCTTTCTGGTAAGTTCAGACAGGTCAGCACCAGCCGATTGCTCTGCTGGTTCAGCTGCCTGGTCAGTTGAGAAATTGCTAATTTGCATGACAAAATTTCAAGCCTCTTTCAGGCCCAGCACACACAGCTATAGTGCTGTATGGGAACCCTCACTGAAGCACTAGGCAAGTTGCTTTTACCCTGGGCTCCGTATTGGCTAAATTCAGCAAGGCTGCTGAGATCCAGTCCTTGTCCAGCCTTGTCCTGGCTGCTCCGTTTTTCAGACAATGCAGCATGGAGAAAACATGTCATTGTGATAATCATTGGATGAGGCCAAAACTACTTTCTGCTCTTCAGATATTGTGAGTGTTGCAAATGCTTTTGTTTGTCTCCCAGGGCAGAGAAGGGTAATGTCTAGCTTGCCAGGAGAATAGAAGTTCTGAAGGTTGCCTGCCTTTATTTTATAAGTTTAAAAAATTTAAATCCAAATGTTTTCTTTCTGTTTCCAGCCTGTTGTGGCTGTAGATGGTGGCTGGGACTGCTTCCAGGCAATTGAGGGAAGTTGCCAAGGTCACCCAAAGCATGGGGATCTGCCGTGGTGTTGGGGAGACTCTCGAAACTCCCACCTAGAAGCTGAAACCCCACAAACCTTTGCTAGACCCTGAATCCAGGAGAAAGAAGCTACCAGCAGGCAGATGCTGTGGGATGCTCAGGCCTGATTTAGTAGATAGTTTGTTGGCCTCAGAGCCTCAGACTCAGGTTGCTGTCATTTATCTAGGGCCAACTGATTGAACTGGCAGGAGACCAGGCTGTTTTTTATGCTGGATGTTACTGAAAACAAGAGACTGGCATGAAAATTTTGGGTCCCCTGAGTGGTCTTTTCCAGTGACAACCCTAATCATCAGGCTATGCTGAAACAAGTCTATTGAAAATAATCATAATTAATAGCAGCAGGATTTTGAACAAACATATTCTTCATGGCATTGTCAGCTTTGGCATAAAGCTTTCAGCATGTTCCTGAGGAGGCAAACACTGACCAATATCTGCCCTGGATGCCACCTATAGAAATAGATGTGGTTTTGCTGTGCCATGTTAGGAGGGGATGGGACTGCACTCAGTACAGATCCCAGGGACCTCCTGTGTACATGTATGCCTGAAAAGAGGTTCACAGCTGTAAAGAGGGGGTCATGGCCTTGCTGTACTTTCAAGGTCGATGCAGAGCACTTTTTAGCACTCAGACTTTATCCAATTCTTTTTCTTTTCTTCTAGTCCTTAGTCAGTGTAAATGACAACTTTCACCTTGACTTGAGCATTTGCCCTAAGTCTCTGGCTTGTATTCTTGTCCTGAATGGATCAAGAAGCTCAACTTCTTTACTGTGAGAAGTAAAGAATAAAATATGAAGTTATAAAAATAACCAGGAGTCATTGTCTCCTGGATAGAACAATATTTGGTAAAGGATGGGCCATAAAAAGTTAAGATCTGCCTATGCACCTGTGCACAGCTCAGACAAACACTTGAGAGTGATGTGTGACTGGAAGTGGCTGATCGCTGTGGTTTCATGGCGCTATAGTATCTTTCCCTGCTCCCTTCCACCAAGTGCAATGCAGTGGTAGTGAAAGGGTTGTGATGGTAGCTTTCATGTTGATCTTGGCAATCCCTGTGCAGGTGACAAAGAGTGTCTGTGCATGTCTGCACACCGTAATCACAGAAAAGCTACTCATGGTGCATGTGACAGCTGGCTCTGTAATGCCAGATTGACCAGAAATAATCTACAATCCACCCATTCCCAGTGCACCAATTCCCTCCGTTTGGTCTGGCAAACTATGTTCAGCTATGCTGTACTCCTGCCCTGGGGCAGCAAAAAGCAGCGTAAATCCCAAAATACCCTGCATGCTGCAAGCCACCATGGGAGCAAATTTGCAATTGGGTGGTCACATCTACTGTTTTTTAGCTGCTAAATCCTAAGTCTTCCTCAAATGAAGTTTGCCCTGAAACTAGCTTCACCCTCTCTCTAGCATTTTGTCTTGGTTCTCTTTGAACTGATGGGAAAGCTGCAGTTATTTTTAACAGCGCCTCATCAATTCTGTGTCACCTACTGCTTTGGTTCACAGCTCTTCTACCTGAGGTGATTCTGCTTATAAATACTGTAAAGGGTTCACCTTCAAGGATGACGATTTAATTAGAATTGCAAAGAGCTATGGCCCAACATGTCAGAGACTAATGAATGAGCTTTTGTGGTTGGTGGATAGCAGCCTGCCAAGGTATCCATTCATTTCTGTACATGTAAGATGAAATGCAGCTGAAGCTGTGGCCATTTTAAAACAAGTATCTTATTAGAGTCCAGGCAATGAGAGCAGAATAAAATAAATGTTTTTTTTGGTGCTTCATCTGTTTGTATGTAGGTTCAGGTGTGATTATGTACTCTGCTATCAACTTTAATTAAGCTTTCCCTTTGCTCCTGACCTTGGGGCTTAAATGTAATCTGTTCTGTAGGAAAGACAGTGGTACAAGCTCAGTGTTTTAAAGTTCAAATTGATTTAGGTTACATTTAATTTAGATTTCCTTATAGGAGCATATAATTTTACTATTACTAATGTTGGAGCAATTACACAGAGGTGAAGAAACTGGTATAGAGCAAAGCCTTACAGTCCTCTAATGCTTTTCTTCATAACAAAAGTATACCTGCCTTGTGCTTTTGGTGTAATGTTATTTAAATACAACAGAGCTCCCACTTCCCTGCAAGACTGGCTGCCCAGACAGACAGGAGGTGACAGTCAGACATCAGTCACCAGCACACTGGTGTGCAAAGGCACAGACAGGCTTCAGCAGACTTGCTTCCACCTGGGAACAGAGGTGAGGTCCTTAATGCTACCAGCCTATTTGTCCTCTCCAGCATAACAGGAGCTCTTTTCTTGGCACGGGAGTGATGTAAGCCCCCAGGGAGGGCTGGGAGCTGCAGCCCTTGGTAAGGCAGGCATGCTGGGCACAGGCAGGACAGACATTTGATTTCAAGCCTCTGGACTGAGCCTTATCCATTGGAGCTGAGCTCTCCATCCTTGAGGCTCTGAGATGTTTGGGAATGGTGTGCACTGGGACTTGCCTTGGATGCAAGGGGTGCCCCCGGTCTGACTTTTCTGGTTTTACAGAAGTAGGGTGGTGGCCACTCCAGGAAGGAGCACATGCCACAGGGGCGCAAAAGCTGAGCGTGGGGCAGCAGTGATGGCCGGAGCAGCATGAGATCTGTGGCACGAGAGGGACTAGGAGATGCTGGGGATGATGCCAACAGAGATGAAGGGAAGATGTTCCCTAGGATCCAGAGGCAGCCACACTGATTCCTGCAACCTTGAAAGCCTCTGAAAATTGAGGGCAGGACAGGATGGGAAGAAAGGATGGGAGGAGAGAAGATTTTCAAGCCCTCTGTGAACCTGGTGTGCTCTCTTTAGGGAAAAGCTGCAGGATCAATCATAGCCATATTCTAGCTGTTGGAAGATCTATCACAATACGTTTCAGTGCATGCTTGGTATTTCTGAGCCCCTGGCTACAATGCTCCCTTCCCTTCCCATGCCACCCAAGGCCTCCATTGCACTACAAGTAGCACTGGAACCATTGCTTTCTCTATCAAATTCTTGGATCAGGTTAGTTTCGTTATCCCACCAGGACTGCAACGTTAAAGAAAGCATTCTGGGAAAACTTCAGGTGCAGAACTTAACTGAACTTGGGCGATATTCCAAAATCATATTACTGCATGTTACAGTTTTGATGACTTTTCCTTAACGACAACATTTCTCCAGGTTTTCCACCTTGTTTTCCAATTGTGTTGTGGATTTCTCTATTACCTCACCATTATGTGATATCATTTTACGAAACACCTATCTTACTAGCTTTCAATTAAAGTGTCAAAAGGTATGAACTGTGGGTTTTGGTTTTTTTATGCTTTCTGAAAGACTTGGAGAATGAAAACTTGGCAGTTTCAATGTAAAACCAGTAACTTCCACAACTTATCTCAAAGCAAATTGTTTTGTTTCAGTACTCTGAGAAATTGGTTTTGGCATTACTCTTCCATGGGCAAGGGTAGGGATCAGTTTCTTTCACACTCAGTCCCAGAGATTTTGAAATATTTATGTGTATATATCTCCCATTTAAAAAAAAAAAGTCACTGGCTAGAAATTCTGTGTGTGTTTTCAGTCCAACAGCATCAGAACAAATACCTGCAGCAGCCTTCCTCCTGGCAAGCACATTGCAGAGACACAGGTCTTCATTTTAGGTTCAAACGACCGTTCCAACAGGCAGGAAATCTGCCGTCTCTTGCTATGGCTTTGTCCAGCCAGCTCCATGCTCAGGGTCATCCCTGACGCTTGTCTCCTCACCTGCCATCAGGCCTGAAAAGTACCAACCACCTTCAGTGGGTGCCTGTGAAGGGGAAAACCATTTCCCTCAGAGGGCAGAGGCACTTAAAGCAGCGCCAGGAGGAGGTTGGGGCAGGGTGGGGAGCTGGTGTACCAAATGCTCCCATGCTGAAGATCTGCTGGGAAGTATACAGGGCTCTTGTCAGCCCTGAAAATAGTTACAGATCTTTCCTGTGTCAATTCCAACACCTTTCTGCCCTGAAATCCTGAATCAAAAGAGCATAACATTAATTGTGAAAAAAGGAAGAATAGTTCAGAAAGTACAAATAGAAGCCAGGGAAGTGCACTGTATGACCCCCGGCAGCATTCGTGGTGTGTGCTGGGCTGGTGCACTTCCCGCAGAGGCATTTTCTTTCTGGGGAGGTGGTCAGGTTTCCCCTTGGGAGGCTCAGGCAAGTTTAGAGTAAAATAATGGTGAAAAGCACTCTCTTTTCCCTGATGGAATGTCTCATAGTCAACCATGAGAGCCCATTAAGCAACTGCTGTGACCTAAAATAACCTGACTAACACTAAAACTACGAACGAGCTGTCCAAACTGTATGCTTTTATTTTTTCCTTTTACCATTCCTTTCTTTTAAAAGCGAGCTCCCTTCTCTGGGAGAGCTTTTCAGCCTACTCAGAAAAATTGAGTGTTGGCAGAGTTTGCCTTTCCAGCTGTCCCCTTTATCCCACCTCTTCACTGTTCGTGTCTTCAGAAAAAAAACCCTCAACACCTCCCCCCCCAAAAATCCCCAAGCCCAACCAAGCTAAAACCACCTCCTCATACATACCGGGCTGTGCAGGTAAAGGATGTTGGGCGTCAAAAGTCTGAAGACATTTACCCCAAATTTATGCACAGAATCAGGTAAAGACCTATTGCTATTCACCCACCTGCAAGCTAGGGACAGGTATCATCCTCCCAGCTGCCTGGGCAAGTGGGAAACCTGGCTGCACAAAAGCTCCTCTGGACTCTCCATTTGTCCCAAATAGTAGCCCAGGGTTGCTTTTATTTGGTTTTCAACTACGTTATTTGGTGTAATAATACCTTCCTTATAACTCCAAACTCCTCTTAGCTATGGTAACATTGCTATGGAGCTCACCTGGTTAAAAAAATGATCGACAAATAGACAAACTTTTAAACAGTCAAAATTTCTTTGGTTCTGAATAGGAAAAGCAAGCTGCAACCTAAAAACAAGGGGAGGGAAAAACTGTACTGAGTTTAACATAATTGTGTTAATCATACAATTTAAGAGACATAGTAATGGAATAAAGAAGGATAAAAGGGTTCTTAGAAAAGGCAGGAGTGAGGGAGTTGCTAACTCATTTGAGACAAAAAGAGAGTTAATTACTATCTGTGAATCATTAAAGGGTTAGCTGAGGTTGAGGCATGGGGAAAAGTATAATGTGAAAAAGAATGAGTCTCTCTAAGGAGGTATGATTTTTAGCAGACAAGACAGGGAAGAATTTTAGCTCTTAATTTCATCTTTTGAAGTGTCCTATCACCCTCAAGACTAAGATGGAGTTGCTGTTTTGTGCAAGATGTGCCTGCATTGATACCTTGATGCTACGGTACTTTAGGGCTTGTCTTCTGCAACCTCATGCTGACACCAACTATTGTTTTCACTTACATGAATATTTTCCAAGATGGCATTTGGTGCAATGGGGGAAGTATACCACCTATCAAGATGCAGATATACGGGATCCTTGGATTTTGATGGTTCTTTTACAGGGAAGTTTTTAAAATGGTGTTGGTAGAGACACATCAGCACATTTTCTCTCATCTTGGTCCTGTGAACCAATGCATCCTGCGGGGACTTGTCTGCTCCCAGCAGTACCGATCTGAGAACCTCGACTAGAGGAGAGTAGGACAGGCACTTCCTTAAAGCTTCTGTTACATGTTTAACTAGCTCTACCGCTCCAGTGCTCTTTGGAGAATCAAAAGCTGATAAAACCCCCAAGCTGGGGGGACCATACACATTTATAGTTATGCGAACAGAAGAGCTGGCCGGATCCAGCGCTCGGAGCCAGACACCATGCAGGTCTGAGCCTCCATGTCTTAAACAACAGTCCATTTCCACTCTGATTTTAATCAGCAGGAGACTTGCCATGAAATTCTTTGAATATGGGGGCTCCAAAAGCATCTTCACTTTATAAGGAGGATAAATATTACCAGGCATATTGAATACAGATGAAGAGTCTTGTTAAGTCAAGGACAGTTGGCACCTTCCAGATTGTCAGCTGAACATAGATTTAGGGAGATACTGGAATATTTCCACTATCAGCAGTCACCACATTAAAATGTCCGTATGTCCTCCCTCCATTGCACACTCATCCTTGTCTGTCACTGAAGGTAAGTTTTGGTGGGGATCACAGCCACAGGACCCACCATCCCTATGCTTGAGGGCAGCCAAGAGCCACAGGAACAAATGCATCAAGCCTCAATTTTGCCCAAAAGCTTTTCACCTTTTTTCAGAGGATGAGAAGGAAGCTTGAATGGAAGATGAAAGCGGCCTGAGACTCCAAAGTCCTGAATACTAGTCAGAAAATAAATTTTTATGTGTAAATGCAGTACTAACGCCCCATCCAGCTCAAGCTGAGCACACCAGAAAGACTCCTGTGGGAATCAAAAAGAACTGAATTGCCCAAAAATGAAATCTTCAACAGAAGTTTAGCTTTCTGTAGAGTTTTTCAATGGGAAATAGTAGTTTCTTTCTGCATGTTTAAATTAGGTTCTTATTAGCAAAATATTTCCCTATTGAGAAAAACCAACACAACAAACCAAAGCAAATTAGTAACTTAATTGTTTTTCAACAGATAGTTTTTACATTGTATTTGAAAATACTTCATGGGTAAATTTTTTTTTTTTTTTTTTTTTTTTTGATTGTAGTAAAAGCTTGGGTGTTGGTTCTTTTGTTCTGGGTTTGGGTTTTTTTTTGGTGGTGTCTTTTTTTAATGTGCTTTATCACAATATTGGTCAAACAGGCAGACTAGATAGGAAATGGCTCCTTGTCTGAGTGACATATCAGCACTCCTCTGTAGGTCTGTAAGAAGCACATACCTCCAGGATGTCTTCATTTGGCTGCTTCTGTACGACTTTGCAGAACTTTAACGCTTCGGCTTGACAGTACTAAGGATGCAAGTGCAACTTGATTCATTTCAAGACACTTAAGTACTTTGCTAACTTTGTGCCCTTATAACAGCATAATTACATTAATAATAGTTATGAAACAATTATACATAACTGCATTTTTTCTATTTTAAAACAACTTGAATTGAGCATGGCACAGAAGTACTTGAATTAGCAGTGCCCACACTGTCACCAGCCAGGGAAATTGCAGGAGGTTCTCAGCCTGCTCAAGTGTATTGAGTTTTATTGCTTTCAGTTAGTATTTCCAGCCAGTGCTGAACAGGGTGTTTGTGTTAGCACTAATCTGGGATGCTCTGCACCATATTCTTTTGGTCAGGACACATGAAGGTAGCCAGGACACACACCAGGAGGCACTTAGCAAGGCAGCTCAAATGTTGTTACATTAAACCCACCAACTGTAGTATTCAATCATTTATGCTTTGTATAAACCAAGCAATATTGCTTCTCATGTAATCAAAAGATACAACAAAGTAATATGAGCTGACAGCTCCCCCGTAAAAAGGTATTTTTCTTCTAAAGAAAGCCACGTTGATCTTAGACCTGGGGTAACTTTCCTCCCCTTTCTCCATTATGGGAAAAGCTGGGTTTTTTTCCCCAGTCCTTACATAAGTGACTAACTTTTGTGAATGCTGCTCCCAAATGGACTAAAGGTCCATTCCTAAGGAGTAAGTAAAGTAACATCAACACATTTCCTCTGATCCAAAAAATATCGAAGCTGAACAAAAGCCTCCTGGTTGCAGATGAAGTGAACGCAGAGAGTCCCAGGTGAGTTTGATCCAGAGCACTCAGGACTTGTGCTGTTCTGGCTCCCTGCCCCATGGTAGTAAAAAAACTGTACGTAAGTGAACCCCAGTTTTTTTCCAAAGGTATGACCCTCACTTTCCTTTTCTGCCCAAGGTACAAGATGACATTGTTCAGAGTGCTGCTCTGGCATGGCTATTACACTAGGGAAAACCAAGTACAGCAGAAGGCAACGGAAGCAGACGTCACAAATAAAGGCAGAAGACCCTTTTATTTCGCATAGACAAAATGCAAAGAGTGTCTCATTAAATTAATATTAAAAAAAAACAAATCAACCCCCTCACTCCACTGACATCACTCATCCTAACTGACAACAAAAAAAGAACAATCAAGGACCCATTTTCTAATTTAAAAAAAAAAAGTGCAAACATGACAAAAGACTTTTTGTTTTTCCAAATCAATGTTCCTGCTGAATTCACAAATAGGGTGATTTTTTTTTGTGATTTTTTCCCTTTTGATTCTTGTCTGATGGAACTTCCAGTTAAAATGTTTTAGTTAAGTCTCCATGCACTTCGTAGAAAATCAGTAAAAACACAAACGCTTGTGAAGATCAGAAAACTGGACTCTTTTACCCAAAAATTCAGATGTCCAGTCAGATGAAGCTCACACTCAGACAGAAAAAAAGCAAGAGAGTCTTTGCACTGTCTGTTGTTCATATTATTATTTTTTTTTTGTCAAATATTTTGGCAATCTTCTTCTTTAATTATAAATATTGGAATTCAATAAAAAAAAGGTAGCTTTCATTGGATTTTTTTTTCAGTGTAAATATTTACAGCCACTGTCCAGCCATGCTCTTTTTGTTATACCAGGGTGTAAGATTTTGCGTAGGGATTGTTTCCTTTCAAGTGGCCCCGGGAGTCCAGCAGGGATTCTTGGGAGCTGCTCATTTTTGCTGCCTGTCCTAGCTCAGCTCCTTCTCGCTGAGGTAACGTTGCCACAGCACCAGGTTGCCATGACTGTACTTCTCTCGTGGAGGATGTCTCCATGGGTATCGGCTCCAGGACAGTGGGACGCTTCAAGGTTCGGCTTTTCTGCGGCTCCAAGCAGGCTTGCCCCAAACCCAGGTCTCTGCCCGTGCCCTGCACACCACGGTTCAATAAAAAGTCCATCCTAAGGTAGGGTGGCAAATGCATGAGATCACCTGCAGAGGCAAAAGTGAAAAGTAAGTTCCTTACTTATGGTCATGTGCTGTGTTATGTTCACCTACTGGCTGGGGGAGTCAAGGTGCTGGATTTGGCCACCAGAGGAGTATCTGTAATCAATCCAGCTGCACCATTTATAGTTGATATATTGTTGGTCAGCCATTTACTATGCCACGATCTTACAGAGTCAAGAGTCAACAAACTCCTTCTGGGCAGACCCATAAGGATTCACTATTGATATTTTTTTTCATAACAGAATGACTATAATAAGAAGTGTGATGTCTTTTACATGCACTCACAGCAGGAAGAAGACAAACTGAAAAGACCAGGACATTTTTCTCAAAATCCTAAATGAAAAGGTCTCAGTTTTCATTTGTAAAAATGTGGAAAATGTGGGGGCTTGGTAGATTTCCTTTTCTTCTTTTCCATTTTAAATGAAACCCTTCACAATTACAATTGATGACCCCCCAATCTAGAGTAGAATAACCAGATTATTTAAAATGGATGCATGAGCGCTTAGGCTATAGTTTTGAAGAGATTTCTGAATAAAACACAAGAACATTCTTGTCTTAATATAATGGCATTTACCTGCCATACATCACCATTGTGTTTAAATCACTAATGACTTTTTTCCACTACGGCCATCAATACGCCGCTGTTTTGGGGCAACAAAATGCATCGGGGCTGGCACCCTAGCTCTTGCATCAACCCTCCCTTCTGTTCTGTATTGTCAAGGAAACCTCTTACTCGTTATTTCTCCTGATTCCTGGGCATTTCTATGTGAGCCTGGTGATGGCAGCCCACTCAGTCCAAAGGATTTGCCTTTGCAAAGCTACTGAGTTCAAACAGGTGTCTTGGACCTTCTGTCTGGAATTAGGCAGGGGTGAGTGTTACCTTCCATATATCTTTACACGTATTAGAACTGCTACAGAAATTAGATTGGCTTATTTATTCTAGCCCTGCCTGTCAGGCATTCATAAAGGTGCTTCAAGGAAATGAAAGGCAATCAGGCACATAATGACATTCCCTGCTGAAAGTATTTGACGGTGTAACCTCACAGATATATGAAAAGAAAGCACTGTTACAAGTGCACTGAAGAACAGTATTTCCCCCTCTTTACAGACCTCTGCAGGTATATAGCTTCCTTTTTATGGCTCATATTAAAACCATAGTCTCTTCTACAGATGGTCATCTACACATGGGATGCATCCTGAATGTTTAAAATAGAAGACTTGGCACTACTACACCTGTGTCTACATGAGCTATTTACAGCAGCAGAAATTAAGGCTGACCTGTGCAAGTGGCATAAACAATAGAACAGGAAAGCACTTCTTCATAATAAAACAATGTATAGCAATTTTGTTTTTCCTAACCAAGCTTAAAGCTGTCCAATGATCTAAAATAAAACAGGTTCTTTGCTTTCTCGTGTAAGTCAAGCCACTGCAAATCTTACCTAAAAGACTAACAGCATCTGCTCTATCCATAATTTCAGGTCACAGGGAGGGAATTGCTGAGAAGTTCCATTTGGACAGAATCACTGTTTTTTCCTACAGAAATCCCCCAGACACTGTCTGACACCATATGTTTTATTCTAGCTCCATCTCCAACAGAGATGCATGGTAGATAGTATTTAACCCCCATAGAATAAGATGCACGTATCTCAAGATGACATGCAACGTGGCAACATTTATGTAAGGTTGGAGAGAGAGGGGAGGTTAGTGCTTATAATCATACTGATTGCCACTTGAAAAATTAATTGTGGTGACATTAATTGGTTTGGCTCATTTACCATATTTTCCTACAGTACCTTTCATGCCAAAGCATTCTGTGTATAAGACCTATTTCAGCTGAGACAGCAGTGTACATGCTGCTGGGGTAAAGTACATCAGGATATGGACACATGAACTGGCAGGCACAGTCAGGCACCCACTCACTCCACTTAACTACAGGCATTGAACTGAGGTGCCTGTGAGTACGCCTGTGCTGCCCATCAGCTTTGCTGCCCCCTTGGCGCTCAGATCCCAATGCCCTGGCCACCCACACTACATCCCAGTTACTTTGCTGCTGGGTTCCCTTTTGGACCAAGTCCTTCCAAAATGCAGTTGTGGGGGTAGTTTCCCTCAAAGACTATTCCCTGTAGGCTGCAGGGAGGAGACAGCCTGGATGGGAAACGCTTGTATCACTTGCTCCCTGTGGCTGTATCTTTTGCAGCATCGCAGTATCCTAAATAAGGAGCTTTATCGCTACCCACTCCTCCCCATGGGGGAGAGAAACAAGAGTGTAGGAGCAAGTGATGCTGCCCTTGCATACCTGTCTCTGCCCGCTAACGAAGGTAGTGAGGGCCTTCGTTTGGCTGCCTCAGGTGTGGGTTATCACTGTCAGGGCCCCAGCGAAGGTGGGCAGCAAAGCACACCTCTGAGATTGCAACAGTAGGCATGAAAACTTTGTGACTAACTATAATACCGAAGCATTATATTTCCCTCTCATCAGAGGTGTGTTGAGATTGCCAGGGACACAAAGCGGGGTTTCTCTCATGCTCCCACAGTTGCCCCCCACGTGAAATAGGGGTCCCTCAGCCCCAGCAGAAGAGGACCAATTTTCTGCACTGAACCCCCATCCCTACTTCCTGCAACAACAGGCCTTTTCCTGAAGATGACTGTCACCTTAACACCAGCAATGACAGGCTGCTGCCAGGTGGCACAACGCCCACTGCTTTATTAAGACCAGCCAGGTCATTTCACGTGCCTTCTCTCTTACTACTGCATTTTCTGGTTTACGGTCAACTTTCCAGGAAGGAGCCGGTGTGGACCAGAAGCTGGAGCGTGGCTCATTGGCAGTCCCCCGTGGTTGCCTCGGAGAGCCACTTCTGTATCTTAACACATTGCTACTTCTTGCGAGTGATGGACATGCCCGGACTATAACAAAGATGAGCGTTGAACCTTACAGAGATGAAGGTTGGTTTTGGAGCTGCTGTCTAGACATTTCTCATGTGTATTTAAGACCTTCAGGCTATGTAAAAAATACCTTTTTTTCCTCCCTAAATCTACATAAGAAAGCATAGTCAATAATCTGTGTAAACAATATGCAGTCATTTTACTGTAATTTTCTAAATGTCTGGGGTGAAGTTCCAACAGGATTGCGGTAATGAGAAGCCAGAGAGTGTAACTTGTTCTCCAAAGCTGGATACACAATGCATGATCTCTGACATGGCTTACACAGAGCACTCATTATTTGATATGATGTACACGTTTTCCTATCATAGAAAGTGCCACTGCTCCTTCTTGTCTGCAAGAAACATCTTTCCCTGGAACTATTTATAAAACAAAGTAGATCATTAAAATAACTGGAAAAGAAAAATTTTGAGAATGGAACTTTTTCTTCTTTGCTAGGATTGAAACAGTCTCACAGGATGAAAAAAGTCTTTGATTTATAAGCACTAATGTGTTTCTGACTTGAAAACACAGGCTTTGAAATGTAACCACAGGGGTTCACTTTTGCCTTTCCTACATCAGTTCTGAAGGTATTTATGAGAAGATTAAAAGCCTCTTGCCATAACTACGGAGCTACCTGGAAAGACTTTCCTTCTGGATACAACTGTGCAGACATTTTTTTTGTTTCTTGCTATTCAGCTGAATGATGATTTTTTTCAGGCAAAGCATTATGAAGTTTCAGGGTGGTTCATTGCCTTTGATGCTCTAATTACCTCTTTTCAGCTGTGTGTGTGCCTTATAAGTAATGAAAGCAAACCTTTCAAGTGCATGAGCACCACAAATGAGCATGTTAAATAATTCATGCGTTCATGCAAAACTATAGTTTTCTGATGCATTTTTTAAAAAGGGAAATTTGCTGTATTTAGGAACACTGAGTTTGTACACAAATAAACATCCAGTCAAATCTGAATGCAGCAATTTAAGCCAGAGCTACCTCAGTCTTTTTTTTTCTGAGTGGCCAACCCTCTAATGAATTATTCACTACAGTACATTTAAGAAAATATTAGCTTCAATAAATATTTGTAAACAAATGCTAAAAGTCACTTACTATGATATTTACCATAAGCAACACATTCTACCAAAAAGGGAGCATTTATTTTTATTTATTATGATAGCTGTATGCATTTTCTCATGAATCATAACTTCCACTAAAGCAAAGGCAATTTGTCTTCACAACACTCCAAGACAGATACCCTCAGTGATGATGATTTGCAAGTTTCAGTTCCCATGTGAAAGAAGCTCCTTGCTATTTGAGACCTCATGTTAGAAAAGGTTATAAAGTAGGATTGGTGACTATGACAGGACATTTTATTTAACAAAGGTAGGATAAGACTGGGTGAATAAAGTATTCACACAGCTTGCTTCAACAGGTGAGTGGGTAAGAAAGTGCTTAAAGATCTCTCTAGCATGACCTCATGGGATCAGAGGTCATGTCTGAACTGAATCCATACAGCTCTGTTAGCACAGGTAAGGTGCCAAGCTGATGTAGTTACATTGATTTGGGACTTTAGTATAAAACTCTTCATGACATTTTGCAGTGCTGGAGGGTGTTCAAGGGCTGGCAAAGACAGAGTGTCACTACGCTGGGCATCTCTTGGCTTGTCCTGAATTTGGAAGGGGAAGCATTGATGGGATGTTGTGCTTTCCTTTGAAAGGAAGCAAGGGTGACAGAGCTGCTGACACATTTAAGTTCAGGTTTACGCTGATCAAAAAGTTTAGTGGGGTTTTCCAGCTCACTAGCACAGTAAATAAATCAGTGAAGCCTTTGCTGATACTCACAGGCTGCTTTTTAGGAAAAAGACTGCCTTTAAGAGGAGCTTATATTAGAAACAAAGAAAGGGTGAAGGGTTTGATCAAGCAAGGCCAAGGTGAGAGGTTTGATCAAAAAAAGAGCACAAGTGATGTCCAGAGGTCTTTGTCACTTCAAAAACTGACACACCATTAAAAGTTAGAAGGAAAAGCTTTCTTAGCAGCAGCTTGATCTGAAGCCAGACTGATAGCAGCAATAACATTTCTTACAATTGCTGCTGTCCATGCTTGAAACCTGCTGGTGCTCCCTCACTATCCGTGTGTCCTGCACAGAACCTGCAGAGCAGTCTGCACTGCGCTGCAATCATTCCCACACCAGCAGGCTAAGAGTCAGACCTGCAAGGCTTGCAGCACACTGCAACATCAGATATACATACACTGAATGAGCAATAAAGCCAACTCTTTGGTTACCTTGATCCTGTGTCCTGCTCAGCCAAGCAGGGAGGTAAAGAGGATCAGTCCTGCACCGCCTTGCTTGGCTGATACAGGTCTCAGCCTTGTGGTGCCTCAGTGAAGAGCTCAGCACCAGCTCTGCCCTCCTGCCTTGTTAGCCAGGAAAAGGGACTGGCTGCAAAAGGGAGCAAGGGGATCCTTTCCAGATGCAGAGTCATTCCTGCCCCAAAGTGGGGAGGTGAGCAGCTGGTGCGTCCTTTGACTCAGCACCCAGCTGAAGGGTTAGGTGGATACTTGTTGGAAACTTGGAGGATCATGGAATGAAGAGTCAAAGCAGTAGGCGGGTTTAGTTTATGCCTGTGTTTGTTACAATTTCCACTCCCCCAGGGTATGTTCAGTGTGGAACTGTCTTTCCAATCTTCTTTGTTTAATAATTATTATTTTCTTGTAAACGTTGCATTAAAATGCCACAACTGAACAATAGAAAGATTCTGAAGGATGGTTTGAATAACAGGACTCCAGTCTCCACAGCCAGCATTGATCGGTAATGGAAATGGAGGTGAAATTTCCCCATGCAAATTACTGACTGATGAAATGAATGGGAACCGCACCTCACTCAGTCAACAGGAGCACACCATTAGCAAGTTCAGGAGCTCACAGATTCCTTCTGAGCCCACTTTTTCAACACAAAACTTGGATTTAATAATTCTGTAAGGTGATTCAGAACAAAAGGCAAAAGCTCCAAGCACTCCCTTAGATTACATTGTTAGTGAGCAGCCAAGCGGCAGAAGGGCAAAGGATGGCGGGAGGATGCAGGGCACAGCTTTCTCCTTAGCGAAGAAGCTGCTGGGAGAGCAGGCTCATGCTCTCACAGAGTAGCTTCAACCTCTACTTGGCTGGCCAAGAAAAATTATCAAAGTGCTCAGCGTTTGGGGGACACTTTTAAACCTGCTGAATGCAAAATGTTGAACAAGGACAACGAGGAACCTGGATGCATTTCAGGTGCTAACCTGCCCTTCGTGGCTTTGTGACTCACGCCATTACATCTTTTAGGCTTCTCACAGTGTTTCAGCAGATGAAACAAAAGCGTATCTTTACACTGTTTATGTTTGTGATCACATAAGATGGGAAACAGCCAAAACACTTTAGAAAAATATGCCAAGCTTCCCATTTCTAGACAGAGAAATCAGAATTCCCTATCATCCCTGCAGGGCCGCGCTTTATAACTGCTAAGTTTCATTTTTCTTTCTCCATGAAAAATGCACCCTCATAGATAATTTGAGGATCTATAACACTTAGTTAAATGTTGCATGTTGCAGTCTGCTAAAACTGGCATTTTCATAAAAGCATTAAAAATACCAGATATGTCTCATGCAACAAAACAAAAGCAACAGCTGCTGTTGACTAAAATCATTGGAATTCTCTCTTAAGAAACACCAGGGTATCAGTAAAACTGTAGTTCAGGAGCCAAATTTGCTACTGGTATAAATCAGGGTAGCTATATTGACTTCAGCAAGACTATAAATCGATTTATACTTACTGGAGATTAGGTTTAAGTGACTGAAAATGAGGATTCCAACTAACGTGGATCATTTTTCTGAAAGGTGATTAATTTTGTTATTTAGATTTAAGCCTTCTGATTCCAAGAAAAAGTCCTTAATCAATGCGTCTTAAAGCAAAAGCATGACTGCTATAGTTTAACTGAGATCATACATCTGTACTATATCAACATAACACACTGCGCATCTGTCTAGCTGAATGCCAGGAGACTTGATTATTGCATTATCACCTCCTCCTGAAAGGTCTAACAAAAGAGGAATTGAAGCACCTTTTTGATTTGTATTTCTCTAAGTAAAACTTTGGTCTCTCATATAGTGCTGCACTATTAAAAGACTTGTCAGATGCTTTGTACCTTTCAGAAATAACTTTAAGGAGAACTGACATATTTTTAAGGGCCTCTGTGCTGCTGAGCTGGTGGTACAAGGAAGGAAAAACTGATTAACACCAGGGGTCAAATAGATTGAGACCCTGTGGAGATGCCATGTGGATGTTCAGCCTCACAGGGCCGGTGCACCTGCAGAACTGAGGCCTCCCTGTTAGGATTTAATGCAACATCTAAGTTATAAAATCTTGTAAGAAGCCTCACTATGTAAATCAATATGCACTCCTAAACTAAAGTCAGAAAAATTGTTAATAAATAATGAAATGATGATAGAAAAGTAAAGCACGGGA
Source organism: Ibycter americanus (assembly GCA_035590275.1). Taxonomy (NCBI): domain Eukaryota; kingdom Metazoa; phylum Chordata; class Aves; order Falconiformes; family Falconidae; genus Ibycter; species Ibycter americanus. Next base: position 78,251,857 of record JAVJGI010000014.1, read on the forward strand.
GCTCTGCCTTTCCGTCATTTTGTCACGCAAGATGCTTCATACATTTTTAAGGATGCCCTGAGCCAGCCTTCTCCTACCCACTGGTTGAGCTAGGAGAGCCGTGCTGGAGCCCTCGCTCAGGTGCCTCTAGTCAGCAGTGCTGGGGTTTTAAGACTTGTTTGCCAGTCCTGGGTGCAGTGAACGGAAACTGTTCAATTATACATCACTTCAGTTGAGGGGTAAATCCATTGTGACTCCATGGAAACTGGCATCCTTCACGGGTTTATTCCTGGGATATCTTGGGAGCCCAGCTTCGGCATAGAGGCTGGAGAGGTGAGGAGTTCGAACCGTGCTTGCGGTTCAGTGAAATCAGCGGGAGCCACTCTGTTGACCTCAGCAGGCTCTGCACCATACCCATGGACTCACAGCTAAATCTGACCATGGCAAGGTGATGGGTAAGCATGACACTCTAATAGCTACAGGGAGGCCAGGCTACAACAAGGAAGCCAATGTCAGCGCTGCGGCTGCCCCGCTGCTCTGCTGAAGATATATTCATGGATGAGTTACTGTAACTCGGTCTCCACATGTCCATCAGTTTGAATAACCTGCGTGATGCTGATGAGGCGCACCACTGCATTTTTGTTAATTAACCCACTGGGACCAGAAGTTCAGCTCTCACATTTAAATAAGGGATGCTGGCACGAAAAGGTGAATAATACTGAAATACATCCATGTGTACATACAGCTATGCTTTAAAGGCCAGCATATAAAGAAGCCTTTACATGGATGGCAAAGACTATCACTATGGCCAGATTAAGAATGTCCTGTTAAAACAAAAGTTTTTTTCTCTAGTGATAACCATTTCTACTTTGCTTTCAAAAGATAGCACAAGCGTGGCCTTTCTTGCAGGTAAGGTTTGGTTTACATTTTCCGATGCCATAGTCTCTCTGTTCTCCTCCAGATCTCAGATTACATTCAGGTCCTCTTGGCACAGGGGAAGTCAGCAGAGCCTGCTGTGTGTGAAGTCAGTGAAAGCAGTAACACCTGTAAATGACCGCAAGGACCTTAAAGCAAGGCTAGATCCATTCTTGTCTATATGGAAACAACCGCTTCTGGTTACCCTGGGCTGACTGAAAGCCCATGCAAAAATCACATACACTGTGTCTCAACACTATTAAGGTGAAATGCTTTGACATTTTCAAAATTAAAATGGCATGAGCAGGCGAAATCTAATTTTTGTAGAAGAGAGGTTTAAGATAGGGATTCTTAACTGCTCTACAAATCTATTATTTTAATTGAAGTGGCCACAGCATCTTTAGTTTGATTTGGAACATTTGCTGGTAGTTGTAGAAATTTAATATTGCAGTTATGACTGTAAGAGCATGAAAGCGGCTGAAAATTTACTGATAAGTGTAATCCTTGCTTTAGGCATAAAACTCTTCACTAACTACAGTTGAATACAATGCCTCCAAACCTACAGAAAACATGGGTAGTCTATTTTAATAGTTGCATTTTATGGAAAAAAAAAACCACCCAAAGCAAATAACCAGCTTTAGAACAACTAAATTAAATTCAAAGTTTTCAAAAATATCACTTTTAGTAAGAAAGACTTTGTTGGTAATAAAAAGATAGGAAATAGGCATTCCTGAAAGGGGTTTTCTCTTAACACGCAATTTTTAATCTAGAAGAAAGGAAAAAAAACCCAATAGCATTTATCACAAACCAGCACAGTTTGAGATACTGTATTTTTCCAAAGTCAATGTTAATTTTCAAATAAAAATAGCAAATAAATTAACAACAGGAAAAGATAACTGTGCTGCTACACACTCCTTACAGAGTTCTTAAGGAACTGGTGCCAGTTGTTTCTTCTAATAAAAAAAAACCAAACAACAAAAATCTTCCTAACACCTCTGATCCATAGATGATAGTTGTAAAAACAATTTAAATTACTTTTATCATCAATTACTTGAATTTATCTTCCAGATATCTTATACACTACCTAAAATGGAACCTTCACATTACAATTGCACAGAAACTTTGTATTTGTAATCGAACAGCTGCCCTGCTAAAAGTCATGATTCACACAAATATAGTTTTCCTTTCTGATCTCAGAGTATTTTAGGTTCTGATATGAGTCTGTTTAGGTTCATTTTTGTTGTACGGGCAAGTTAAAAAACTTGCAATATGAACCTTCCTCTCTGTAAATCCACCAGAAAAATAATGCAAGCCAATGATTTCAAGTATGTAGTCACGTCAAATTAAATGCGGAATTAAATGTATTTCATCCCTGTAGAACATTCAGCTTTGCACAGCAGAAGGAGAAAAAGCTTATGATTCTCCACAGAAATAAAACCTGAGACAGGATAAAGGCAATTTACTTTCATCACCAATGTGCCATTTCTATGATAAGAAGCCAATGGCACAGTCTGTCTCTTTGTGACATGTTCCTAGTTTTCCAACAGAGCAATAGAAAATAAAAAGAAGGTGTTCCAGGCACAGGAGTATTTAATATGGAAATATTAGAGATGCTCATCTAGGGGAGTAATTTCAGAATATGTCACATATGTTTAAGTATACATACAAGTAAGTTAACATACATGTTAAGAGTATTTACTACAGTTAAAAACATGGACAAGAAGTTTGTTTCCCAATTAGAACTGTTCTGCCCGTCTTGCTGTTTTCCCACCAGCCTGTTTTGATTTGTGATCTTACGTAGTTTTCTCAAAACTGTACCCTGGTCTCCAGCTATGCAGTCAGGATGGTGACTTCTTTGTTCTATATACACACTATATATGTAGTATGTATACACATATATATTTTTATATGTTTATTCTATTGTATTTGAAACCAGACAGTGCAAGTGTAGAACTAAAAAAGAAAACAATCCATATGTTAGCCTTTTCGTAATTTGCTGTGGCATTTCTGAACAAAAACAGGTCAGGCGTAGATTCCCCCGTATCTTCAAGAAATTCAGTTTTGGTTCTGGAAACTGTGGAACTGTACAATTCCATTTTCAGTCAATGCAGATTAATATAACAGGCATGGGAAAAGGAGGCAAAAGGTGAACTCGAAGCCCTAAGCCAAGAGTCCCAGCCATTACTGAATCCCCAGTGGCCAAAATTCTATCGGATTCAGTTACTGCTAGAGCTCACAGAGCATTGTCAGCAACTTTTCAATACAAATAGACTATCTAAATAGGCTCCATCACTACGTTGCACTTGTCTGCATCGAGTAGAAGAGGGAAATAACTCCTTCAACCTTGAACTCATAGATCAGTGGAAAAGAGTTCACAACTCCTCATCTCGGGTTACAGGGCTGACACTGGAAATATACTGTGCTTTCTATTAGTGCATGGTTCGTACTTTTCTTACCGCGCCAAGCAGCTTATTTTTAGCTGTAGTGACTGAATACTGGAAAAGAAGAGTTGTTTAAATAACGTTTATGCACTGCAGGTGATGTCCAGACTGTATTTTAAGGGACCCTTGCAAACAGTTGATAAAGTGCTTGTATTCTGTAAATTAAGTCTTGTCTACAAGCTAAGACTTTGCCATTCAAGTCAGCAGGATTAGTCAAAGCAGCAAGAAATTTGTAAATTGGGTCAAGAATGCTAATTAAAGCGTCTTGAATACTGAAAGAACTTGTTCATTCAGCAAAGCTGAAGAGGTTAGACCAGTGTTCTTTTCTAGTAAATATGCAGTGCTGGACTCAGGCTGCTTGACTTAGGTGCCCAAGTGTGAAAACACAGACCAAAGAAGTACCCATGCTTGCTTACTGAGAGCTTGGCTGAGAGTAGGCCTGTCCTGTCCTCAGGCTGCTGCGAGAAGGTGGTGGTGGCTGGCCAGATCTCCTCTGGGACAGAGAGGTCAAGGAGGAAGGCTGGCAGACAGAGGATGGAGCTCTGCCCTTGTGCGTCAACCAACAGCCCAAGGGCAGCAGGAGGAAAATGCTTCCAGTGGAGCAAGGGCTTAGAAAACTGGTGCTCCTGCTTTGTGCCAGCATAAGGACCAAGGAAAGCACTCAGATTCCCTGCGGAGGAATGGGGTGTTCTTGCCATCTTTACGGCTGTGAAATCAGTCTCTGGAAAATCTTTTTCTCAGAGTCTGCCTGGCTGCGACTGCCTTTTCTCCCCACCCACATGCAGGTTTCTTTCCAAGCTGGTTCTTTTCATCAGCTGGAAGTTTGTACAGGAGGTTCTGAGACACAAAATCTTGTGATGCTTTAAATGCATTTCAAAATCTCCTAGTCTGATACATCCAGTGAATGATATCTCTTCTCTGGAAGTGTATCTGAGATGCTGTTAGTCCTTCTGGGTTTATATATTAATGTGATCTCCAAACAAGCTAGGAAGCGGGATTGTCAAAATGAGCTTGCACTTGATTTATGACATCAGGTAGACAAGTTTTTACCTGGTCCAGGTCAAGTTAACCCTTAAGGATAATGTCATATATTTGAAGAAGTTCTTTTTAGTGCTGATTAACATCAGAGAAAAATATAATATGGGGTCTGAGTTCTGCAGTTCCCCTATGAAAGGGAGGTTTCTGCAAACAGCAAGAGACCTGATGAAAACTTTCTAGGTATTCCTGTTCAAGCACTGGTCAGATATAACTTCTTCCAAGAATAAATTACACTGCCAGAGGACACAAGTAAGTGGTCTGTCCACAAAAAAGACATAATAGCACTTGAAAAGCACAGAAATATTAAAATATTTCCCAGTTAATAGCTGTTCTTTTCTCAAGCATAATAATTTAGGAGTAAAGAGAGGAAAAAACCCCAAGAAGATTCTTGGCTGAGGTTATTAGCGAGATTTAAAATTACAATAACAGGAATCTATTTTTAAACAGCTACTGCAATGTTTATTGCAGTTAAGAATAATTGTTATGATAACTCAATTTGTGGTTAACATTTTTAAAACAGAGAAGAGAAAGATTATCATAAAACTTTCCCAACCTCTTGTCTTCCACTTTTTTACATTACAGCCTTTTTGATGGCACAGTGGGAGGTAGAAAGAGAGTATATTCCCAGTTTCTGTCCCACCTTGTTTCTGAATGCAAGATTTGAATGACAACTTTGGAGGATGAAGGACTGAGTCATTTGTCAACCTCTCAGGCAAACTTTGGGTAACAATTGTTGAAATTTCTGAATATTAATATGAAAAAGTGCCTCAGTTTTGATCTGAAAGGACCTAGTATACTGTTGAGATGATTGCCCAGTATACCTACTCCTTGAGGCCCTGATCTCGCTAACCAAACTTGCAGTTAGTGACAACTGTGGGGAGGAGAACAGTGATCATAATCCCAAACTTCTGGGAGTTTTGCTGCTGAGAAAGATGCAATGCTAACAATGTATTGACATCACTTTTATACCATGAAGAATATTAACACTGCATAGCGATTAGGAAATGAAGACCCACTTTTCTAAAGGATGTGATTGACCCCACATGTTTAAAATACTGCTGTGATACATCTATTGCTTCAATTTTCTCTTGCCTCCTGGGACACAGGACTATTCTGATGGCTTACTGAGAAATGTCACCATCTGCAGTGGGTCAGCTCCAAGGCCTGGGCAGGTTAGGTCTGCCAGCTCTGTGAAGTCCACAAAAACCCATGTGCACTCTGCATCCATCCTTTCATTTGTTTGGAACCTGTGCAGAAGCTGCTGTTAAGCAGCAATTTCAGTTTGTTTGGTGTTTAGAATATGTTACTGTAAAAGGAAATATAATGATGTTATTGTTGATGCTGAAGTAAAATCTACAAATAATCTCATTTTCTTCCAAAAATCTATGGATTTGTAAAGATTGGAATGCAGGGATGCATAAGACACACTTTGAAAACACTGAACGTAGGAATTAACTAAAAAAATCTGACTTTCCTGTTCCATTTCCTGTAGCTATGACTTTTTAGAAGTTTAGGAAAAATGCAATTCCTTAAATATTTTTTATTGAAGACTCTTTAATAACACTGTCTTTATATACTTGAAAGTTTTGGCCTGGTGTCAGGACAATGAAGCAGAAAATATTTACAGATGCTTGTACAGACAACTAGAAGTAGCCTCATGTCTAAGAAAACTGTCTGATATTCAAGGATCATCTCCTCCAAGCTCAATGAGCAGAAACTCAGGCTAAAATGCCAGGAGGTCTGTGTGGATGAACAAGTTGCTCCTGTCAAAACTCAGACACAAAGAGGGAGTACACAGAGGGTGGAAGCAGGCACAGGTAACCTGGATGGAATACAGAGACACTGTCCAAGCATGCAGAAATATGGTTAGGAAAGTCAAAGCCCAACTAGAGTTGAATCTGTCCAGGGGTGTCAAAGACAATGAGAAAGACTTCTGGAAGTATCTAGGTGACAGAAGGAAGGCCAGGGAAAATGTGGCCCCACTGGTGAATGAAGCAGGGAACCTAGTGACACAGGACATGGAAAAGGCTGAGGTACTGAACGCCTTATTTGCCTCAGTCTTTACTAACAAGATCAGCCTTCAGGAATCCCAGGTACAAGAAATCAGCGGAAGAGTCTGCAGCAAGGAAGACTTACCCTTGGTGGACAAGGATCAGGTCAGGAAATACTTAAGCAAACTGGACATAATGTAAGTCCACAGGCTTTGATGGAATGCTCCTGTAAGTGTTGAGGGAACTGGCAGATGTCATTGTGAAGCCACTCTCAAAAATCTCTGATTTATCATGGTGATTGGGAGAAAAGCATGAAGACTGGAAGAAATCAGATGTCACTCCTGTCTTCAAGAAGGACAAGAAGGAGGACCCAGGAACCTATAGGCCACTCAACCTCATCTCCATCCCTGGAAAGGTGATGGAGCAGCTAATCCTGGAAACCATTTCTGGGCACAGGAAGAACAAGAAGGTGACCAGGAGTAGTCAGCGTGGATTCACCAAGGGGAAGTCATGCTTGACCAACCTGATAACCTTCTGTGATGAACTGACTGGCTTGGTAGATGAGTGGAAGCCAGTGGATATTGTCTACTTTGACTTCAGTAAGGCTTTTGACATCATCTCCTGTAAGATCCTCATGGAGAAGCTGATGAATGATGGGCTGAAAAAGCAGACAGTGAGGTGGATTGAAAGCCAGCTGAACAGTCAGGTCTAGGGGATGGTGATCAGGGAAACAAAGTTTAGGTGGAGGCCAGTAACTAGTGGTTTACCCCAGGGGTCAATACTAGGTCCAATCCTGTTCAAGACCTTCAATATTGATCTGGATGATGGGACAGAGTGCATCTTCAGCAACTTTGCTGATAACATAGAGCTGGGAGGCGTGGGTGATATGCCAGAGCGTCATGCTGCCATCCAGAGGAACCTTGCCAGGCTGGAGAAATGGGCCAACACAAGCCTCATGCAGACCAACAAGGGGAAATGCAAAGTCCTGCACCTGTGGAGGAACAACCCCATGCATCAGTACATGCTGGGGATCACCCAGCTTGAAAACAGTTTTGCAGAAAAGGCCCTGGTGGCCTGGTGGACATCAAGTTGAACATGAAGCAGCGATGGCGATGGGCCATTATGACAAATAAGGCCAGCTGTAACCTCGGTTGCCATAGGAGTGTTGACAGCAGGTCAGGGGAGGTGACGCTTCCCTCAGCACTGGTGAGGCCCTACATGGAGTCCTGTGTCCAGCTCTGGGCACCAGTACAAGAGATGTGGAGCTACTGGGGAGAGCCCAGCTAAGGGCCACTAAGATGATTAAGGGACTGGAGCATCTCTCCTATGAGAAAGGCTGAGAGATCTGGGAATGTTCAGCCTGGAGAAGAGAAGGCTCAGGGGGGATCTCATCAATGTATGTAAATACCTAAAGGGAGAGTGCAAAGAAGACAGAGGTAAGACTCTTTTCAGTGGTGCTCAGTGACAGGACCAGAGGCAATGGGCACAAACTGAGACACAGGAGGCTCTGTCTGAACATTAGGAAACATTTATTTACTGTGAGGGTGACTGAGCACTGGCACCCAGCGTGGTTGTGGAGTTTGGATCCTTGGAGATACTCAAAACCCAACTGGACACGGCTCTAGACAACCTACTATAGGTGGCCCTGCTTGAGTAGGTGGGGTTAGACCAAATGACCACCAGAGGTCCCTTCCAACCTCAAACATTCTGTGATTCTGTGATGGAATAACTTCAATGAAATGTACAGATGTCTACAACAGTGTAATACATTTGGCAGTCTGAATTGTGAAAGAATAACCATGCCAAATATCCAGATCATTCTGAAGTCCTGGTGCATGCCTTGGACCCAGTATGCCAAAATCACTTTATTTCCTTATTTGCTATTTACTGTGACATTAGGTACGATTATGATTGCTCTATTTTTGTTTAAAAAATTACCATTATTGTTTCATGGCCAAATCCTTGCATTTTTAGCTCCCATGTCTGAGCTGACTTCATGAAGCTGATTCTTGTTTCTGTAAACTAAATGTCAGGAAAAAGGTGTAGAAATCCAGAAAACAGAAGCAGTTCTGACTGCTGACCTGAGTGTTTATCTGCAGCACCAGCAGACTGGAAGGGGAAAGGTCTATCAGAAGACTTACAGTGGGCTAGCATATGAGGCAATCAACTATCATGCATTACTAACTGCAGAGTTAAGAGTTGTATGTAATGTGTAGAAGTTCTGAAAAAGTGCTAATTCATAGTTATAGTGCTAGAAATGACCAATTACTAAGCTTGCCTAGACATCTGATGAGCCATCCAAATATAATTCAAGTTGATGAAGTGATCAAATGTTTTGGTTCAATTTCTGAATGGAAATGGTATAGAAGTTGAGAATGTCACAGCAGGTTGATGTCAGCCCCCAGGATACAAGTCACTGAATCCTGATCACCCTTTTTCCTCCTCCAACAAAAAAGCATTCAGGTTCCCTACTCCTAATCATTAACTATCTCAATTTGGAGCAACCTGAGGTCTCAAATGCTGCCTGCTGGACAAAGCAGGTGGCTTGATCGGCAGGCTTGACTATACAGGTACAAAAGAATCCTATGAGATGCTCAGGAAAAGCAAGGGAACGGTGACATGAGTTGGGATGCCCTCAGAAACTCACAGGAAGGTCTTCTGAAGCCAAGCCTCATGTGGTCTAACATTTTGCTTGCTCATACCAAACACTTACGGTAGCATGAAGCTAAGAAATAAGTTTGGTAATAGCTCAGTCAGTTATGGCTGACAAAGTCTTCACCAGTAAACTCCATTGTTACTTTTCTTGAGTAAAGTTGAAGCTTTTCCATGGGGTAGATTAGTTTCAGAATATCCCATTTATAAAAATAACTTTTTCTTACAGTCTTTCTGAGACTGCCTTATAATTGCTGGGGATTATTTTGAAAAACAAATACTACATATTACAGACTCTAAACCTTTTATTGCAATAGGTAGCATTAAAGGCAGCTTGAAAAATGAGATCAGAAATTAGGAAGGAGGAGGCATAAATTCTGGAAAGTGACATTGCACAAGAAAGAGACTGAGTTAGGGGAGAAGAAAAGCAAAGCACATGAAACCATGTAAAAGTTATCTTGAAAGAAAAGACTGACTTCAAGGAAGAATAAAGATGTGCTAAAGAAGCACAGCCAGTGTTTCATCTCAGATGTTCTCATCTACTTAATCTAAATACCTTAACTTTTTAATTCTTTCTCCATTTCCCAAATGTAGAATTACTTTGATTAATTGCATTTGAGTTATTAATTACTTCTGCAGAGTTTCTAAAGTGGTGGGTGAAAGAAGGGTGACGCCCAGTAAGTCCTTCCTCACTGATGTGAACGCTAAAAATACTGGTCTGTCTGCTACTACTCAAAATTCTTTCTACCCATATGTTTTGTTTAAAGCCCTTCATAAAGTAACCTTTAATAACACATCATTCAATATTTATGGGCCAACATTCAAGTTGCTCTACTGGAACGCTCATTTTTTTTCAAGGTACTGAAACTAATTATTAATTTCATAATATATTTAATTTCCTTACTGCAAAGGAAAGTTAAAGTTAATCAAGAAAAGCAGGTAAAAATTCAAGCCATTTAAACAGAGCTAAAGATGGCTAGAAGTCTGTAATTTACTAGAGGGGCTCTGATGATGTTCCAACCTCAAAAGCTTTTAACTCAAGCAGAAGGACCAAATTTTGGTGCTGTATGCCCTCAAGAAAATCATCTTTGCATGGAATATATTAGAATATTTCCAAATACTAAATATGCATAAATAATGTATTTGGAACATGAAAGGAAGAGAGTAAGCTATTTGTTAAAGAAATGATAAAAAATGTTTGTTGACTGACTGGAAGGAGAGGGCTCCAATTTTGACTTAGCTGTGAATCCAGATGCTTCCCTTTAGCAGAGCAAGGACAAATATTTATCTTGCTTTTTTGAGTTAGAAATTAAAAGTATTCCTGTTTTTATCTATTTCTACAGCTCCTGGGTTTGTGGTTCTACTCTGTGACTACAGAGAAATCAGTAATTTCTTTCATTATTTTGTTTCCTACTTCGTTTCCCTCTTATCTATCTGTACGACACACTAATTTCCTGCCTTGTGCGTTATAACTTTCTACTTTCTGCTTGGTCTTTTTCTTCCCATGTTATTCTTTTGGCTTTCTCTAGCATAATGTATGCTTTCTTTTCAGTGTCAGCTCCTGCTTTTGAGTGACCTTCCTGATACCACTGTCTATCTCCCATCCCTTTGTCCTCACAACAACCATTTTTCCACTTATGGTGTATATTGAGCAAAAGACCATAGTTTATTCATTATTCATTTTACATATATGAGCACCACTGATTGCTCTCTGTATATATAAGTGGCCTCACCCACACTGGCAGATGTATATACTAAATAAAAATAAAATAAAATAAATCATGTTTTCAGAAAGCACACAAATATAATTATGTCTTTTTCCCATTCCAATCCTCCTCCACGATGTCACATTGTGTATTCTGTAACAAAGACAGACAAATCTTCCAAGAAGATTTTATAACGTGTTTGATCTCAGAGTACCACAAATAATCTACCTATGCAATTGCGCACTAGAGTATCACTAGGAACAGCTTTTTTTCTGAACTGGAAATTTGTTTGAGTCCAATAGATTGACGTCCCTCAGGCACCTTCAGTCCGTAAGAAGTTGGAGTGGGTTTAAATTTGTCTGAAGGTAGAAGACTCCATATCCCTTGAGCTATTGCACTGTCTTCATTTTCCCCATTTTTTATTCTCCCCTCTTTAGATGATCCTAGTTTGATTCTAGGAGATGTCAAAGAGAGAGTATAACAGCTCGAGAACATTACCAAAAGGTTATTACACCTTTGACAAGCTACAAGGCAGAAGGGATAGCACACATTCTACAAACTATCTTTATGAACTGTTCTGATAGAAAACCTTTGCTCTCAAGCACAAAGTATTGCTGGAAGACATGTTTTGTTAGTGGGTAGTTTGAGCTGGAGATGGGCATATGCATCCCCATATGGTTTTATTTATTCCGGAAGGGTCTATTGCCTGATGGCTGCAGCTGTAGAGGAGTGGATTTGATGGTCTAGACAGTCCCTTTCTGTTCCTAAATTTTGAAGTTCCTCATTGTTCTGTATAAGGGAAAACATACTCAAATGTTGTATTAGCTGGGACAAAAAACAATTATACCTGTAAGTAGTTACAGGATACATCGTACACTTTCTTCCTTGTGATATACCCTCTCCTGTTAAGCAGCCTAGGCATGGGGTGAAATGCTCACCCAAAAGACTAAAACGTTACCTGTAATGTCTCACCTGGCCGATGCGCCTTTGGAACTGCCATGTTCATCACTCGCCCTCCATCCTGAGGTTTGGGGGGGGATGCGGTAAACCTGCAAATCCCCGACTCTGACGGCGTGCTTGAGGTCAGGCTGTCTGTGTAGTCATTAGTCCCTGCCGTGAGCTGCTCCGATGATGTGTCTGATATGAAGCATTCTGTAATTGTGAACTTGGCATGTCTCAGTTGCTCTTCCATTTTTGCATGCTCATATGCTCTTGCTAGCTCTTCATATGTTGAGGAGGCACTTTCTGTGGAAACCATGCTGCTTCTCGCTCGATCTAAACATCAGAAATAGAAATAATGGGAGAAAAGAAAACATCTGCACAATCCTTCTTGGGAAAAATGCTATGAACATGGTAGTATTTCCTAATAAAATGCAGAGCCCTTGAAATTATCGAGGTGACTTAAATAAGTCTCCTTCATTACAGATGTCTGCACAATTTTTAGTTTAGTCAGTTACTTGATAATTACAGATAATCTAAAGTGAAGTCTTACTCTGCTAGCAGCATTATGTGGTTTAGCATTAAATTCATGGTTTGGAAGAAGTAACTTTTAATAAATGCAAAAAGTTACTTTTTTTTTTTTACAGAAAAATTCTCTAAATGTTAAATGCCTTAAAAATGTTAGAAACCCATAAAACAGATTTAGCAAAATGAGAAACAGCTTCTTTACATTATCTTTTTAATGCACCTCAGAAATATTTCTGTGAGGTGGTGTCTAGGTGAGAACGTATAGTCTTGCTGTATCTGTTTTAATCTTTTATCTTTTTTTGAGAAAGCCCTGAGGACAAAGGTCAAATATAAAGGCAGTGCCTCTCAGACATTGTCTCTCTAGACATCAGGTAAAATACTAACTCTTCATATGAAACAAAGGTTTTAAGAAAGCAATATTCTTTGATAGCTACCAGCCTGCAGTCATTCAGGTGCTTTTTTTCAATACTGTTGAAGCTTCTGGAGGCTTCATATTGACACGCAGGCTAATATGACCTACAAGCTATTCTTCTCTGCTGATGAGTTTCTAAGAATATAAATATTTCTTAATCAACACTAGTATTGAAGATGTAAATGGCTACTGATACATTAAAAGGCATTCTGGAAATGCAGCGCTCATTTCTGTGGGGACAAATCACTAGTCTGTTGCACCCATTGCACTTCTACTTCAACGGGCTGGAAGAGCAGAGGACGCTCAAAAGTTCCTTGGGCAGAAGTCATGTTTCATCACAAGATTCGTACAATTTCAGACATTGTTGGTGATGTTCAATAAACAAGCACAATGTAATAGCTAATTCATAAAAATGGGACTCCTATAGCAGCCAGAGGCAATTGTGTTGTTATTGCAAATCTTTATCTTTTTTATTGTGTGCTAGGATACTTGCATCAGTTTTCATTGTGCACAAAAAACAACACTCCTGCCACTTGTAAATAGGACCACACATTATTTAAAATGACAAGTACTTCTACAATATGCTGTAACTTGGTTAAGATTTTGAGCTGGCCAGAACTTGAACAAAGCTTCTTTTTGTTTATTCTTTTTTTTTTTTTTTTTTTTTTCTCCCACAGGAAACATCACTCTTTTTTTCACATTTGATTTCTAAATCAGACCAAAATAATGTCTTTCCAAATTTCCGATCAACTGGAATCTCCTGGAAGGCTGCAGTTGCCCAGTGCCGTAGAGCAGAGTCTGTAAATACGGTGGTCATGCAAAGGTCCCAGTTTGGTCCATGAAGCTCAGGACCTGCAGCTTCCCATACCCCATGCCCTGGGGACACTATTCCAGGAAGAATCTGCTTTACCTAAAGAACACTTACTTTAGATTTGATGAAAGTTCATCCAAGCCCAGGGTGAACTTCATGAAACCTAGAGTCATCAGAAAATTTCTAATGGCCTCTAGTTAGAACATTTAAACTTAGTTATGGCTATGAACTGCTGCAATACATTTTTCCTAGTCTTAAAAGCTACTGCTTTGTAAACCTGGAATTGTTTTGATAAGAAGTGCTAAATTCTGCCAGCTATCAACTACATCAGCTAGATTCAGAAATCCTGAACTCCATATTGGAAAAGTGATCAAATGTGCATACTAGTTCAATTGATTCTTGAACACATAATTTGGCTACATCTATTATATTGTTTATTTGGAAATTTTAACTTCTGAGGTACTTCAAACTGGCTCTGTTCTTTTCCCAGAAACCAAGTGGCATAAGAGAACCACATTTTGTCACAAGAAAACCTTCCTTGAGCACAATCTAAAGCTTGCTATCACTTACATAAATCACTGTGTGTTCAAGTGTAGGCACAGAGTAGGAAAGTAACCATGTTAAAACATAGATTATGAAGTCTGTTTACAAAATTGCAGGTAGTTTGTCTATTAAACCACACAGCAAATCAAATTATCTGCCCTTTGCCATGCACATTGGAAAATATCCTTGGGTGACAAAATGTTGGAACACATGCAAGTGCACCTAAAATCTGGAATATCTACAAAAAGGGTTTCTGAGATAATATTTGCCGTTTATATTTGAATCTCTATAGCTATTGGAAGTAATCCTTAAAGCCTTATGGCAATTCTACCTGAAGCAATCAGGATGAAGTTTATCAGCTGGCCAGAGGTATCTGTTGAGTGCCATTACCCTATACAGACATGACAGGGGTCTGCAAGTTTAAGAGGATGAATTGTGAAGAGATGGATGTAAGGGAAGTCAAGTGCTTGTTTTTATAGAAAGAATAAAACCAGCCATACTGGTTTTCATGGTGAAAGGCCATTCATATCTACTGCATTGTAGCTCTAACACATAGCTTTTTCATGTAACACACACCTTCCCCTTAGAATTAGGATAGAAAGTAGGCAATTCTTCAAAGGACACCAGAGTAAGCCTGAATTCACTTCTGTCAGGCATATGTTTGAATAATATTTTACCTTTCTTCATATTTAATCTTTATTAGATTTCCTTTACGATTATTCTTCTGTTTAATCATTTGCCCATTTATTTGCCTTTTTTTCCCCCACTTTTTCATTGTAGGGCAGAGGAAAAAGCTTTTATTTTCAGTTAAAATTGCATTTACAATGTGAAGACATCAAGAAGAGATGAAGACCGCAGGCAGAATATGTATTCAGTGTCTCCCCACTTATTATCTAGAGAAATAAAACCTATGTTATTTCTGAGGAAAATCAGAGCTAGCTGCTGCCGTATTCAGTGATACAAATGGATTTTGACTTGGACTTTAATTCCGTATTTTTCCCCTCTCATTTTTTCCACTTAGAATAAACCCTATGGACATATTACATGAACAGGAAAAGGAAAATACTAACCTCAACGTAGCTCCAGTCTTATAACCATCCCACCTATGACTCAGGCATATTCTCAGTTGCTAACACTGCCCCTTCCTGGTCAATGACCTTTCATGCAGCAAATTCTCCTACTTTTTCCTTCAGATACAGGAAGTACAGTGCTCCAGCTACAGGAAAAATTACCACCATACCTTTCAAAGGACTCCAGTATGTGTGTGTGGCATGAAGAAACATGAGCACAATACTTGTTATCATTGCACCATATGCATTTGTGGCACCCCTTATAAATAGCCTACAGAGAAACACCCTAGCAAGGAAAAAATAATGATACCTAAGCACAAAATGAAATACAACAAGGACCAAGAAGGTTACTGCAGCTACTGCTGTCCCATCTTCACAGCACAGCCTGATGGAGAGCCCCGTACCTGTGTCCTGCGAGGGGCTGACGCTGTAGCTGTCACTTTCCTTGTCCACTGATCCTGCTGGCCTGGGGGTGGGCAGCCTCCAGTCTGTGGTGAGGGTATGAGCTGATATGGTGGGGTGAGGTCTGTTGAGGGTCCACTGACTAGCGTAGCGGTTGCGAGCTGTGGGTCCGGTTTTGGCACTCCTCCTTGTGGTAGGATCTGTGATGGACAACAGAGAAGGTCTTTGCCACTAGGCTCTCGGTAAGGAAACAAGTCCTGTCAGCAGGGGATGGCCACTGAATTCATGTTGGTTAAAAAAACTCAAAACAGTCTTCGTGGGGAAAAAAAAAAAGAACAGTGAAAGTACTGTTTATTACCAAACCACTAAAGCTTTTTTGAAATACCCTTTTTCTAATGAAACCATACAGTTGAAAAAGGGTGCAACTGAAGAGCTCAGAGCCCCACCAGTCTCCCATTGACACATTTATTATCCCTTTACTCCAACGTAAGTAGTTCTCCAGTACCAAAACCACTTTGAGATGTGAAAGAGCACAAGGCAAGTAGATCTGGGCAGGGATTTCACAGCACATCTCAAGCAAACTCTAAGGTAAATTGTCAGCATAGATGTGCCCTCAGAAACACCCTACACCAGGTACCTGCTCCCAGTTTGTAAAACCATGTGCTCAGAAATGTGGTGATACAATTTCCTGTTCTGGACGTCTTACTAATACTTTTACTGTATTATGGGATTTATCAGCTACAGATTCCCTATTTTTTTTAACAAGTAGCCAAGATACAAAACTTAACCTGTAATAGCACTATCAGAGTTTTCAGTAGGAACAGGTTTATAAAGATTTGACTGTTTAAAAAAGTTAGTAAATTTCTTTAACTTTAAAAATCACCTGTTACTTGTTTAAGGTCAGCAATGTTTTATTTTTTATTATCCTAGAGATAATATGGTGACCAAGAGAGTAAAAGTGAACTATCTGCCAAAACTGACCTCCTTAATTTTATTAATAAATAGTTGTTCTGTAAAAGTGAGTCCCGTACTCCCTAACAAAGCAAGTGGAACAGAAAAATCATTATGTGGCAAACAGAAAGTGACTAAATCAGCACTAAAGTATTTCTCTTCAAAGCTTCTGAAAGGATATTGCTAACAATAGAGAAACGGAATTAGAAATGAAAAATTCAAATCTATTCAAGTGTTCTTTGACATTCAAATGGTGAAGTTGTCAGTGTGTGAGGTAAGAGACTTTAGCAGAAGCAATTTAAAGAAAGAACCAATACCCAGATAATAACTTTGAGCATTGCTCCTGCCTAAGCATTCCCAGTCAGAATTTGCATTCTGCTGCTTCAAAGAAACACAGTATTTATCTACAAATACCAGCTATGATCTGATCCTTCTCCTATTTCACATATTCCCCCTACATCAGTGGAAAAATATGAATGCAGCGTCATTGATAATTGATCCTCCTGATGGTGCAACTACCTAACTGCCTCACATGGATAATATCCAAAAATGCACTTGGCATGACATGATCAGCCTGTCAGTATAAACCACCGCTTGTACCAGCTGTGGAAAGTTGGCACGTGGCTGTTGTGTGGCCAGAAGTGAGCCTCGTGCCTGCTTCAAGGGAAGACATGAAGGACAGAAGGAGAGAGCTGGTAGGAAAGCTCTCGGCGCAGTACTTGGACTGCCTGGTCTGGGCAAGAGGAGTATCAGGGGGATCTCATCAACATACACAAATACCTGAAGGGAAAGTGCAGAAAGGACAGAGCCAGGCTCTTTTTGGTGGTGCCCAGTGACAGGACTGGAGACAACGGCCACAAGGTGAAACATGGGAGCTTCCCTCTGAACATCAGGGAACACTTCACTGTAAGGGTGGCTGAGCACTGACACAGGTTGCCCAGAGAGGTGGTGGAGTCTCCATCCTTGAAGATATTCAAAAGTCATCTGGGTACGGACCTGGGCAACTGGCTCTAGCTGATCTTGCTTTAAACAGAGGGGCCGGACTAGTCAGTGCCCAGAGGTCCCTTCCAACCTCAACTGTTCTCTGATCCCGTGACTCAGTAGGCTTTTGTTGGCAATTTGAAGGAGGCAGGAGAGCCTGCTGCCAGCACGCAGGAGGTCAGTGCTCATCCTGCTGAGCACATGTTGAGCAGTAGCTCTGCACCAGCTGTGCTGCGCCTGCATAAGGGACTCCATAGCACAGACACAGCAAGCTCCAGAGCTGCCTGGGTGATGGAGAGCAGCCCACATTTGGTGCCCCGGTTGCTAAGCCAGCTCTGCTGTCATATGCTGAAATGTAACTGTAGAGAGCTGAAGTGAGCAAAGCAAAGGCTCACGGAGCATACCTCTTTTATAAATAAATACAAAAGAACTAGAGAAGAATTTTGAAAGTGCTGTAAGGGAATATTTACCAATAAGTGTGTGTATGTGTGTGTGCTCAGATGAGAAGATCCATAACCTCTGAGCTATCCATCTGGGCACTGCTCCCCTCTCCACAGAGAAGGCTGTGGGTCTAGACAAAATCTCACAGCCCAGCCTCTATCAAAGTTGTATTAGTGTCTTAAATCCAGAGAACACTACCTGAAAGTTTTTGACTCAGCCCTGTGCACTGCTGCAATCAGATCTTTACTGCATAATAAAAATGATGGTGGATTTCTATTTCCAAAGCTGGGCTAGACACAGATCATACTTTTACAAATGAATAAAAACTGAGTATAATTTGAAGGAAGTCTCTCCCTGACTTCAGTGGAATAAAGCACATAACTGCACACAAAAAAAGGCATTAGGTATGGAAGGTGCTGGTGTTATAAGATGCTCTGGTATGATACAGGCATGCAAATCTGGGGTGGTGCCTCTTTCCTTATTAAAAAAAGCATAGTCAGAAAACAATGGAGACTCAATTGTTTACTCAGACAGTCTTGATCTGCCAACATGTTAAAAATTATATGATGATATTTTTGCTCTTAGTAAGCAGGATAGACAGCATGTACGTGAACTAAAGGAGCGAGACAAGAGTGGTACCAGAAAGAAAACAAATATTGTATCTTGACTCTCCATAAATGAAAAATGGTGGTACTAATCTAGTTCTCAAGAAATAACTAACCATATCTTAAAAGTTAGAGTTGTCAGAGTTCGAAAAGCAGCAAGGTCAGGACTAGAATAGCTGTTATTTATAAAGACTGAGGTGGAAATTGAGATGAAGATTTTTCAAACAATCTGCATTCTAGCAACTAAGCTTTCATCATTTATGCTCACCAAACTCACCAAGTAAACAAATTCTGAAAAGGTCAGGAATAGAAATAATCCAAGAAATTTTAGAAATTGCAAACTGCTAGTGAACTACACTTTGGTAATATTCCTAACTCATAAATATTCCTTTGATCTAGTGATTTACATAGATATGGAACACATTCATGAGAGAAATAAAAAGAATGGATTGCAGCAGTATATTAATTCATGATAGTATTTTAATCACTATAAGAATAAATCAGCATAAATATAAATGGGGAAAGTAATTTACCAAAATAATTAAAACTGGAAATACAACCTTTTAGGAAAAGCAATAATGAGAAATGTATTTCTTGCATGATAGAGAGGTAAGGAGGGAAGATGTATTTTGAAATACAATAAAGATTGATCACCAAGAAAAAAATATATTAGTCACTAAAAGCCATTAAGCTAATTTACCCAATAAATTCTAGAAATTAAAGTCTAACATGCATTTGGTTTAATGAAAGCCAGGTATGAATTATTTCAAATTACACCTACATTTTGATGCATGTGCAATTTTTACCATACTGAATCACTAAACGCAATTGTATAAGAAATGTTCTCTGCCGACCTAAATAGATTTCTCTCAATTTTCAGATTGAAGAAAAAAACCCGTAAGGATGGAAATGCAGGAGCACAGTATTCCTTTCCTTATAACTTTCTCCTCTCCAGATAACATATTCTCTTATATGCTTACTTGTTCCTGGCCGGGCATCAGAAACATCCACCAGTGGTCCTGTAGCTTGTGACACAGACTGGTAATGCACTGTGTGGGTGACAGTGAGTGACTTCTGCTTAGACGTCTCTCCAAAGTCAGCATCAGTGAGCAGAACAGTCGATCTGTCATCTGTAAGTAAAAAACCCCGTCAGATAATGAGTATATGAATTTTGGGTTTGCCTTCATAAGAGCTTTACAACAAGGCCCCAGACTTACTTTCAGCTGGGTGCCACCACTGACAGTGGCAGCTTCCTCTTCTCTGCAGGACTGAAGGTGGCTTTAGAAATTGCACACTGCTAGTGAACTACACTTTGGTAATATTCCTAACTCATAAGTATTCCTCTGATCTAGTGATTTACATAGATACGGAACACATTCATGAGAGAAATAAGAAGAATGGCGTACCAAGTGTGTACCATAGCTTGAAAGCCTCTGGGTTTAAACTCAAAAATTCATACAAAACTAAAGAATAAGTGTAATTTTCATGTCTGTCTGTGATTTCACCTTAGAGATGTGCGACTGAGACAGGCTGTTAAGCATCCTTCCAAAAAGCTGATTTGTGTGTCATTATTTTTGGCCCCAATTCCTTCTTTCCCATCTTTTGAACGCTGTCCTCTTCCCCTTCATTTTCAGAGAGCTCAGCTGAGCTTTTTGACAACATATTGAATTTATTTCTTTTTATTAACATAATTAGTAACGTCTTCAGTGAAATCACCTATGTCTTTCCAAAAAGAGGTTGTTGGGTAACGTTGCTAACTAACCCTCTAAAAAAGTCAGCTTTTCCTCCAGAGACAGAACACTACAGAAGGGATGGCTACGACCCAAGACGGTTCTCAGGGAGCTACTTATTTTTAAGTACATGAGTACTGTAGTGAAGACAATGGAAATACACTCGCAGGGCAGCTCAGCATCCTTAAGTCCAGTGTTTTGCTGTTCTGGAAGCAAAGGGCTAAGTCTTACCAGCTCTCTCTGCACCAAACCTCACTGCTGCAGGTTTGAAAAAGCAGCTTTGGGGAGCTTTATGCCAATCATGCAAGGTTCTCTCAACACAGTCAGTCCAGCTGACTATGGGCTTACCTGCAGCTGCAAAGAAAGGTGCGAGGTGAAGCCTGACCTTGGGAAGCACTGAAGAAAAAGGTGTGCTTTTTTCCAAATAATACCTTTGCTGTATGGTTCTGCTGCCCTTTGCTTCTCTGTTGGGTGGGATATATTCACCAGATTTCTACACAGACCTTGGTCCCTGCAGAAAGCCAGTGCTACACAGCACTTACTTTTTTTCCAGTTGTGATCTCTGTATTGTATTTCTTTTGCTCTAAAGAGGAATCTGGTCCACCTGATCATGGAAGGTTTAACAGCAATAAATCTTCCACTGACTTTGTGCTTGCAGAACAACTATTTGCATGCTATCAGACCTTCTTTTGCATTCTCTACCATCTTTTTATCCACTCATAATAGTAATAAAAGCCACAAGAAGTTCCTGCTATGCTATGCTATATACCTTCGTAACATATTTCTAAGGGGACTGGCAGTAGTGGGGCTTCCATGCATTTACTAGTCAGCAGAGGTTGATCTGATTCTTCTAAGCATTTCTGTTTTTTAGGTTTTTAAACTTGACAAGACACCATTAAGGCAAACTGTTCTGCACAGTAACACAACTAGCATTTTTTACCCAAAGAAGGCCATAAATAGAACGAGCATTATGAAATCAAATTACTCTGTCTCTGGCAAAAGATGAGCTCTTATTCAGGTTGGGAATAAAGCCTCTTGGCAGTAAACTATGTCAAAGACTGCCAAAGTGTCTGCTTATTCTGAGTGCTGTGTGGAGAGCTGGCTATTACCAAGGCATTGATAACACTGCTACAGTTAAGGCACTGACGGTATTTCTACTACAACCCCTATTGCTCAGCAACTGTAACTCAAAAGTAAAAACTGCCTTTAGGATGAAGCCTGGCACAGAGGACTGCCTCACAGAGCAAACTTTGGGAAGGCCAAATCAGGATAAAAAATGTCTGTATTTCAGGTGAAGCATATATCTCCTTTTCAAATCTGTGGAACAAACTGTGAAATATCCCTTGAGGTCACCCCCCATGCCAGACTAACAGCAAGTGTGACAGGGTGTGGAGCTAAAGCAGCTTGTCCCTCCCCAGTGTGGGCATGGACAGGAGATACAGAGATGCTGTTCCCAGCTTGTGGAGCTTTCCTCTCTGGCCACACCATCCCTGGGATGCTGTTATGTTCTCAGCCATTGCAGGCTTCTTCTACACAGATTTTGATCCAAAAAAGTTAGAAGCCTAGTAAAAGTCATCATTCTGGAAGGTATTGACAGAGTGTGTACCCATACCACCACGAGATCAAGTTGTATTTTTATTCTGTCGAGACTTCAGACATCTTGTGTTTAAATTATTTGGAAAAATCCCCAACACCACACAATTCTGTTTTTCATGACAGTTCAGCCATGTGCCAGCCACATGGAAATCTTGTTTTGTGTTGTGTGAAACAGCTTAATTTGAATTTTGTATAGATACACAAAAGCTGAAAACTGATCAAAATGTTGAAATATCATTTGCTATGAGCAAGTGGATACGATATGCAATGTTTAAGTTTTAGAGGTTGGCTTTTGTAAATCTTCAAATACTAATATTGTAGTTTCAGAATTTCATTTTCCTTGTAAGTAATGCCAGTGATTCAATTGCCTAGTGAGAGCCAAAAGAGAAATCAAAATGAAAATCATAAAACTGCCAGTCTTCATTTACATTTTCTTCAAGTGGCTCTTTCCACCAGCTTCATTTTCCTAATGTCCTGCATTATTTTAAATACTGTACTGAGATTACTTAGAAGTAGAAAATGATTCAAAGGGGTGAAAAAAAATCAGTTCCGTTTTCAGATGTGGCAGATTACTTTGTAGCTCTTTTTTCTTCATGTGTGCAGTGGGGAAAAGGTGTGGGGTAAAGGAAGTCCACCTAAAAGTGCCTGCTACATTAACCAGTGAAAACAAGCCCAACAAGAGTTTACCAATAGTCTCCATCGTGTCCCTCTCCTCAATCAGAAGCTGTGCTCTGGGAATGTCTATGTGCATCCTCAGTGTTTGCTGCTGCTTATTAAGTGTATCTGATGTCCTGGTGTTCTTGCTAAAAACAAAAGAAGTGAACACATTAACATTCAGCCTAAATGAAAAGGTACTTGCAAACTTCCTCATTTAAAATCTGTCCAGCTCAAACAAAAAACACTATAACCATAATCAGCAAAAATACTCATACATCTTATTTTCCCCTCTTCAGAAGAAGTGCATGGTATTAATGACAAGCGGTTAGATGAATGCACAGTGTTGATGGATTTGGTCTATTCTTTATTAGTAGGAATCTCCTGAAAATATCAGTTTTCTTCGTGTTGTCCTATAATGAAATTAGGAAAAACACTTTGCAAGATGGACCTTTTCTTTCATTCCTCATGAATATGAATAAAGAAACACATAGATGATCAAACAGGTTGGTAGGAGAATGATGTCTTGAGTAATTTCTAATTTTTTTTTAACTTTTCAATATTTTTCATTAGATAAATTCCATGTATCACTAGATTTGAAGAATGAAAAAGCAAATTAATAACTAGGGAACCCACTAATAAATTGCATAAAATGAAGAAAGGTTTTAGCCCCATTGATGTTCCAAGACTAAAACTGAAAATCTTATTTACATTCATGGATTATTTCTAATTGATTGATGCAATATGCTAAAAAAGAGCATAAACCAATTATTCTATCATCGTGCAAATTGAAACAATTTCATTTCGAAGTTTGTGTACCAGAAAATGACTTCTTAAATGAGCTGTCTACTGAAAGTAAATGAAAAAGGATAGTAGAACTGAGTGCTACAATCATTTCTAGTACAGAGCTTGCATCAAGAAACCTTTAGACTGCATTAAAAACCTTGGAACTTTTCACCCTTTTAGATGTAATTACTCTTTGGAGGACAGGAGATATTTGCAAATACTTCTTTATGCAGGGAGGCTGGGGAAAGTTAAGACAAATCAGCCAGTAGTGTGATCCAAGTGCCTGCACTTCAAAGAGCTTTAAAATCCAAGTGGAGGCTCATTTTCTAGTGTAAAATAGCTGTAGATCACTTGGTTTAATTCTCCTTTGGCAATGAATTATCTTTGCTAATGGAATCAGCAGAGGACTATTACACTGCTTGATGATAAGCTCACTTCTTTCCTGAGCGCGAGCCTCTACACAGAAGATTAACGCATGTGTGATGAGCCCACATCTCCAGACAATTTGCCTTAACTTCCTGCTGTGTCTCCATGTCAGCAAGACCTAACGACTGCAGGTTTGGAGGTTCTCCTACAGTCCTTTTTAGGAGGAATTTCCTCATCATGTGGTCGGTAATCCTGCTCCAAATCCAAGAGCGAGGTCTGCTCATGTGGTCCTCAGCATTAAAACTATCTATGCATCTCAAATTTTACTGTCTCTGTCTTTACCTGGGTGGTTAGGTGGTACTGTTGCCATCATATACAGCTGGATAGTTGAAATGCGTTCAAACAGCCTACAACTGGTGCCTTATTTAATCACGATGGAAGCAAAATATCAGGAGAGCTACCCAAGGGCTGCCAGACTTTTCTCTGTATATAATCAGTGGAGCATAGTAGTTACAGTATCTTATTAAGCACATAAATTTTCAAAGACATTTAGAATCCTAAAATGCAGATAAATTCCACACTGACATTCTTGAAGTCCCTGCAAAGTCTCTGCATTGATTAGACGCCACTCTCCTATTGGTTTCCACGCAAGTTGCTGAAATGTTAAGAGAATCAGACTTATACATTATCTGCAATGCCAAATATGCTTGAATACATGCCCTTGAAACGTCACACTAATTTGGGCTTGTCCAAGATCATAGAGCAAACCTGTGATCAGTTAGAAAACTGAATTTCTGAGGTCCAATTTCAATTAATAATCAATAATCCAACAGTTACAGGACACACACAATCAGATACATGCAGAATCCATGCAATACACAACTGAGTCTAATAAATGCATCATTGCACCCTTCCTTTGCTCACCAGGGATGCAGGAGACACAGGGATCAAATCAAACACCTTCCTCAGAGAATGCAGACCCCAGAATCACAGTGAGACCTAGAAGCTCTTCTGCAGTACGAATGCTCTATAGTCCTACTATTGCAAAGGACTCAACTGCACAAAAAGTATTGTTTGGACCACAAGGAGCAGGAGGACAGTTCCCCAGGTTTGCAGTTACGTTGCTCACTTGCCACAAAAGAATTCTGAATCCCATTCTTGGCTCCAGGGACAGCTTTATGCAAAATACATGGAAGGTCCTTCAAGCCAGAACTGGATTCCAGGCATCTCTATATTCAGGAAAATTCTCTACTACGCTCAAGGTTATGCATTGTTTTGTGTGATCTCTCTCCTCCTCCTTACTGGTCTAATTAGTTCTCCTGTATACAGTGGCACAGTGACATGAAGTGTCCAAACACAGAACAGGCAATTGGCAGTAGCAAAAGGGTTGCTGCCGATTAGCATGCTATCTCTTTCTGGCTCAGGGAATTTTGAATTATTTTCTGCAGATTATAAAAACCTAAGGTGCCAACAGCAATTAATTGCCTCTAGGACTTGGCAGTGAGGCAAAGATTTTTAGGACTGCAGTTCTGAAGTCTGGTGCCCAAGTGTCTTCTAACCTAGCAAAATTCAGGCATCAAAGTATTGTAACAGTCTGGTGCATGCGGAGTCCAATAATGAATCCTTTAAAGGGAAGAACCATATCTACCTATATTTTCTTTAAGGTACAGATACAAAATTTCCAAACAAACATGCACTATGGCTATTCTTTACCTGTCAGACCTTGCAGGGATCTGTGTATAATACATTAATTCCCTCTGGTTCAGTGAATCCCTGAGCTCCAAA
The DNA here is from genome assembly GCA_035590275.1 of Ibycter americanus. NCBI lineage: Eukaryota > Metazoa > Chordata > Aves > Falconiformes > Falconidae > Ibycter > Ibycter americanus. The sequence goes on from JAVJGI010000014.1 coordinate 78,277,179, forward strand.
TTGTTAGAGGCTGGGAGCCTGTCTAGAGAACGAGTCAGTATGCATTTACTGTAGTTTTTTACTCTACCAAGGTGTCTGCTTTTGGCCACTAAGACAGACAGATACTTGGGCACATGGGCCTTTGGGTCTGATTGAACACAGCTTTTATGTACAGTCTGTGGATAAATGGGCCTTCTTCCAGAGGTAGTAAAATGGATAAGGTATTTTTAAAGAGTGTGCATAGTTAAAAGAACACCCCCTTTTAAACAATCTTTCCGGACCTTTAACAAAAAAATACTTGACTGACTGAAAATATCTGTATGCACAGAAGAGGGTTAAACCTATCAGGCTAGTTATGTAAAGGGATTAAATATGGTGATCTGTAAAGCCAAAGCCATTCTAGGTCCTTGGCAGAGATTCAAGCCACCTCACAGTTTCCTGATGTCTAAGCTGGTTGTTGTAAAACCATATGGAAAACTAAATCTTGTAAGTAATTGGCCTGGCAGAGGAATATTGAGGAAAGATTCCTCACCTTGTGTTCAATATTAGAAAGCTCAATTAATTGCTATCCTGATTCACAGTGAAGTGTTACAAAGAAGCTGGCTGAACCACTGCTTTCACCCAAAAGAGACATAAAAAACCTGATTGTACAGCAGCAGAGATTTTTATTTGTGAGTTTAAGGTATCAGCAACAAGTTGTGCTGCTCCTGTCTAAACTGCTAACTTCTGGGGCTTATCTTGCGCCCCAAACATTTGACTTACACAGCCAAAGCCAGCGAATTTCAAAGGAAAGACTAAAGCTCCTTTCTTAATCTGCTTTACACATGCTTATAAGAATCTCCTCAAAGAGAAAGATACACAAAGCTCTCTCCATCCCTCACACCTTCCTACCAAGCAGGGATTCACCTTTTCTGCTCTCCGTCCAATACTTAAACAGCAAAGCACAACCCACGGCATACCCTCTTTCTTGATATTGGTATCATAGATTTTGGTGAAATCTAAAAGACATAAAATATCAGCAGCTTTATGATGTGTGACTATTGCTTTGGAGAGGGCTTATTATCCTTTGATTATTAACATGCTAAATCTTCAGGAACATCTAGTGATGGTGGGTAGCTCAGGTTTTGGTTGGAGGTATTTCACAGATTTATCACAAGTGACAGAGCACTTAGCCTGTAGAAAGCAGGCTCCCCAAAACAGCATCACTTTGGGAGCTCCAAGTTATGACATGTCTGCAAATGTAGGCCTATATCCCCTGCTTTCATTAAAGTCTTGCTTTAATAATGATTTGCCTTTGTTCACACTTTCAGAAGAGAAATACAAAACATGACTATTTAGTAAAACCAAGATTGTTTGCTAATGAAATGGGAGAAACTGTCTTGATGATCATACTTCAACGCTGGTGAAAGGAAAAGCAAAAAGAAAGGGTAGCAGATGAGTTACCCAGAAAACCAGATCTGAATTAAAGGCTGGGAAGGGACCTGACTGCTCTCTGAGTGCATCGGGCAGGGAGGGCAAAAGAGGTTCTTTAATTTGAAGGTCAACACCAGCAGAAGAAATAATGGGTCAAAACTGGGCACTTATGTTGGCAGTTTGATGAAGTTTTCTAAGCGTAAGAGGAGTGAGACTCTGACATGCCCTTGCAGAGGCGGTGACGAGACTAGTGAAGCTCACCAGGGTTAAGGCAGAGGTTTACCAGTTTTGCAGAGGTTTTATGTGTGGTTGTCACTGGGACTGAATATCTTTATCCAGGAGTTTCAGCCAGTTTGTATTGTGTTTCTTTAGGGAACAAACTTGTTGCATATGCTAATCTGTGCTGTTTTCTGTGACACCAGAAAATACCTGAGTATATCTTCTTGCAGTTGCTTAAACCTGCAATCCACTACTAGCAGGAGTTTCTAACTGGCAGATAGGACGGGTATGACCTGACCTGCATGATGAGTCTTGTTAACATCAGTGGGACTATTCAGATGTATTCACAGACTGATGGCGTAGAGCTGAGTTTACACTAAAATCATCCACGATCGTGTCTTTGGTAAGCATATTCTTACAGTAGCAGGTGAAGTTTATCATGGGTGAGGAAGTTTAGGGTACGGTTCGTTTTGTAAAATATCTGTGACATTCTCAAATTTGTTGCTTAAAAACAAAAAGACCAAATCTCATTTGAACTTAAAAATAATCCCTTGGTGATCCCATTTTCAACTATATGCAGCAGTTTTAAAGTTCAGTATGTTCCCCAGACAAAACAATAAACATTGAATATATGAAATTCCCATCTTTGAAAGAACTGTGGTGCCAGAATAGTCATTCTGTTGCAATTTAACTACTGAATTAGATTTCTGGTTGTTGAGCTGATGGAACAGAACTGAAAAATAATAAACGGATTTACCTGTGCTTCTGTACCTTCGGGTATAAGCAGCTAGCAATAGTGAATTACATAAGTATAACTGTAAAGTTTAGAGATACTTGCATCCAGGCGCTTACTGCCTTCAGTCAGATGACTTCTGATGAGCAATTACTTTGGCACATATTATGAAACTGCTTTTCTGAATAGGAAAAATGTCCAAATGGACCTACATAGCTTCTATAATTTAATCTACTAACACAAGAGTGGTCAGTTTTTTACCATTGTATTCCCTCACAGATACTGTGCACAATTTGACTTTTCTCCCATTTGCTAGCAACAATGTGTCCTAGTTCTCAACACACAGTCAAATGGTGTGTTTTCAAAAAGGATTTAGGAATAGAAGGTTTACTTCTCTGTTTGTCCCTACAATAATTTTTAAACATGATACCATAATTGACATTTTCAATTTAAAAACATTAAAACTATTCTTACCTCATAAGCATTTCAGCCAAACTCTTTGCATCTAGAAGAAAATAGAAGAAATGTCATCACAAATGAAAATGTATTTGATTGATTGATTATTAGGAAGCAAGCAGTTTGAATCAGCCATCTGTAAGACCATTGCTGTTTCTCGGATCAGTAATAATCTCTAAAAGTCCCTACTTTCGCTGAAACTGCATTTCTGTCACAGACAGCCCCGTTTAGTTCCTCAGTAGCACCAAAGACGCTTAGAGGAGTACAAGCTTCTATTGGCTTAACTAGAAAAAACTACAGGAACTTATTAGAAGCAGAAACAGTTTAACAAATAACAGGCGTTTCTGCTCCTTCATGCCACAGCAAGTGAACAGGTGAGGGGGGAAGAAAAGGCAAGAAGCCAGAAATGTTGATATCCATCTCTGGGCAGGAGCCAAATCCAAACTGGATGAGCAGTTGCCAACCTGCCATTTCCAAACCAAACCTGACTGCATGGAGGTCTGAGCAAGGGAGATCTCCAAGGAGTCAACTTGTTTGGTTGTTCTCAAATATGAATGTTTTTCCACTAGCAGTAATGCAAAACTACTGCTGGGTCTTCAGACAACAACCTATACACAAAACAGGAGGTGGCTTATTCCCACATGGGTCTGCCCTGCAAAATGAGGTGCTGCTGAAAGAGAAATATTCCTCCTGTTGTTGTAACTGCTGATAATATTAGCATAAAATCTTTTGGAGATACAATTATTCTGATACTGATCAGATCAAATGACACAGATTAAGGTTGGTTCACCCAGTGTTCTTCAGGTAGCTTTCTGTAAAACTTTATCAACAAAATATAATGATTTCTGTAGTATTATTCAGCACAAGTAGACAGCTATGCTTTGTTCTGCTGCAGTCCACCACTAAACAAACTCACTTAAAAATGCTGACTTGAGAGTCCTTAAGTACATCACACAGCAACAAAGCAGCCTTTTGTGCAATTAAGTGAAGCAAATCTGAGAAGAAAACAATTCCAAGTTCTAAGTCTTCAAACTCTCCTATTATGCGAAACTTTAAATTTCTTCTTTAATCTGCTGCTTATAAATCTACCAGCACCTGCCAAGACATTTACTAAATTTGTCTTTGTTTTCTCCATCTCACCTTTTTTATTCCTTAATCACCTTATAGCTCTCCTACACCTACTACGACTTCCTTGCTTGTGATCCTATTAAATATCCTCCTTTTAACATTCAGAGGATGCAAGCAGAAACAAACCACCATCTTAATGCATTGATCTGGCTATGTTTGTATTTGTTATCAAAAGGAATGGACAAAAGGCTTTTTTTTATTCATAAAAAAACCTCAACCAAACCCCTTCCATCCACTTTGTACGTTCTGTTCCTCTGACACTGTGCCAGCTTGCCTGTCTTAAGATTTATTCCTCACCTACTACTGAAGAAGTTGAAATTCTGTGCTTCCTATAGCTCTGTTTGCTCCACTCCTTTATTTTTAATCTTCCTCTACCCCTTTTCAGCACAAACCATGGCAAATTCCTGGTGGAGGGAATCCCAGCTTTCAGGTGGGGAAAAGAGGGCTTGGGGAGGCCATGAATGACAGAGCAAAGGGAGTAATCGCCTGTGCCAGCCAAGCATCACCCCATGCCTTAGTGAAAAACACACACTGCTCCTTACTGTGGGTTTGACACATGACTGCGTCGACAGGCACTGACCTGGTGACAGCCCTCACTTCTATCTGTGATACAGTTTTAAATTGCATGCTGCCACTTCCGAACTGTCATGCCACATTGATACTTTCTGCTTGGATTAAGGTGAGTTGGATTTAAAAAGAAAGGGAAAGCTATTACAGTAGTAGTGGAGCTAGGTTAAGGTTAATAGTAAGGAGAAAGAATGGTAACTTACCAGGTTTCTCTGTTATAATACGTGCTGACCTACTGAATGGCTGCATGAACTCCAGCAGTCAATGGACCTTTTTGTGACCTGACCTGTGGAACTATTAAACTCGGGAAAAATCAGGGCTTTGATGAGAACTACTCTTTCTTTCTAAACAGAGTACTCCTGGGGAAATAGATCATGCTGGGCATGACACAGGCAGAATACAAAGGTTTATTGGTCCCTATATGCTAAAACACGGAGTAAAAGGATTAAGAATGAGAGACTGCTGTTCTTATGCTACCTTTGCCCCATAGAAACTGGAACCACAAGCCCATTTTCTATAAGCACAGATACAAATATTTGCATGCAGAGTGTACTGCAAATAAATCTGCAATTCCCGCTCCTCTTTGTCAAGCAGGTTCAAAGAAAACACATCTCCTGGAGCCACAAAGGCAAGAATTACATCTGTAACTTGTATAAATTCTTTTAGAAGGTCCCACTGTGGAAACTATTATTTCTGATGTAGTCTAGAGGAAAGTTGATGGTGGAATCATGATTTAGGAAAAACGAGTCCTGTGCCTCAGAGAAATTCCACCAGGTGATACAGATCAAGTGATAATGACAGGATTTGAATTTCAAAACTAATTCATATGAAAGTTGCACACAACTACTAGAGCAAAACATTTTTTTTTAGTTAGGAGATCAGAATAACTTGCACACAGTATTTTTTTAAAGAATTTACTAAGGAGTCCTGTGAAACAGCAATACTGATTGTCAGTAAGACTTAGAAGATGAAGTAACCTCCAGAAAAGCAGAAAATGGCTAACATGGGATCAGTCTTGAAAAAGAATGAACAAAAATAATCTGAGCTGCTGAAGTCCTATCAATCTGATCTTGGCAATGAGCAAGATGACTAAAAAAATGGAATGACGCTTGATGAAATGAATTAAAGGAGATGGAATAATTGAGGCCAATCAATATAGACTTGCTGTCCATCAGCCATACCCAAGAAAGTTGATTTTTCAAAAATCAGATAAAAATTCGCTGAGAATTGATGACATTGAAAAAACTCTCACTGAGTTATGATTAAATAACATTAAAGTATTGTATTTTTCCAGAGCAAAGTTTTGGTACTTCAGAAGATTTCAATCACACAGTAGCATGATGTAAAAAAATTAACACAGCAGCCATTTTACATGGGTTTCAACATATTCAAAATACAATTTTAAGCAGAGAATAATTGTTTAGTGTTTATTGTCATCATGCACCATGGGACACCACGCTGTTGGTACTTTTATCACTGGTCTGGAGTAAATGAAATAATATCTGATAAAAGTTTGAAAATTACAGAAGAATTAGGTATCTAAAATATAATGAAGATGCCAGGTCACTAAACTGTAACAATTTGGATCATCAGGTAGGGTGGCCACAAGTTAGCGATGTATCTGTATTAGTATAAGGTCATGTATCAAGAATACAAGCCATAGCTATACAATGTTATTCTGTTGCACCATAATGATCTCAATGCATAAGATGTTAAACACAAACCCTTAAAAGAATGCTATACCCAAAAAAGCGATCCTTGAGATACAGATGGAAGACCACAAAGGGAAAGAAGAAAGGCTGTTAGCTCTCTGTCTGATGCTGATACGTCTGTTGCTGGAATACTGTGTTAATTTCTAGCATACACAGATGAGGAAAGCTACCCAAAGATTGCAAAGGGACCAGATAAAAGCCTTGAAATTAATAAATAATGGGAAAACTACAGAGAGAAATTAAAGAATATTCATCTGTTTCATTTACCAATGAAAACATGAAGAAATTACTTGGTTACCACCATGTAAAAGGAATATCCTCAGAGATTGAGAATATGATACAAAAACATTCAAGCCTGTGTACGGCACATGGAAGTATAAGAGAACAAGATAGCTGGGTTGTCAAGCTGTAGCTTGATACATTCAGGTAAGAAATGAGACACAACTTTTACAGAATTGGCAGTTAAATACTGATGACATCAAAAGTACTGATGAATTCTTTGTCACTGCCTGTGTTTGAGTGAAGCTCAGATATTTTTCTAAATTCCTATATTCTGAAAGGAAATAATTCAGACAAGTTTTATGTTATGCAAAAGCCATACTGGCCACGATCATCACCCTTCCTTAAGGGACTGTAACTCAAGAATCTATGAATATTTGTAAATTAACCATGGAAAACTAAATGTGCACAGCCATCATTCCCTGGAGCCATGGAGCTCAAAATATCCTGCTCATTACTGGATGGAATTCCACAGTATTTCTGAGAAGATAACATGTTCTTCACCCTTAATCCACCACTTTTTTGATGAAAAAAACTGCACAGAGGTAAATGACTTAAAAGGTTTTGAATGAGAAAGTTATTATACAAGCTAAAGCATCCAGATGCCCTGATTTCCAGAGCCGTGTATGAACCATAAGGCTAGTTATCCTCTTTGATGTATGAATTTGCCCATGGCCAAGAGCCCTGTATCTCTGTCTTCTTTTGCAAAAACGTCCAAAACACTGTTACAAAGACAAAATGAGACCTAAAAAAGAGAGGAGTAGATGCTAAAGTGAGGTGGAACACACAGGGTTGGCCCTGGTTTTAAAACATATAATGATCATATTTTGGTTAAAATACAAATAACTAAACAATTTAGTTGCTCTTAGAAATCATTAGATTTATTCGTGCAGATGATAAATCACTTTACTATTTATTCAGTGTGTGATTTGTAAGGCTTTTTCTCAAATACCTTCAGTGTAAGGTCTGTTGTTGTGCGCTAGTGGAAAACTTAGTGCAGAAGTGGCAGACTGCAGGGGTCAAAAATCTGGCTGTGGCTCAGCCAGGGGTATTTACTAGAGGGCTGATAAAGCTGGCTGAATTCACAGGTCTAAAACCTATTCACATAGCAAACACCTGAATTTGAATAAGGATTAGAGAAACGCGCAGGTCAGCGACAACAAAAGGTCAGTGAACAATGAAGTGGGTGTTATAATAGTGCTGTTATAACACATCATAGGGAAAAAGATGTGGTAACAAAGCTGAGAATATCTGATGGTGTTTTCTAGCCTATTAACGTATGGCTACTTTCAATTTATAATTTGGGAATCATGGTTTGCATCTGCTGGAAAAATGAAATCCCCTCATCTTCAGAACATCTCATTTTACCCTTGGAAAAAAATACACTTTTAGGTTATTAAGACCATTCACAAGGGAAACAAACAACAACAGAAAAAGGAAAACAAGCGAACACCAACATATGAGAATTATTTTCCTTTCCTCCATGCAAAATAACAACAGATATATGAGCCATTTTTTAGAAACTTACTACCAAATGAAAAAGAAGGAATTTCTGTAGAAAACACACATGCTTTGTTGCCTCATGTCTGTTATGTATTGCAGGAAAATGATACCAATGGGGGATTGAACAGTTTGGTCATGTGCAGCCCCGCTTGTACTTCCCTGTCCAGGCAGCATGCACATGTAGAAGTAAGCGCCACAGCTCTCATCTTACCTCGCAGCCTCTTCAGTCTCTGCTCTCTCCTCCTCCTCCGCACGATCAGCAGCATCACAAAGAGCAGCAAGACCCCAACCAAGATACAGGAAATGGTCACCAGCATCTTTAGCCCTTCGTTGGTTGCCAGCCCTTCCTCACTTTGCACAACTGACTTAATGAGTGGAGGGATTGTACCTGGAAACAGTTTCATGATATTAGACGCCTATTAATGAAGACAAAAGATTGAGTTCTCAGGGAATATGGCACATTATATGCTTCAGCTGCATGCAGAACATTAAGAAGGATTTGTCATGTTCAGAGTGGATGCTGTGTTTGCATGTGTAATGGCCACACACATGTAACCAATCACACTAGTAACAAGGTACTGACTGCAGAGACTCATAGATTACCAGAAATCAAGAAGTGCTTGATACAAGAAGTATGATTAATTTTAAGTCGTATTAAATCAGTACAAAGCCATAAGAGATCTCAGAATTACTGCCTACGTCTACTACACCTTACTATGGGAAAATAGCACTGCTGCAACATATACTTTCTGCTGGACTCTTCTTTGTTAGGAACATATTTGACAAAGTTCATTTTGTGCTACACACATCAGGTGAATCCTTTGCACAGAAACATTCTTCTATCACATCTTAGGGATGCAGCAGTGATATCGCTCTGAAATTCAGATAGCCAACCTGATGCTAATTTGCTAAAGAGTGTCTGACATTATACTCATCAGTAAAACAGGAGAGTAACACTGGATAGAAACAATCAAATCTGGAGAGTGAAACGAGGGAAATGAATCTATAAACTACTGGCATTGGCAGGCAGCTCACTTTTTCATTTTGGGACATATTTGCATTTTGAATATACCTGGCTTCCTGGTATAATACTTGAACTTTTCAATTCTTTTTTTTATTTAGTTCTAAGGATGTGAGAAGAATGCAGCACTTTCTTTGGAAGGCTGTTTAGTCATGGAAGACTTCTCACTCACTTCCTGATTACTATTAAACTGCTGAATGCAACCAGAAATGAGGCTATAAAATGCAGATTTGTTTGAAATGAATAGAAACACACAAGTATTGTGAACTGTGATGACTTTCGATGGAAGCTATTCAATTTTAACCAGTCACTGAAACATAAAAGCAGCAACTTGCTAAAAGGATAGGAGGGTGAGATAGCAAAACAGGTATATCCTTTTTTTACATTTTAATTGCTGCATTGAGTGATATAGTTATATCTCATTATGTATCATACAGTATCAGGGGAAAAAAATAGTGATAGGATGCAGTACAATGTGAGTGCCATAACCACAGTGAAAATGTAGAATTCTAAGTAATGTTTTTTTCAGAAGAGCTATCTGAGTTGCATATAATGAGAAATGTAGTTCCCTAAAGGAATGAAGATAAACAGAAAAGCTACAACCATCCAAACCTATATCAGGTACTTCAGTGAATTTATTTTCTTACAAATGCATTTTGAGCATTTTTCTACTGTTCCATTGCAGCTCTTCCCCATAATTTTCCTTCTTTTTCTAATTTTCCATTTCTTGGAATAAACACACAGCAGGATTTTTTCATCTTGTCTTAACTGACATGCAGTTTTTGCACTACTCTAAAGGCAAACAAAATTATTAGATGAAGAAATGGAAAGAATTTCAAGCTCCTGAAGGTAATACTAATAACTGTCTCTAAATCCTTCTAAGCCCTCCTGACGATTAAAGGGCCAAATTTTGCTCTGAATTAAAGTCACGTGGACCATAGGCTAAGGACAGTTGGGTTCAAGACTACCTAAAATTCTGTCTTGCTCTCCTTAATACTTTGATGAAAATCAAATTATGAATGGCATTAATTTCAATTAAATCTTGTGTTTAGGTAAGTGATTATAATTTTCTATGCCTCTTCTGAGTAAAGTGTAAACCTCATAACACTACATACTGGCCTTACAAGCTTACTTAAAAAAACATACTGCAAGCTTATATATTCTTCCCATTACCCATCTGTGGATATTCAGCAGTTGTATTAGAAGCTACCAAGAAATAAACCTGCTATCCATTGAGAAAACACTACTTCAACATTTGTTGTCATTATAGGTGTTGGCTAGGTTGCTTCATAGAAGTTGTAATTTGAATGTCTCCGACCTCATTTTCCCCTACGTTCCAGCCCTTCCTCCATCTCCCTTTGCACCTTGTGACTTTAGGACTACCAAGTGTTTTCCTGTGTCCTAACTGTTCTTCATCGTAAGAAGTCCCTTGGTGGGCTGGAATCAATTAGCATAGTTTAGAGCACCTACCAAGCTGATCTGATTTAATGCAGGACTACTGAGTAGCTGATCTCTGAGGTGGGAAGCTTCTTTGCAGTGCTACACACTACGGCTGCACATTGCTAAAAATATCTCCTTAAGTATTGACTGCAAATGTTCTGAAAAACAAGGGGCAGGAAGGTCATAAAATCTGTAAGCTGAAAATGGTTAGCTGCAATATCTATGAACAGCAAGCAGAAAGTCGCACGTAGACCTGTTATTAACCTTTTGACCTAAATCATGATGAAGAGATTTAAGGTAAAGGATACTTAGCCATGGTATTTCTCAGGAGCTCTATCACAGATAACAATCAGCTAATGCAGTCCAAACAAAATGACTGAAAGACCGTGTAACTCAAGGATTTCTACAAAGTTTACAAAGGCTTTATCTTAAGACTGCCAACGTTCCTAAGCTTGTTCTTAACATTTGGTATCCTAGAACTTTCATACATGTGTTATCTAATCTTCAAAGTACTATCCCTGTATCTGTTTTATCCTAAGGGCAGCTGCAACCCCTAGAAGCTGAAAGGGACTAATCTCACATCACAAGATGAATCAGTGGTAGAGGTAGGGTTAGCACTCAGAAGTGGAGCTGGCCAGGAAGTTTCCACTGGCACACTTTCTGTAAATGAAAAATGCACTCTGTGTGAGAGCAAAAATTTCTGCATGAAGTACTGATAGAAAATGGTGATTTCTAATAAGACACTATTTTCCAGCTCTGAAGAACCTTAAGCCTACACAGTTGACCAAGGAACAGATGAATGGGGAGCTGGGACTCTGCAGGGACAATTTTTGCTTTAGAAGCACTGAAATATTTATTCTATGAAATCTCTTATGTGGGAATAGACTATCTTAATTTTCAATAATGATAATAACAATCAGTTTATCATTTTAGTTCTGCATCAAATGTAACAAATTCAGAAAATTTGAAAAATGAGATTTGCTTTCCTCTCTTAACATTGCAGTCTGTATTCGAGATCACGCTGCCTCTCTAAGGAAAAATATAATCCTGGCAAAGCATGCTTGACAAACAAAACCATCAATGCCATAAATGAGAAATTTTCTAGCTGACCAGAAGCAGGGGCCCAGGAAATTTAGCACTACAAATATTTTTATTGTTTCATTTTCTCACTTTTAAAGATGTCATACAGCAACACACAAAATCAAACGTCATGCAGGTCACAGTATGTGAAACCAAGGTAAGTATCATCACCTAACCAAAAAGTAGAGTCTGACAACATTTCAAATCAGTTCACTGTAAGAATACATTTGATTTCAGTGCTATCAGTGGGAATTTAGGGCGCTGGACCTGCATTTTCATATACTCTGATGTTAAGGTGTGGCTTAAGACTGTTTGCCCCAGTCATATATATGTAACAATAACTGTGGATGTAAAAAAACAATCACTGAAAGTTGGATGCTCCCTGTAGAAAGACGCTAGAAAGAAAAGAGGATGGGCTAAGTAAAATGGCAAGAAATTAACACATAATACTTGAAACAGTTATTATCGACAACATCTATACTGCTCAGTAAAACAGGTCCTAAGTCTACCTGGCAAAACCTGGCAGCATTTGTATAATAACTTCTTGGATCTTGGTTTTCTGAAGGCCTCCAAAGTGCTGAGACGAAATATTTCTCTAAATTTTTTGGACTGTCTGAAATTACATGAGGACTGTGTGGCAGCTTACCAAAATGATATTTTCTCAGAAAAACATAAGGGGATGTTCTGTTTGTGAAAGGGTGAGCCATGAGGGCATGTATCATTAATTATCTACAAGAACTGATGAGTACCTAGCACAAAGACTGGGATAGCATTAGAGGATGTGTAAGATGCTGAGGCTTAAACTCTGCTGGATGCATATCACACGCTTCTGACTGGGAATGGTCCCTGTTGCTTGCTCTTCCCTGAACCATACATGGGTACTGACCTGGAGAGTGCTGCCTTGTGTGGAGCAAAACTGTGGCAGGGAGATGTGCTACAAACTCAGAGTTATGAATGATTAGCAATTTGGTGCTGTCGCTGGACAATTACCAATTCTTGTTTGAACTTTCTTACTAGTGCTGTCGTTTAATTTAATAGTACAGATGTCACCAAGTGGTTGCACAACACAGTGCAATATCCCTGGCAACACAATAACATTTTACACTGGATGTCTCCAGAAAATCTCCGGCAATTCACAATAGAGCAATACAAGAGATTGCCATCTGGAGCCATCTGTACTGCCTTTTTGCCAGAAATACAGCCATTTCCCACTATAGAGCCAGCAGAAGCACACATGTACTCCCATTGCTTCCAATAAACGCGCCAGGATAGGAGATGTAGTCACTGACAAATTGGCATGTTTGCCCTTGCCCTCTTGTTCTGGCTTTTGCAGGGTGTGCAGTAACCCCTGGCAGAAGAGCAGGATGCAACAATTCCTTCATCCCCTGTGCCCTGCTGCTGGGCATGACAGAGCCATCTGTCACGGTCATTAGTTTCACTCTCCCCTGTCTGTAAATAGGGATAAGAGCATTGCCATTGCTTTGCCCTTGGAGGATGTTGTCCGGAGGCTTTCCTGGAACACAAGCTAGTTAGCTGCTCCGTTGTGTCACATAATGGGTTTTGAGCTGTGTCACAAGGACACTGCATGGAATAGCAATGAAGCCAGTCACCACCGTGAATGGCTGCAGGAACCAACTGTATGGGAGACAAAAATTTCATGGAAGAGATGCATGAAACACTAGCAAGTGCTTCTGTGACCACTGGAACTAGTGACACCTGGTGTCCTATGGTTACATGTCTCATGGCTGATTGATTGACTTTGGTGCTGGAACTTTTCCTCAGTGAGGACAAAAGAGCAACTCCTCTTTTCTGCCTGGCAGCCTATTGTCATGAAATCCGTAGGCATTTTATGTCTTTGAGACTGTTATCCATCTGTCAGCATGGTCAGCAGATTCAAATAGGGGGAACTAGAAAGTGTGGGACTCAAAAATGGGGGGGAGGGGAGACAGGCAAAAAAATCAGGTAAGAAACTAGAGTAAAAACAGTATTTCAGACCTCTAAATAAAAATATATACTTACTGCCGTCATAATTGAGTGTTGCAAATTTGGCTTGTTTCTCTGCACAGCCAGCGCTGTTGCACACTCTCATTTGCAGTTCATACCAGGTTGCCTCCTGGAGGTCATACAGAATGTAGGACTTTGACAGGGATGTCCGCTGAGCGGTTGTCCAGACTGTTGTCCCAAATGGCCGGTACTCCAGGGTGAAGGAGGTGATGGGGCAGCCACCGTCATTCCAACCTATTAGGTTCAGCCTCACTCTAGTGGTGTTGATACTAGCAAAGAGCTCCTGTTCCTTTGAAAACTGTGGCTCTAGAAGCAATGATATATTTCAAGTGAAATGCCTAAGTATTACAGATATGGGACTTTCAAAAATATAAAATTAAGAGAATAATTTCCAGGACAATCTTAACTTCATCTTAATATCTATATATTCAACGTTTCCTTCCCCCCTTCTTGAATATTTTTTCACACTTTGTGCCAGACTCAAAACCCTAGATTTTTAAATTTGTATGTGAAAAAAATATCCATACATCCCTGCAAGGACCTGACTTGCTGGTTCGCACACACTGGCATGACTCAACTTGCAAATCTACTGTAGAAACTTCGTATCAGTAAATGCCCCTGCTCGCTATGCAAAAAAGAAAGGGTTCAGAACACCACACAGAAATACTATCGAAGACAAATACACTTGAAGATTATCCACTGGTGCTCCAGTCCTCTTTTGAAGTGGAATTCAACACATTTTTTTTAGAGTGGCTGTCATCTGTGGAAAATGACAATTTTGAAGAACTTGCAAGTAAAAATAAAATTTCTAAAAATATTGATATGTTGAAATTGCACATATGTTTGAAAATAATATATACTTTAGCTTTTGTATTTCTGACTTGAGATGTTTCCATTCAGACAGGGGTTGACATTTCCATTTACTTGTCCTGCTTTGGGATTAAATATTGGTTTCTGTTGTTATATACATTAAAAAATTTTTGACAGTTCTACATAATATAGGAGTAATGGCAGTAAAAATGGCACCTTAGAATTGAAATAATGAAAGTAGGTGGATCAGACAGGTCATCAACAATGTTAATTTATATCAAATACTACTGTAGTGTACTTCAAAGTATTATTGCTAACTGCTTAGCAGAAACAGTTTTTTTACTGTTGAAAGTTACACCTAATGTGATGAAAATTATCTGTAATGTGCTATTTTATTCTATATAATGAAGCATAGCTTATTCAATGGGGGTCTTTTTGCCATTCCTGTGCTTTGATGAGATGTACTGAAATGTACTCTTTTCTAAATTCTGCAGGAATCTAAACGAAACTGGTGATTCCTGCCATGTGTTATGAACTATTTCAATCGACCCTGTTAACTGCTTTGGATAGAGATGCTTCTGGATCTCTGACATCAGTGAGAATAATCTCAGCATTCTAAATCACACAGTACCTGGTTCAGTCTGTAAACAGAACACAGGTAGTTTCCAGGCATATATATCAAGTCCCAGAGAAACTCAAAAGTTTTGGAGATCTGCTTTCTCATGAACCATTTAAATGTTATTTGAAGCATGTATAAACCTTACATTTCATGCAATGAAAATAAGAACACTCAGCTTCTGCTTTTCTAAACGTCTCTTTCTTTAAGGTCAGCAGACCATTCTCCCTGACCACCAAAAAACTCAGCATGTACGCAGCTGACCTGCAGTCTCCCCTGAGCTTCAGCAAGTCATACCATTCACATCTACTGCACACCAGGCGTTCCCTGTGTCAAATGAAATTTGTGTCCCTGCTGTGATGCTTGGGAGATCTGCAACAGCACAGGTGTGATGGAAAGCATAGAGAAAGGCAGACATACCTATCAAAGTAAACTATCATTATTATGAAACTGTTCCCAAATTAGAGTATTTCTTACAACTGGTAAAGATATGCAAGATGAGGTGATCTTTATAGCATTATGCAAAACTACTGCACTCTGTTGACTTCGGGTTAAGTCTCTTTAAGTGGGTTTGTTGCAAAATTTGCTTGTAATTCTGACACATATTTACAATGTGGAACTACCCTCAGCACCAGGACCAATGGACCCATGGCTGAGTTAACTAAGAATTCAACAAATTTTTGTTGTTATGCTTTGCAGAGCTTTCTGCAAACTTTTCCTTTGCTTTTGACACTTATCCTGTTCAAAGGGTGCTACTTGCATGGCTCCTGCAATACCACCCTGGAGCAGAAATAAGACATCAGCGCCATTTCCTCTACACATAAATATACTCCCCATCTTCCTTCAACATCCAGACAAATAAATGTCTGAATTTTTACAAAAGAAGAAATTATTTCCTCATGTCAATAGCAGTACTTGGAATTTCTATAGCCTACAATAGTGGAGACACCCCCTTCCAATATATGTACCAACCTGTCTTAGAAAAGAATTATTAAAGAAAATAAGGATAGAATATCAGCTGGTAAGTGTTTCAAGTCCTGCAGCAACAGCCTCTTCTGCCACAGCAAGGACACAACTGGCAAATTTTCCAAAGCCAATAATAGTAAAATACCCAAGCCTGTCTTCTTATCAAACCAAGATCTACAGCTGAGTGCAAGAGCTTTAGGTGAGCAATGGGGATGGAAATCAACATACCTTTTCCAAGTGTTTTGGCCTCAATGATCTCGCTGATGCGTCCTGGTCCCACTCCGTTCTGAGCAGTTAAAGTAAACTTGTACCAAGTACCACACTTCAATGTCTCTAAACGGTAGGATCTCTCACTAGGGCTAATGGGAAAACTACCCCACTGCTCACTGTTATCTTCTGAGTACTGCAAAATATAACCTGGAGGAAAAGCACAGATGGCAACGATAAGCCAGACAAATCACAAATTCTGCAGGTAATATGACAAGTAATTTTAAAGACCTAATAAAATCAGAAAAACCCCAGGCACAGGAAGACATACAGCTCCCCCCTGACTAAAGATACCAGGCAATACATTTTGCCTACCCTTACAACAGCTTAAATACCACTTTTATGATTGCTTCAAAGAGAGAAGAAATGGATAGACATTTAAATACCCTTCAATCAGCAACAAAGACCAGATGATGAACCTGGACCATCAAAAATGAATGGTTAGAGACTACATGTCTGGAAAATCAGAGAGAGTAACTGTCATAACAGCTGAGGGTACGCTGGAAGAAAGTGATTAAATCTGTGATTAAACCACCTCAAAGAGAAACTGTAATTTACTGAAAGCTGTTATCACAATGATAGTGCACATTAAGCACTGACAGCAATACAGATTGCTTTGTTTTTCTTTTTGTAGCCATTCATAATTATATACTAATCCTATCAACATATGATTATTTAGTAAGAAGTTGCAATTAACCTGAATTATACTACCTCGTATAGAACTGCCACCATTGTCTCCAGGTATCCAGGAAAGAGTGATAGAGGAAGATGTAGTTTTGGATACAGTGAGTCTTGGCTGGTCTGGTGGAACTAGATGGGAAATAGTTAAAAATAGAAAATAGATTCCAATGATTAGATGTGATCTTAATCACTTCTAACAGTCATTTATCAAATAACTGTTTTGAGTTGCAAAAAATGCAAATGATTTCTGTCAAAGTGTCTGTTTAGCTGACAACCTTGGTTAAGACAAGAGCAGACAAGCTCTCATTTTTTATACTTAATTTTCTACACAATTTTGTCTTTCAGTTCTTAACCCTTGCTTTTCTCTGAATTTTTTATAGCTGTCCTGTCAGACCTTAATGGCATATGAGCTATCCAGCCCTTATTTTTCATTATTTTTCAAGTCTGTTTTAGGGAGAAGCTGAATTTTTAGTGGCAGGAAACAGGTATCTGTTTGAAAACAGTGCCCCAGTCATGCATGTGTTTCCAGGCCATTATGGCAAATTTTTTTTTAAAGTGCATAAAAAGAGTTTCTGCCAGTGTAACTGTGAGTGCTAACTAGGTAGCACTAGCACAGGTAGATCTGTGATTGGAGGCAGATCCATATCTCCTCCAGATCACACCATTTATACAACACTATCAGCAAAGGCTGAACAAACCTGGAAACACTTCAGTTCTGCTGCTCCCCATAAACATTATGGCTGTGTCTAAATGTGGGACATAAGAACCACGTGGTTCCCAGAACCAGCTCCTGACAGGAGTAAGACCGAGGTCTCACCTCCCATCCTCTGCCCAGTGTCCAGTTTCCTTCAGAGGAAAATCCAGTGTGAAAGGGCAGAGAAGGAGCCATGCTATATTCCAACAAGTTACCCCGGGTAGGGAGAACTGGCACTGGGAATTGGGACTGGAAATGGGACCAGGAACTGGGACAGTTTAGGTTCAGGCTAAGTTACCCCAAATTGCACCAGTGTATAGTGCCTGGGTTCCCAGAGCTCAACACTCATGGGCAGAAAGTGGCAGAGCAGCCAGCTTTCTTTTCACCCTGACAAATCTATCATGAGCCAATATGACCATATGCTAGTGATAGTCTGGCGAGCTCGTGTTTGACTTCTGCCTAAATCATTCCGCTAGTCCTGTTGTACAAGTGAGGTAACCAGAACCATGGCACAAAAGCAGTAAGGCCGTGGAGAATAGTGTTTGCTGAAATAGAAAAGAATGGCAGGTGAAACTTCAAAAAGCTAGTTGAATATTTATTAGAGCCCTGAAGGGTAAATATTTACTAACACTTCAACCAAGTGTTTTACATCTGCAATTGTAAGTTCCGAAGTTGAAGGAGGGAGAAAGGGAAGCTCCTGTTTCACATCCTTTGCCCTGTTCTGGTCACACACAGCAGCACGGTGTCTGGCTCATTCTACAGTTTGTTTTTTAAACAAGCGTTACTAGAGGTCTCCAAGCTCCTCAGAAACATAGAAAAAATTGAGCTTTGCTGCCTCAAGAACAAGGAGTGACGCATGGACAGTGCTCATGATGGGAAGGGGTCTGGGAAGTAGCTGCAAAGCTGGGATGGAAAGCCATGGAGGAGAGACAACAGGGCAGTCACACCTCCTCCGGCCACTGCCACTGCAACCGTGGGAAGGGGGTGGTGGGGGTGGCAATTGCTGCTGGCAGGAGCTGCCTTTTCCCTGCCGTAGCTACTGCTCAACAGACGCCAGCGCATAAGTAAGGCAGGACAGAAGTCACAAATGCTCTGTCATCTCCAGCAGTCTGCTGCCAGAGGACATTGCCTGCTTTGCCTATGTTTAAGGGGTAGCTCTGCCTGCAGAGTGAAACTCCAGGAAAAGCTCCCCGCTGCAGTTCACCTTTAAGTTATCACATTGCAAAATAATGAGTCCTGATATGAAGTGGAGGCTGCTGGTTTACAGCTATGGACTAGTTCAAAGAGAAATTGATTTTACTGGTCTCACAGGGCGAAAACGTGCTGAAGAAAACAAGAAAAGACAGTTTATACTCTAAAGGAAAATTCCCTGTGAGATGGATTTGTTCCATTATTCTGACTGACTTGGCTGATTCCATGGAAAGAGACTGCACACACTACACTGTGAAAGATTTATTGTAAAACCTTTCATCACACCTTCACTCTACCTAAAAAAGATGGTGGTCCCACATATTCAATGCCAGTCTTTCTCTGTCCCTCAGGGAAATGATACTGATTTGCTTTTAATTACTGCAGTTCAATAACAGCAAGGATATGCAATTATGGAAGTACTTAGTGAAATATAAATACAAGGTTTCTATTTGGTCGTGTTTAGTCTCCCTACTTGCTGTTGTGGTCATGCTTCAAGCATTGCAGAAGAGCACCTTTAGGCTCTGTTGGATTGTAGGTAAGTTAATATACACAACAGCATTTGTTTCAACACTTAGTGGAATGGTTTATGCAGAGAAAGTTGGACTACAGTTGAAACAATCTCTTTCTGTGTTCTCATATGTCTGCAGAAGAAGTTGAGATTGCATATCAAGGGACAGGAGAGTGACCGACCACAGCATGGCCCATATTCCCAACTCAGTTATTTGCTTCTCTCTGGTACAACAATTTGCAGCCAACTGAAGCACTCTTAGGATCTAATTTAGTGTAAGTGAGCTAGGAAATCTGCATGATGAATTCTTGGTATGTGAATATACATGCTTTGCTTCACATTACTGTTAATGTGTATTCCTGTACTGTCATTGCTTTTATACATATCAACACAATAATGGATGCATTACATACATTTCAACATGCATACAAAAAGTAGCTGGTAATATGTGCTGGCTGAAGGTGTACTGATGTTTCATTTTAAACGCTTCCTCATATTCACCATCAATAAAATTCTGCTCTTGCATAATGAAGTTTTTGTCCACGGTCTCAGTAAATTTCTGTTGATAGCTTTTCAGAAGCTAAAGTAAAAGACTTCAGCTCTTTCTGAATTTTGAAGTATTTAAATGACACGTAATATTTGTAAGGAGAAGGCATAAGCTGTTATTTTCTGTGTGAAGAACTAGAAGATAACTGAATGCACACACAGTTGTCAGTCCTACAAAAGCTTACACAGAGACTTATTGCAATCATTACACCAAAAGCAAAACCTCTGCTATATCATAAAATGTTAATAACTGTCACAATGACCTGCACAACATTTTATTTATTAATTTGCAAAAATTAAGTTTTTATTAATACACATTATTACTAATTTTTTACATCCACTTGCAAATGGACATACCTATGCATCACCAGCACACGGCAGTTCATAGATGTGATAACAATTACGAGATAGATCTCATAGTCTTACCTTGTACCTGCAAATTCAGAATTATTTCATCTGATCCCCAGTTGTTACTGGCCACGCAACTGTAGTATCCGGAGTCTTCTGCTTTCACAGTACGGATGACAAAGCTGCCATTGCTAAAGATGCTTCTTCGCCCATCAATCATCACTAGACTGGGTGTCCCGTTACTACCTCACAGGAAACAAAGTGCATACATTAAAGAAGTTACAATCAAAATTACTCAGAATTGGATTTTTTTTTAAGCAACTAAGTATAGAAAGAAAGAAAAGAACTGAGGGAGGGTGGTGTCCTTTTTAATAAAGACAGCAAAGGAATATTTTCTGTTGAGAAACACCTGCTATATGCTTAAAGGATGCACATACCCTGGCCCCAATGTGATTGAAAATGGAAATTCACTCCTTCCTTAACTATTGTCTATTTCATAAAAGTGCCAAAATAAGCACAAAAGGCAGCTCCTGGCTACAAAGTTCATCTTTATAAAATAATAGCTATTTGTAGCAATGCACAAGATGGTTTCATAGCATTGCAGTATCGCTGCTTACACAGTGCTTGGAGGAAAATTATCGTCCATGTGTATTTCCAAGTGACTCTGTCAAACTGTGAAACTAAAGATCAAAATGGAATAACAGAAAACAAGATACGTGCAAGACATGTACACTGCACTCCACAGCACAATTCAACACATCAGACATTTCACTTTCTCAGACTGAAAGTATTCAGTGCGCCTGAAGTTAAAACAGAAGAGACTCCTAGGTTTTATGTTTTGAATATTTACCTTTATCCCTTCTTCATAACTCTTCCTCCCTTTTGATACCTTCTAACCACCACAGCCAATCAGTTTTAGTTCAAGGAATTTCTGAACTACTTTTCTACTGTGACTGTGTGCAGTCCTCGCAAACGGTCCTTCTCCTCCTGACACAGCCATCCAGGACCATCCGCATCGCAACCCTCAGGATTTTAAACAAATGGGCTTTATTTGAGCTATACATTTAGTTGCTGGTTACCTATCCTTCATCCATTTGACTGTTGGAGCTGGGTCTCCCACGGCTTTGCAAGGGAGGACAATGTCCTTCATCCAAGGAGTTGTTACCGTGCCGCTGAATGTCAAAATCCTGGCAGGAGCTGAGCAAGAGAGAGCAAAAAAGACTGAAATTAGTTGTTCATTCACACAGCCCTTGGAAGGAAAACACAGACATCCAGAATTAAGTGTGGAAAACCAAACCAATCTGTTTCAAGTTGTACTTTTAGGAAACTAATTCCTTTTAACTCATAATATCAGCTATTTATTCAAGCACAATGCTATAATTTTAGTATCTGGAAGACAAGCAATTACGAGAGAGATGAGGCGGAAGACTGGAAGAATCCTTGTGGGGAAAAAAAGCAAAACTAGTTATTGATCATCTTTACTAATTTTTATTTATTTCATAGTAGAAATTATGGATGAAAATTATGTCCAAGGGATGCTTCTCTCTAAACTTCCAGCAAGAAGTGTCCACAGTAGACAGTATTGTACACAAGCTCCATTATTGATACATCACCATTACAACAGCTACGGTATTAAGCAAAATAAACCTTCATGTATGTACATGTTAGTACATTACAGAGTCTATCTGAAGTCCACAAATATGAACAAACTCTTAAGTCAGTTTAATTTGTGTCAGCTCTCGTATTACCTAAATATATCAACAAAAATATCACTCCTGTAGTTTTAGTTTACAATATATAGGAACACTAGGTTTGTGTTAGAGCTTCTTCATACTTTGTTACTCAGGAATGACCCTTGATAGAAATACATTTCTTGTTGGCCTCTAAATATACATTTAAAAAGCACATACTGAATGCAGGTACACAAAATACTGTATTTTTAATCCTTATCTACTTCAGCCACACACACTGATCAGAATTTATACGTAATCATCCATTTTGCACCAATTAGAAAAACATGAAAATGGGCACTAACAGCAAATATAAACAGGACAGTTCATCTCAAAAAAAACCCCCAAAAACAAAGAACCCCAAACAACAAAAAAAATGCGTAAAAGAACAGGTCTTGAAGAGTTAAGGGAAATTACTTCAGTAGGCTGCAGTGGAACTTGAAATATTAATAAAAATAAGAGATTTCATAGATTACATGATCAGTTTGAACTGTGTTGCCTACGTTCTCTTCAAACATTGTTGAAGACTAAGCTTGTTGGGAGACCTCTCTCTGGTCAAAATTTTAACTGAAAACACAAGAATGAGTTGTTTCCAGATTTAGGGTAACAGGCAATGTAAAGGTTAGGTAATGGGACAACAGTATGTTCCTGACAGCCAAGCACCAACATGTTCTGTCCAGGCTAAACAGCGGCTGCGGACCGCTGGCTCCCTCCTCCTGGCAGCTGTGATGCTCAGCGCGGGCAGGAGGGTGCTGCGGTGGGCGCTGCCCTGAGGAGGTCGTACACCTGAATGATGCAGCCACACTGGTCAGTCAGTAAGTCTCACGACACAGCCTTCTCTTCCACTGTGGCACTCCTAAGGCCCTATCTTCTAAGAGATTTACACAGGCCTATACTGGCACAAGCCATGGACTAATTAACCAAGCTAACTGCAACAGAAAAATGCTGCCTACCCAGACACATGGTGTGAAATGCTGACTCCACTGAAATTACTGTTAGAAGGCTCATTTGTCTTCAGTGATGCCAGGGTTTTGTTGCAGGGGATGCCTGATGGTACTTGTGCCACCTTTAAAAAGCAGCAGGAGATGCTGCCAGCTGTGACTATCTACAAAATACATCTGTAAGCGTCTGGACTGCTCCTAGTAGCTGCAGTGCACTCTGAGCAACGGTGGTTAGAAACTCGAATTCCTGTGCCATGCACAATTCCCTCTGTAAAATGAAGCCTGAAAACTCATTTAAAATGAACTATTAATCCTTCTCTCCCTGGCTTTCCCACCTCTCCAGTGTTTCTCAAAATATCCAGCTATTTCCAGCTGCTGCCAGTTACTTTATGACAAAGCATACATAATGCAGGAATCCTGCTGAAGGCTTCAGCATGACATGGCACCTCTGTTAGCAACCTTTCTGTGATATACCTTTATTTTTTATAGTTATTTCTATGTGAATTCTTCCTTAAATCACAGGTTATCAGGATATCAGAGTTTAAAAGCACTACATTTATGTTGTAGCTCCTGGTTTTCAATATCCTGTGTGTCCCATTTTACTGTGATGTGTGGAAGTAACACAAACCTGACAGAAGCCTAATCCAGCGGTAAGATCACACACAGTAACTCGGAACTGCACATTACAAAAGCATGCTGTACTGTTTTTGTGAAAGTACCCCCAGCTTTCTATGGATTACCTTATTCCTTTCATGTACTGAATGCTTATATGAGAGATGGTAAAACAGCATGAGAATTTTTAACTCCAATTTTCTTTATAGCTTAACTTCTAATAATGTTCTGAAACTGCTAACAGGTACACAAACAAAAGAAAACTAGAAACAAAATGAAAGTCTAGTGAAATTCATCTGAAAGCAATACGTTTGAAATGCTAACAGGCACTCATGAGGTTAAAATGCCTTGCATCTCACAGACCTCTCCCTTTTGAGCCAAGGGAGCTCTATGCAGCATGCAGGCGACTCAGCTGCAGGGCTCACCTCTTTGTTATCGCAGCTACCCACACACCTACGGCTACCCACCAGCCTTCTGTGAGATGGCATGGAACTGGATTAGAACTGTGTCTGTTCCTACTTTTTGCAGATTACCCCACCATTAATTGAAGATAAAGAGATGCCTTCACAGAACAGTGCACTCTCATGTTCATGTGGTTTTCTGTATGTTTGTTTGAATTTTTAATCCAATGACCTACACTTACTGCCACAGAATAAGAAACGGGCAGAAATTCTTTGCAAGAGGCCATAACACACTTCTGTTGTTTTGTCAATTCAAAAAATTGAATTTTAAAGGCAAACTGTACAGGGAAACTGAACAAGAGTTATGACAGTTCACTTCAGCTCAGTTTAATCCAGATACAAGAGCCATCAGTGAGCACCGTGGGTCAGGAGTTCCTTTCTCACAGAAGAATAGCCTGTGTATTCCAGCGTGATGAACCATTAAAGAGAGACCAGCGGGGTGTGTGTACTATCATGTGAGCCCCATATGTTCTTTAAAAACCTAAGACACAAAAAGCACAGAGACTAGGAGGCAAATCTGTTCAACACTAATGCTCAGATAGTCTACAAGAGCAGGGGAAACTCAGCATTAAAGTCAGAGAGTTCTTCCCAGAGGATCATATTGCCATGGGTCTAGATCTGTTATCATCATGTTGCTGGCAAATGCCATTCTCCATCTGTCATGGTCAGGAACAAGGTACATGCAAGGTTTTCTGTCTTGTAGATTGTCCTGGTTTCAGCTGGGATGGAGTTAATTTTCTTCTTAGTAGGTGGTGCAGTGCTGTGTTTGGGATTTGGTGTGAGAACAACGTTGACAACACACTGATGTTTTCAGTTGTTGCAAGGTAAGGTTTGTACTAAGTCAAGGACTTTTCAGTTTTTCAGGCCCTGCCAGCGAGAGGGCTGGAGGGGCACGGGAAATTGGGAGGGGACACAGCCAGGACAGCTGACCTGAACT
>JAVJGI010000014.1:78302120-78319237 GCA_035590275.1 Ibycter americanus
AATTGGGAGGGGACACAGCCAGGACAGCTGACCTGAACTAGCCAAAGGGGTATTCTATACCATGGGGCGTTATGCTCAGTATGTAAACTGGGTGGGGGGTGGGTGTTGGCTGGGGCCTGCGGATCGCTGCTGGGGAACTGGCTGGGCATCGGTCAGCAGGCGGTGAGCAGTTGTGTTGTGCATCACTTGCTGTCTTTTCTCCCTTCCCTTTGATTTCATTCCTCTCCCCCTCTCCCTGCTTTTCACTATAACTGTTACTGTCACTGTTATTATTGCTCTTTCATTTTTATTTTATTTCAGCTATTAAATTGTTCTTAACCCTCAAGTTTTACATTCCTTTCCGATTCTCCTCCCCGTCCCTCTGGGTGAGGGGGGAGTGAGCGAGTGGCTGCGTGGTGCTTCATTACCGGCTGGGGTTAAACCATGACATAGATACATCTGATAGGCTAAACCCACAACTTTCAAGTCAGTAATGAAGCGTAGTTTGACAGGCAGGGGCATAGCCTGCTTATGTAGAGACTGAACTTCCATTGCAATGCTTATTTTTTGTTTGTTGGGGTTTTTTGCTTATTTTTGTCAGTTAATTACAGAGATAACAATCTGTTCTGAGAAACGGAGATGCTAAAGAAAGGAATGTTAACTTGAATTAAGCTTTCATTTAAATTGGACTATCCATTTCACATCAAACCCCTATCTAGACATTCTCATTGTTCTCAGAGGAGTTCTTAAAGGGGTTATAATTAAGTTGACATAATTCAATTCAAAGTTAACTCACATTAGCTGTCATGATGGTATCATTACTTGGACAGTTACTGTGAAATAAGTGGAGAAAAAAAGGAAGCACACAACTTCACAATAATGGCCCGTAGGATGTTCTTGCACTGGGGACTTGTGGCAAAATCAGGCTATAACTGCTTCTAACTCTGTGATGTGTTACTTGACTCAGATGTACTGGGGGGTGAGAAAGGTCTTCAAGGCTATTAGCTCTGCTCATTCTTCTTCATTGTGCATCCACTGCCCTTACCATTGATCACCAATTTCTCCCAGCTGTCTAAAAGGCCCAGTGATGCATAGTGATGCATTCATACAGGAAATCTGGTACATGATACAATAATTTCTAACCTGGCTACATCCAAAGTTCATAAAATTGCTGTCTATCAGTATTCCTCATGTTCATCACAACCTCCAGCAATGGATTATTCATCACTTTTCAAGTCCTAAGTGCATGTGAGAGAGGCTTGATCTGAGCATCGTCTAGTGCAGACTTTATATTGGAGTATCATTACTAGCTCTAATGTTGACTGGATGCTTTCTACTGTCCTTCAAAAGAAAGTCTTGTTCACACTGACTTGTCTACATTAAAGTAATTAATTATTTTTCTTTAAAGTCCTCTTGTCTTTTCATACAATCTGCTTTTAAGTTCACTTATATGTCATCATTGATCATGTTATATAAGCTATGGAGGAGCAATTAATTCCAGTTTCTGGTAGGCTTGTTTGGTTTAAATACATGTGGGTCAATTGTAACTTCTCTATTTTCGGCAAACCAAGAGCAATCGCATACTACATTTCCTCATAAGTAGAGGTTATGAATCTTGGTACCTGCAAACTCTGCATTGTTCTGCTTTCATCTTGTCAGAAGACTTCCCTCTTTTTAAATACATAGGACACGGAGAACTCCCAGTGCATTACATGCGGGGGCTCCTGTACAATCCTGGGTTTGCCTGCATCCTCAATCCATTAGTATTGCACCATGTTGTTGTCTAATTGGCTGTGCTCTTACTTAAGCATATATTTTTATGCCTATTTTTATTTCCTTTTTTTCTTTTAATCAGCACACACTCATTACACACAGGCAACAGCTGGCCTAAAAGGAGGAGCACACCGAAACCTTTGCTCTGTTTCTCTGAGGTGTTTTTTCATGACCTTCCTTCACAGATGTCCTTTATACTCCTCATCCACCTTTTAAGATAGAATCATAGAATCATTTAGGTTGGAAAAGACCTCTGAGATCATCAAGTCCACTGTTAACTCAGGACTGCCAAGTCCATCACTAAACCATGTCCCTAAGCACCACACCTACATGTTTTTGAAATACTTGCAGATATGGTGGTTCCACCACTTCCCTGTTCCAATGCTTGACCACCCTTTCAGTGAAGGAAATTTTCCTAATATCCAGTCTAAACCTCCCCTGGCATAACTTGTCCTGTTGCTTGTTATCTGGGAGAAGAGACCTACCCCCACCTGCCTACAACCTCCTTTCAGGTAGCTGTAGAGAGCAGTAAGTTCCCCTGGGAGTCTCCTCTGCTCCAGACTAAACAACCCCAGTCCCCTCGGCCACTTCTCATAAAAATTGTTCTCTAGACCCTTCACCAGCTTCATTGTCCTAAAGGCAACCTAAGATCTCAACTTTGATCTGACTGATGTTCATAATGCAGTATGCAGTTATCCTACAAGAAATTCAACAATAGAGAAGCTCCAGATTTTTCAGATCCTTCACACTTTTCATAGCCTTTCAGACATACTTCAGGTCACTCCATGAACACTGTGTAGCTACAAAGAGAAAGGATCCTCTGAAAAACTGTACAAAAAATGCCCGAAAGAAGCAGAAAGTGAGGGTGGCTCTTCTCAGCTGACAGAAAAAACCCCGTAAGCAATGGTATGGGGAGTATGTATTTCCCTGCTTGTTCCAACTTAGGCCTCTTTACCTTGCTAGACTCTCCCTGTTTTTACACTGATAAATCTTCCATGGTGATTTACAGTAGTAACATAGTAGTTACTACACGCTTCTCACAGTAATGTTGAAAAATATCCATCTCATATGATGAAAACTTTAGCCTAGAGAAGGGGCAAAGAAAAGACATGAAAGCTCCCATCACAAACCTGAGAAACCCTATCTGCAACTTCTAAGCTATGTCATGTGTTGAAATAGTACTCTCCAAACACCATCACTGCCATCCATGACAATAGCTCTGATCATCAATCTACCATCATCAAACTTGTTATCAACCACCTAGATAGGTAGGAGCAGCAAGCTCTCCTATGATGATGGTATATGCTTTTCCGTGCAGAAAGGGATTTCATGTTGGTGGCATATGGCTGAGGTTCTGCAAAGCTTTTTTAGAAAGTATCTGTCATCATAAAGCACTAGACACTTTATTTTACGTTACTACATCATTAGCCACATGACTGAAGAATTAGCAGGTTTCTAAAACTTTAAAGTCAATTGAATGCATCTAACTTTGCAACTTTAGGGACATGTTCAATACTCTGTTCATACTGGCACATGCTGTGATGATACCAATTTGAGTGGGGGAAAAAAACCCCATCAGTCTGAAGACCCCATGTAGAGATTGAGTACTGATGGGACTCCTCTCATTTTCCTGTCTGAAATGTTAGGTCTCTATTTCCAAGCTAAGGTGCTACAGTGTTGTAAACATCACATCTCACAGTAGAGGTAAAGCAGAATTAATGGGCTCGAGCAGTATCTTTTAATAGAACAACTAATACAGCTAGAAAAAATATGCAAGATTTGAGGCACATTATCCCTTCTTCATACCCGAAATAGAAGCAGCAAACTTCAAAGCTAATGCAAGTTGAGAACAATTTTCAGAGTTTAGATATGTTAATCAGACCATTTTATACAGAAGACAGTAATTGTGGAGTACACAAGAAATATTAGTAAGGAGAGGAATGATAAATAAGTTATCTTGTATGGCAAGAAAAGAAAGAAAGATGCATTGAAAGGGGAGGGGGATCATTTGCAAACCCTCTGTACCCAACAAAAGAAGATAAAAATTGCTGCAAAAAGCGATTTATTTCCTTCTAAGGTAGGTGGGATGAATTACCCCCTAGAGAAGCACGTCATTCTCTCTCTGCTGACTACAGCAAAAGCTTGGGTGATTAGCTGAGAGTTGTCACCTAACTTTTGGAGAGAATTGAAGTTATTCCTGACAACCTCCACTCTCAATAAGTAATGAGGCATAAAGAAGCCACGTGCCAATTATATCAGTAATTAGCATTGTAAAGTTTTGGATTGCTTTAAAAAGCGCTGTCACCGTACCTTTAGCTAGCGGTTCCACAGTGATAATCTCACTGCTGTTGCCTCTTCCTGCAGCAGTCACTGCTACCACCCAGACGCTGTACTGGCGATTCCGGCTCAGGTTGGGGATTCTGTAGGAAAATGAGTCGGGAGAGGCTTCAAACTCGCTGATTACCTGTGGTGGGAGACACAAATGTTTCCAGACTAAAATAAACAGTATTTGGAGAAAGTCTACTAAGCTGAGTGCTACAAAGCCTGTTACTTCAGGGTACTTTGAATGAGTATCAATTGCTCCAAACAGATGGCAGATGGCAATAAACAGAGCAGGCACAGTAACTTGTTTGAATCAATTTATATTCAGTGAATTTGGGCCTAGATCTTGTTTAAAAATTGGGTTTATTCAGATTAGGAATTTTATCTGTCTGTTTATTTTTGCAGAGTTGGATAAACAATTTAAGTGAACATATCTGAAAAATTTTTACCATTAATAGTTCTGACAAACAAATTTTGCTTTACACAAAACCTTCCCAACTTAGGGTTGTCCTGTATCTGCTGTGAAATCTGGAATTTACTCCTCGAGGTATGTCTTTGGTCACCTAGAACTGTTGTGCTGGTGTTCCTTATCCTTGGGTTTGGTGGCTTATTCCTTCAGTAATGGAGGGAATCAAGAAATAAAACTGTGGTCTGTAATAGGCTGTTCAAACTTCCCCCAAGTCTAGCTTTGTTTAATCACAAAATTACTTGCATTCAAAGATTCCCAGCAGAAGGTCATCTCAGCTATTTAGCTGCATTAGCAGTGAAGGACAAGTGCTGGAAGAAATGCCAGTTCTGTCTGTTCTTGCACTGTCACTCAAGTGCCTTGGCTGTGGGCTGCAGTGAAGCCGACCAGCTGCTATGCAGCACTGGCTTATCGGTGTTACATTCTGCTGTCTGCTTGAAGCAACCTGTGCAAGGAAAGGTTCACAGGAATATACAGATTCCTCCAGGGGATGTGGGCTTTGAGCACCTCAGCACATCCTCCACAGGCAACCCCACTCGTCGGTGGAGAAGAGAAACCTCGTCAGCCCTTAACAGTATTACAATACTCAGTATAGCCAGTTTTATTTCTAACATGGGCTTTGTGATTCTTGTATGTAAAAATAGAGGGGTAATGAACCATTAGAATGACTACTACTCACTTCCCTCTGCAATATTGAGCATGGTAATGGCTAACTAACACTAGGCTAAAAATAATTAAACGTTAATGACATAGAAAAGAAGATTTTACTAGGAATCAGCATTAAAAATAATGAATCAGTGTCATCTAAACTTGAGACTGACAGAAAGTGTGCAAGGAATGTCTTTGATATACAAATATCTGCTGGTGGTAAAGGCCAATTTCATCTGATTAGCATTTCAAAAGGCAGGTTGACCTGAAAGCATTGGAATATGTAGTCCTTCAAAGTGAATTCCAAATAAATAAGGGATGTTTCTGAGATATCATTAAACACCTCTCCAGTGTGAACTGGTAGCCAGTTTCAGCTACTGAATGGGTCACTGCATTTCTCTACTTTTGAGCTGGCATCTCCTATAGCCAGGGAAAGTGAGGAGTTCATCTCATCTCATTTTTGAAATCTAGAGTGAAGATACCCGTACTTAAGCCCTGTACTTAAGCCAGTCACCTTGACTCCCTTCAGAGATGACACAAAGAAAAGGTAACTTCTAAGGCAAGGTTCTTCTGGCCTCTTTGACACATACATTGCCATGGGCCTTTGACATACCTATATTTCCCCACCAACTACAGAAGTGTCCATATAACTAGCCCGCTTTTAGTTATCTGTGCTGAAGGCATCTGAAGTTAATGTGCTTCTTAACTAAAACACTTAACTCCCTGGCTTTTATACAAATCTGTGCCTCTACTTGCTTCTACAAGAATACATTCTGTTTCCTCCATGGAGACTAACTTTTCTGGGGCGACTGGTTTGCTTTAGCTAGCAGTTATCTAGGCTCAACACAAGCCCCAAATGGGACCTTTCTGTACTTTCTAGCCAATTTCATCGCTCCTGTCAAAATGCCAAGTCAGTTTGTCCCATTTAGCAAGCATTTGCCTGGGTTTCCGCTTCTGATATGAAGAGGTCAGTGCAGGCAGACACCTCTATTATTATGTGAAATATTAAAGCAGGTTTTGAGAACCATCTGCCTTGACATTTACACAAGAATATTGGACAAACGCCCATAGCTTGACAGGCTGGATCTTTGTGAGGTCATACATAAAAAATAATGTATTGATCATGGCACAGGAGGCTGAATTTTAATATTCATGAGGCAGCATTTCCTAGGGTTAATTTGAAAGTCAGACTAGGCTGTCTTTGGCACTCAGGCTGCACTCATTAATGCAGCTATCTAGCACAAGTTACTTCTAAACCACCTATTAACATGGAATGTGGATACAGCATTTAGGAACAACTAAACATTACAGACTTCCTTATTGCTAAGCTTTCATTCCAGCAAGCAGCAGTTCAGTTAAATTTACACCTTTTTTTCAGTGACTCCCATGGTTTATGAAAGGGACATACGGCTGTGTTTGGAAGCCACTCCTAATACTGCAGATCTCCTGCTTGAAATGCCTCATTGCTCTGTTCCCCTCTGCAATGGCAGAGACTGGGACAGTCAGACAGATGTGCACCCTGTATACAAATGCTAAACGCAGCTCAGAGAAATCTGGTTTGAGATTTTATGTTTGAGATAAGGTGAGCAGCTAAGCAGAAAAGGAAAACCTCAGCCTTGAAGCTAGAGCACTGGCACTGAGCACCCCTGCTCTGAAGATCAAAGTTAAAGACAAAACTGAAAAAACAAACAACCCTCCAAAATCCCCCTGGTTGCAATGTGGTCAGCTAGAAGAGCAGGCAAAATTGTCTCAAAACAGAGAAACTCTTCCTCAAACTCCGAAGATGGAATAATCACAGAATTAGCTTCTCTAATGCCTTTTAAAATGCCTTGTCTTCAATTCCTTTTATTCATTCACAGAGAACCAGCATCATTCACACATCTACAACTGTAGCTATTCTGAATATAAATTCAATTTTCATGGAATGAATTCATTAATTGAATCCGGTAAATTAAACTTCACTAAATTAATGCTTCCTGTTTTCTTAAAACAAACAGCAATAGCAAAAGATTTTGGTTTCTAACTGGTTAACATACACCTGTTTCCTCAACTAACATTCCGTTTTAAACACTTGGAGATGCCCCAGTGACAAAGAATTGATTTTACTTGTTACTTTTGCCTGTCATTTCCATTAGACTGAAATGCCAGAGACTTTCATTACACAAGAAGAAAAAGGGAGCTTTGTCAGCAAAGAGAAGATTAAACAATTCAAATAAGAAATATTTTAAAGGAATGTCACCCTGTCACATATTGGTCTTTGCATGTGCCAGTATGAAACATATACAGCTGTTTTATCCCAAAAGCAGTAACATGCTTACTCAAGGTATTTCTTTTTTCTAACTCCTTTTTAAATTCAGATTATATATGATGGGTTAATTTTTCTTCTGTTGTTAGCTCACTAAGAAGCACAGGCAGGGTCAAGTCTCTAAAAAGCCAGGAAGGGCTATGAAGAACAAAATGAAATCAAAGTCCCTTATCAGGGTGCAGTTAATCTACTTCCCAACCAAGCAACAGCAAGAGATGCTGAGGAACAGCCAGCCACTGCAGGGAGCATCGTTTTCCTCTGATGCAACTTCAGCTCTATTGGTGTATACTGCTTTGTACGCTTTGAAGCAGTATGCCATCTCCTGGCATTTCTGATTCCTTTAGAAAGCAATTAGATAGGTAATAATCAAAAACTCTGAACCTTCTGGCTGTTTTTTTGTTTGTTTACTTGTTTGTTGTGTTTTTTTAACTCAGCCTGGGAAAACTTCAAAAGGGTGCTTTAGAAGAAAAATACGTTTGTAAGAGTTTTCCAAGTGATCAGCGAGTTTCCCAGGCAGGGAGCTAAGGTAACAAGTAGCATTCACTGTGGATTCGAAGATTACTCAGTCAAAGCAAGCATGCACCTTGCCTACAATCGCATCTACACAACTTCTGATGTAAGATATGTGCACTGAAGATCTCGATCTCCTTGTTCTCTGCAAGTTGCAGGGAACTTGGAGGTGAACTGAGAAAGCCATACAGAGAGACTTTAAGGACAAGAGTGAAAAGCAAGAAACATCCCAGGTTTGTGGTGCGTGTTGTGAAGTAAGAATGTGTCTTAAGTTGGCTACCTGTGTATTGGCTGCCTCATCTTAAAAATTTAAAATATATATATACTACCTAGAGTGGCATGTGTTATTTTGCTGTGAATTTAGGTATGAAATATGGCTATAACATTATCTAAAAACAGGGCTGGAAGGACCCTGAGAGTTCAACCAAGTCTATCCTTCTTCTTTAAACCATCTTCAACTATATCTGCACCATTTCAGACAGATGTTTGTCCAACCTGGTTTTGAAGACTTAAAATAAATGGAGATTTTAAGATAATGCAACTCCCTAGGTTACAAGACCTATAGCATTGCTTAATTAATCTTATTATTAGAAAGCTTTCTTGAAATCTAGCTTGAGCTTCCTGCTGCAGTTTAAGCCCATAGCTTCTTTTCCAGTCTATTAGGAACATGGAGAATAGATTATTACCTTTGTATTTATACCAGTCTTTAATCTATGTGAAGTCTTATCATTCCTTTCCCCACCAGTACCCTTATCTTTTTACAACTTAATAACCCCAATGCTTTCAACATTGTCCAGAAGTCACATTTTCTCTAGCAGTTTCTCTAATAATATCTGCTGTTATCCTTTGGACTGTCTAACGATGGTCCATAGCCTTCTCAAATACAGTTTCCAAACCTGTATTCAACAATCCCAGGGTATGGCATTTGGCTTTTCACAACAGGATTATAAAGATAGCTAATGTTCATCTTGGGATGCACAATAACATCAAAATCCTCTTCTGAAGAATCTAGCCAATTGCTCTCTACCCAGCACTTTCATAGTTGGTTATTCATAGTACCCATTTTCTTGCACTTACCCATACTAAATTTTATCTAACTTTTTTCCAGACCAATTTCCCAGTTCATCAAGATCTGTCTGAATTCCAGTTCTGTCTCCAGTGTACTTGCAATTCCTCCCAGCCTTATATCTCCTGCAAATTTAATAGGCACTCTCGCTATTTCATTATCCAAGTCACTAATGGAACCACTGAACAAAAGTGGACTCAGGAGAGATACTTATACTGCTCCCTCCTGCCCACAACAACCAACCACAGGTTTCATAGCCTCCCACAGAAAAGAAATCAGTTTTATATCTAAGCCTGAGCTGTCTCAGTGAAACTGTGTTTGCCTAGCTAGGTTTCTCTCAATAAACATGCATCCTCTGGGATTATCTCCACTGCTAAATGGGAGACAGCCAGGGAGTGTGTTGAGAATTCCACCCTGATGATGCACACTGATTTTTAACTTGATCTCTAGTGCAGTTTTGTACTATTCTAAACAGCTCTCTTCAAAACAGATCGGGTTTAGAGGGGCTACTGCTAAGCAGTGTAGACAGATGTCAACGTCACATACTCTTGGGG
This sequence comes from Ibycter americanus, assembly GCA_035590275.1. NCBI lineage: Eukaryota > Metazoa > Chordata > Aves > Falconiformes > Falconidae > Ibycter > Ibycter americanus. The sequence goes on from JAVJGI010000014.1 coordinate 78,311,744, forward strand.
CCAGGTGCTGCTCCTTGGCCCTCATTTAATCAGCAGTACAGATGAGGCCTACAATGAGCACTGAGTCTCATGAGTAATTAAAGTAAAAGTTTAGTTCTACAAGGTCAAAGCACAAAGATCTCCATCTTTCTCTAGTTGTCTACCCCACTCTACCTCAGGCCTTCATTGCTGCTGGAAATGAGGATTTAGAGTCTCTTGGACTGACATGTTACCTAGTAATGGGGGCCACGACATGTTGTTTCTACCTGGAAGCAAACTGGGTTAATATGAAATCAATACGTTACTGTATTTATAGAGAATGAACTTCAAGTTAACTGCATCCCTGAACAGAGCCGGCGTGCCCTCTGAGTGAACGCCCTGAAGATGTGAAACTCTGCCCGAGATCATGGGCTGGCACTGCTCTCCAGGACCGCTGGCTTTTGCCTTGCTTCCTTTCACAGATGGACAGGCTGTCAGAGCTGCAAATAACCACTAGTCCTGGACCACAGTTTTCAGCAATGGATACTGCTTTGGTCATACGATGGCTTCTGTTCAAGTCTTGCTATTTTGGCTCCTATTTTGAAACATGGCATCTGTTTTTCACTCAGCGTTATTGAATATAACTGTTGCAAACAGAATCTGTGCACAAAACAGAATGCAGCTTCCACATAATTTTTTTTTTTTTTTTTTCTTAAATGTGGAACTGAAATGTTAGAAAGAATAAGAAGGAAATTTTGGAAACAACAGAGGCAGCTCCTTGCCTTCCCACTTGATAGAAAATCGTGCAAACCCATTTCCAGGAATTACACCTGGAAGACAGCCTGCTGCCCGGACTTCCAGGTAGCTCATGCAGTCGAGTCTGCTGCTTGGAGCCACCACAGTACACCACCTGCTTGCTCCTTTGCAGCAACTCACAGAGAGTCCATCAGCCTCCTGGGGCTCATGATCAGGGAAGCAGCGTGTGGTGTCACAGGCTGGTGACCATGGACAGGAAGGTCAGGAGACCACCTTCTGCACTGCCAGGAGTTCTGCTGCCTCCTTTGGTAGCCCTAAGAAATCAACAGGTTTGTTCAGAGCATTTCAGTCAGTTTGCAATTTGTATGACACCATCTAGTCCCAAGTGCTTGGTCCCCTATATGACACAGAAGGGAATGGGAGGAATTCAAACCTGCTGAAATCCACTCTGACTAACAGCAAGGACTTACTGTTAGACTATATTGATAAACGCGTATGTGAGACTAGGTAGTGAGACAAGACCAGAGTTTTAGGAAAAAATCAATATAAAATTTGTTTTAGTAGGGCTTTGCAAGGAGACCTTTTACTAATCATCTAAAACAGCACATCATCGAAATTAGTTTATACTCTGTCACACCTCTCCTGAGATGCACTCCATGACAAAAATAAGATCAGCAAAAAATGTAAAGTTCACAAAGCAATTAAAAGAATGAATGCACTATGTTGGGGAGCTGGTAACAAAGCTGTGAAATAACTGTGAAAAAGCTGTAAACAGTACATGTGGTATATTAAAAAAGACATATTTTAAATACCATTCAAAATAAGTTTTTAAAATAACCCCCAAATTATACACAAGTTCTATGCTGTATAAAGAACAGGAATTCATAAACATAAATATCTTCATGCTGTAAAAAGTACTGTATAGACATAGCGATAAATACTGCTTGTAGTACACAAATCAGTGAACGTATATTTTAAATTCAGCCTTACAGATTCTGCTGATTCTAAATGAGCTTCTGTTCAACAGTAACTTTGTCAGCCAGATTCTGCCAGCTACCTCTCCCCTCTGTTAAAGAGACTTTCAGCATCCCTTTAATCACTGAAGCCTCTACAGTGTTTAACAAAAATTCACTTCTGGATTATAATTGCTTGTGCTCTGTTTTCCATGCCTTTCATTCAAGACATGAGAGGAACTGAGCGTCAGAAAGTATGATACAAAGACACCTCACATTGAGTTAGAATTTGGACAGATCCTATACAAAATCAGCACAAGATTTGTGTCTGCCTGAAAGAATTGTGTGGAAGATACCTGGGTGCTGGGAATTTATATCAACTAATTCTGGTTCTTTAAAGGTCTAGTTTAAGATAATTGTATATACTTTCATATCATGTAGTTTAGGATGCACATCATCTGGTTTAAGATAACCACATGTACTTTCTCTAGAGTAAACAAAGAGAAGGGAAGCTTTTGGAAGAAGGTTCATTAAGCTTCTCCCAGACATCTAGCTTCTTTTCTTTAATGAAAAGAAAGCCTTGATGACCCCAGAATCAGCATAGGTATCTCTCGTCGAGGTGTCTGAAGTCAGGTGAACTGAATCCCACCCTGAGCCTACAAGTTACAGAGATAGAGCATAAGTAACTCTCACAGAGCAACCCCCAGAGTCTCCTGTGTATGCTTTTGATAGGAAATCAGTAATAAATTGCAAAGAATATCCTCCAGGTGTTTTCTGCAAGATTCTGCATGTGTTTGTATTGAGGAATGTATCTCAAATATATCGGACTTCATAAGAACCCAAGATATTTGGCATAAGTATTTTCCACTAGGACCTTTTAAAAACTATGTGACCAGAGCTGGGAGGCTGCAGTCTATGCATTTGTGGAAGAGAGGAAGGAAACCTGGAGAAAGAGTGATTCATGCCACTTTTTCTACTGAACAGAAAACCCCTCTCTGTAATACACCATCACTGGGGAATCTGACTATAGTTTTTCCTTTAATATGGTGCTCCACAGATTGATGGAAAAAGGTGCATAGAGATGTGAGAAACAGATGAATAGTCTAGTCACTGCTGCTGGTTATCCTATCGCAGGACTGAACAGACAGAATGTACATGGAAACGGTGTCTTGTGCAGACATCATATGCCTATAGTTTAATTTGACAGCAGGTTAAAGCATGTGATTTTTTTCTTTCCTTTTAGTGGGTTTAAACCAAATGCAAATAAATGAAACAAATATAGAAGTCTAACAGGCTTAAGAGTATGTTTCTTACAGGAAAACAAGTATACCAAAAAGATCAGTAACCTTCTGCCCCAAACAGTCCCAGATGTTGGTCAGTTTCCAATATCAATCACATTTCAAGTCAATTGACTTGGGTTTTGGCCAAATATAAGATAGTTTCCTTCTCCATCATTGCTTCACATCTGTTCATCTCTCCAGTCTTCCAAGCCCAACTGTTTCACAGAAATATTTCCAGGCCAGGATGAATCTTTGCTGGGCTTTCAGCTTCTGTGTCTTTGTAAGTCCTTTGGAGAAGTCCAGTATTGTAGATTACAGTTTTCAAAGATTCTTTCAGACACAGGTCACTGCCAGGTACCTGGGGCTGACTGTAGGGTTTGCACTAGAGATAACCCCTATTTCAGCATTGGAGTCTGTTGTGTGTTCTCTTATCTGTTCTCTTATCATGACAGCATCATCTGGGATCTCTGTAGGAACACTCTCACTCCATTCATCTGGTTCAACAGCATTTTGCTCTGGAATTTCTTGTCCTTCCAGTCCTCAGGCTTCTGGTCATTTGGGGACCTCAGTCAAGGTGGGTTTAAGGCAGAAATCATACCTCTTAGCAGAATCCTGCAACTAGCAACAGTTTGATCAAATAACATTTCAGAACTATTGCCAGGATTCAAGCCAGAGAATAAACAGGTTCTTCTTATCAGAAAAGTAGGTTTTAAAATTTGTACCTGGATGCTTTGCAAGCTTCTTGTCATATTTGCCAGTCTTTGGGTACTTGTCCTGGAAAGTGAAATGCAATCTGAAGTCTTCCTCAAATAGAGTTTTACTGTGGAGTTGATCACAGTTTGATTCGGGTGCTTTGGGGAGCAGCTTCACAGAGGTACCACTGCTCCATGGAAATTCACTTCATACTGTCCAGTAAGAGGTTTGGCGTCAAACAGAAAGAGCTTTAAAAGTCTGGTAGAGATACGATTACTGAGCACTCAGAAAACTAAGATGGATACGAAGCATTTAATCAAAGGCAAGGGAATTCACATTTAAGAATCACAATCCCTCCTGTAATGTGCTGAACAGTTATTGGTTTGGTATTAACAACATGTTTATCGAACGTCATGCCCAAGAGAATCCAGTAATAACTTCGTGTACCACAGACAGCTTTTCAGAAGAAAGCAGTACTGATTACAGTTTGGGTAATGCAGCTTTTCTGATGGAAGAGCCATACACTGCACACATACATAGAGCTAAACAGATATACACACCTTTGCAAAATTGAGAACACTGTCAGCTAAGGAGAAGCCAGTTCACTCTGCTTAGACAGGAACACACTGCATCAGTGAAAGTGTCCCCCAGAGCGGCAGATGCCTGTGCCACGCTTCCCTTTGCTGTGGGGGTGGCGTGGAGCATGTAGCAACAACAGCGCCCACAAGCTAACTGGTGAGTGCTTGGATGGGGAAAGCTTGAGTGGTCTCAGAGTCTTGCAAGAAGGGACGCGTTCAGGGCTGGGGGAAGGCAGACCACTGCTGACTGGTACAGCCATTGCCACATCAGTTATGCAGAGGGCCCCAGCAACTCTACTCAAGACTGCATGTGGTGATGAGAACCCAAGTCACAGAACTCAAAGAAGGAAGGACAGCAGGAGAACATGTTCAAGCAGGTAGGGGAAGGTGGTAGTCAGGATATTAGAAGCTTGACTTCTAACTACAGGAAACAGACTCCTGCTCCACCTGCAGATCTGCAAATTCAGAATATGTGTAGAGCCCTGGGCACTGGTGAGGATGAACAAGACCTATCAGAGGATTCATCAGAGCCATCTGAGCCTTAACCTAGTGCCTGCACAAAACAAAAAAGTCATGTGATAGTTATTGGAGACTCCATCCTGCAGGGAATGGAGGCACTGATCCGCCAGCCTGACCTAGTATCACGGGAACTTTTTGCTTGGCAGGCTTTAAGATCTGAGATGTGTGGAGACGTTGCCGAGGCTCATCCAGAACTTGGACTCTTTTCCTTTGCTGCTTTTCCATGTGGACACCAACACTGGCAGGGGCAATGGGAACCATGTGAAGAGTCACAACAGAGTTTGGAAGATGAAAGTGAAGAGCAGGGGTGCCCAGGTGGTGTCTCCTGAAACCTTCTCATGAGGGAGAAGGCTCGAGCAGGAGTTGATTGATATTGCAGGATTGGTCTAGCAGTCAGGCTTTATCTTCCATGACTGCAGGACTGTTGCAATTTGAGTCCTGGCAGTCAGGAAAAAAACATAACACTAATAAAATAGCAAGCAGCAAAAGGGTTTACCAACAAGAATCAGCAGACTCCTCAGATAAGTGTTTTCTGGAAAAGAATCACAGTGGTCAAATTCTACTGTCCACGTTGTTACCCCACCTTCCAGAGGTCAGACCATACTGCTCCTTGTCTCTGCTTCATCCAGGTTTTTTTCCCACACTCCTCAGAGCTATTTAACCACTTTGCTGTAGGATCACAGCTGCACATCGTCAAAGAAAGGCCACAGCTGCATATTATCAATGTCAATCAACCCACTGTCTTCATTCCTCTACACAGGACCTCAAGGAATGAGAGCTACAGAGCAGGGAGGGGATATATCTGGCAAAGTGCAGCAAGAACATCTTTGCAAAGAGGCTTGCTAACCTAGCGGTGAGGGCTTTAAACTAGCTGTGGTTGAGGAGAGCTACCATAATAGAGAAGGAAGGGCACAAAGAGGCAAAACAGATGGGTCTAGGAGGCAACATTACAGAACAGGATCTCACTTTTCCCCTGTAACAGCAGCACGGTTTAGGATCCATCTCAAATGCCTATACACCAATGCATGTAGCTTAGAGAACAGTAATTGGAAGTCTGTGTGTAGCTGCAGAGCTACAGCCTCATTGGGATTATGGCGGCATGACAGGGTAGCACTCAGGACTGGTGTCCTGCAATGGAGGGATGCAGTCTCTTCAAGAAAAATGTGTAGGAAGGTATGAAAGTGGGCTTGTATTTTGTGTAGAGAGTTTCTTGAATGCATAGAGTGCTGCCTTGGGGCAGGTGACAAACCAGGAGAAAGTCTGTGCATAAGGATCAGAGGACTGACCAGTAATCATAGTGTTGTAGTAGGTGTCTTCTACAGATCAGATCTTCCGATCAAGAGGAGGCGGCAGATGAATCTGTCTTTAAGCAGCTGAAGAAAGTCTCACAGGTGCATATCGTAGCACTCATGGGTGACTTTTACCACACTGACAACTGCTAGAAGGGCAATAAGACTGGAAGCAAGCAATCTAGGAGATTTCTGGAAGTACTGATGACCATTTCTTGATGGTGGTGATCAGTGGACTGACTAGTGGAAATGCTCTGTTGAACTTGTTGCCCACAAACAAGGAAAAACTGGTTGAAGATGTGAAGGTCTATGATGACTTTGGCTGTTGGGACTGTGACAATAAGACTAGAGTTCAAGATCCTGAGAGGAGTGATACCATGGGAAACTGTTCTGAAGGGCAAAAGGTCTCAGGACAGCTGGCTAATCTTCAAGGACAACCTTCTCAGAGCACAAGAATGGTCTTTCGCAATGTATGGAATGTTGAGCAAGCATGACAGAAGGCCAGCATGAATGAACATGTAGATCCTGACTGAACTCAAACACAATTTTGTTTGTGTAGGACAAAAGCAAGAAACAAAAACTTTGTTCCTTAAGTACATAAGCAACAAAAGGAAGGCTAAGGAGAGTTTGGGCACATTGCTCAGTGATGCAGGGTACTTAGTGAAAAGGAATTTGGAAAGAGCTAAGGTACTCAATGCCTTTTTTGCCCCAGTTTTCACTGGTAAGCTTTCCTGACAGGCCTCCAGGTCTCTGAACCTTCTTGAGTATTTTGGAGTGAAGCTGTATTCACAGTAGAAAGAGATTAAATCAGAGGGCTCTTAAGAATCAATTAGTCATACAGAAATCCATGGTACCAAAAGGTAAATAAAGCTTGACCAACCTGATTGGTTTCTGTGACAAGGTGACTGGCACTGTGGACAAGGGGAGGGCAGTGGATGTTGTTTACCTTGGCTTTAGCAAAACCTTTGACCCAGTCTTCCACAGTCTTGTTATCACCAGATTGGTGAAATACTGGCTGAATAAGTGAACAATAAAATGGATGGAAAAAAAGTCTGCACTGCTGCACTCAGACTTGTGATCAGCGGTGCAAGATTCAGTTGCAAGCCAATAATTAGTGGTATCCCTCAGGGATCATCTTGTGGGACCAATACTGTTTAATGTCTTCATTAATGACCTGAGAGACAGAAGAAGAGTGCACTGTCAGCAGGTTTGTGAATAGCCTGAAACTGGGGTAACAGTATGCTGGAGAGCAGGGTTGTTGTTCAGGGGGACCTAGACACGTTGGAGAAATGGGGTGAACGGAATCTCATGAAGTTCAAAAAGAGCGAACACGAAGTCCTGCATCTGGGATAGAGCAACTCCAGGCACTAGTACAGCCTGAGGGCCAACTGTCCAAGGGGCAGCTCTGCAGAAACGCAGGTCTGGTATTATCAACTCTGCATTTGTAACAGTGTAGCCAGGAGGTCCG
>JAVJGI010000014.1:78319247-78438701 GCA_035590275.1 Ibycter americanus
GGGAAGTGATCCTTCCCCTCTGCTCTGCACTTGAGAGGTTGCACCTATGTACTCTGTCCGGTCTCGGACTCATCAGTACAAAAAACCCATGGACATACTGGAGCAAGTACAGGAGACTTTAATATGAGCAGAACAAAGAAAAGAACCAACTGACAATGTCCTGAAAAGAAAAATCACCAAAAAGGAGAGCAATATCCATTTATTATCCTTTTATAGTGCAGTTGTACTTACATGACTCCTTTCCATTAATCTCCAGGCATCCTACGGAGAAAGCATGAGACTGATGCACAATTTAATAACCTGCTTTGTTGGAAACAGCAGGATAAGCCTGTTTAATGTTTGCTCCTATTAGTGAATGTCTGACCAACAGATCACTCCCAACGAAACCCCAACTGCAACAACAACAGTAACGACTGCACTTTTCTAATCAACAAAGCAAAATAAGATTTTAACATGTGTATTTCTGATTGAGTAATGTCATACTGTTTGTTGACACCCAAATGATATAGTTGGTCTTTATTTCCTCAGCTCAACCTCTCTCTGCTTTCCCTGTCAGTTCTAACACTTTCTCAGCCCTTCCTGTACAAGAAAATCCTGCTTCTTAACCTTCGTGCTCCTGCTTTCCTCACACACCATGCTTCTGTGTTGCTTTTTACCTGTTCTGAGATTACAGTTTCTGAGGCTAGCTAGCCATTGCATGCTTTATGTCACAACGACATTTTCAGGACACTTTCTGTCATCTAAATTTTATTTAATCTACACCCATTGATTCCTCCTTATGTAGTGTACTGATCTGAATGCAACAGGAGGTTTTTGGTGGGTTTGGTTTTTTTTCAGAAATCATGTAAATCTCATTTTCTGTTGCCCTTTTAAAAGCCCTGGCAATACACATGTACAAAGCAAGGCAGCAGGTGCTGGACCAAAGGCAGCTCCCCCCCAGGGCCAGGTAGGAGCTGAATCACCCTAGCTTCTTTGCTAGGATTCAAACCATGTGCAATGTCTACGGCACCACTCAGAATACCTACACTGACAGGATGGGATGGCAGCCTGTGCTGCAGATGACAGCCGTGCTTGTTGCTTCCCTGAGGCTTGGGCAGAATGACTGTCATGAGTGTCCTGCCAGTACACCAGGGATAAACACATCTAGAAGGAAGCTGGCCAACATGGGACCATTATAGGCGGTCTTGAGAAGCCAGCTCCTACAAGGAGTTGGACATGGATGTGGGAGGAAGTGGGGTCAAGAACTGTAGGAGTGTGGGCTATGAGTTATTGTAGAGGATAATCATTTTAACTTAAATTCTGGAGTGTTCTGTTTCTTGTATTTGAAGAATGAAGGATTCATTTAGTCATATTTCTGTATTTTTTCCTATATTTGAAGAATAAAAAAGAGAAAGTTCTGCCTAATAATGCCCAGTAATATAGGCACAACAATTAAAAATCATGACATTGGATCCTTGCTTGGCCTTTATCTTGGCTAGAGAACAGACTGCAGTGGAGAATCATTTTTATCTTTCACACATTAATCACATTTGTGGTTTGAAACATCCCAGGCAAATACTGTCCTTAGGACCCAAAATATTTAAAAAGGAAATGTTTGCATCCCTCTGCACAGGGCAGCAGAAGTTTTAACAGCTTCTGCCCTTGCAAAGCAAACTGAACTGTGCAAGAGGTAGTAAATCTTCATCTTATGTCATGGGTTATTATAATATGGGTTATGGTTTGTATTAAAAATGTGCACAATATGACTAAGCTAATTACCTCTCCTGTTGGTGACTTAAACACCAAAGCAGTGGTGTTGTGTAAAGGACTGTCTTGTCAGCCTAAGTGTCTGAAGTGTACTGTATTGACTTGTTATCAGCAAACACATACTGCTTGTAAAATACAATCTGCAAAGAATATAGCCTTCCCATAAGTTTACCTTTACTGCTGTACTTTTCTCTTTCTCATCACTGATGCTCAAAACTGAGTTTGCCATTCTGTTTAAATAGCAGAATTTTAGCAAAGTTATTTTGCAGCCAGGGCTGTGACTGAAGGAAGAAGTCTGTTCAAGAAGTTTTTATGACTCTATACCTCCAGCTACAGCACTTGCTACTTATGGTGGCAGAAGAGATGATAAAGACACAGGTCTTCTATTTATTCCCCTCCTCACCCTAATTTAAGACCTCTTTCTCTGACAACTACTTGTCCTTGCCAACAGTGAATCATACAAAAACTCCCTTAGGATATATAGACCTTATCTGCACAGGAGTGTTAGCATTCAAGCACCTCTGCAGCAGGCTTGTTTCACTGCAAAGCTAGCTCTGAATAAAACATCTTTTTATTTCAGAATCCTTTTAAGAATAAAAGTTAACAAAGCATTTTGTTAGAAATAAAGCTGGGGGAGTGTGTCCTATATTAAATGTGTCCTGAGGTCTTGCACTTATTTAAAGATATCCAGCTTGCCTTCTAGAAACTGACCACTGAGTGTGATCGCTGCCTCACCACACAGGACTGATATAGAAGACCTGCTGTGTAAGACACAACTCATGCTAATCTGCAAAGCACTAGTGAGAAGTGGTACAGGGACTTTCCTCACACATACATATCGTACATATATATGCATATGTGTATGTACATATATAAATTTATACGTACATACACACACACACCCTTCATACGCTCAGGATAAATATACACATACGTGTTAACAATTTACAGAAAACACAAACATCTCCAAGTGCCTCTACCTTGAAGTACGGTATACAGTGATACCCCCACATCATGCCATAATGAACACCATGAAATATACCAGTAAAATTCAGTACAGACCAAGACCAGCAAAAAGAGTAACTATTCTTGTCATTGTACATCACTGAGGTACTCCAAAAGGTAACCATACCATAAAAAAATATTTTTCTGTATGACCGAACTGCATGTTAGAGAAAAAAATATTTAGCTGAAGATGTTTGTTTTCCTGGTGATGTAAACATACAAAAAATTGTTGCTGGCAAAGCCTCAGGAAGAAACGCTGCAGCTTTGTGCACGGTAAGTAACTAGCAAGAGCCAGCAGCACCACCTGCTGTTGTCTCCAACCCCCAGAGAAGCACGAGGTCCCTACTCAGACCACAGCCCCAGCAGCAAGGTCCAGTTCTGTCAACTCCGACCCCTTTAACCCACTGTGTGCCATAGAAATGTACGAACCGTGACAGAAAAATCTCTTGCTAGCTTACATTTCAACGGTATGCTCAAGATAGTTTGGTTTGCATGGCTACAATCCTTAAATTAATGGAGTTAGGACTCAGTAGTCCCAAAACATAAATGAAGCAAAGGTCTCCAACCCTCCGATTTGGATGTGACTAATAAATCCTGCTTATAGTAGGATGTATCTGTATAAGCATAGCCATCAGTGGACATGTATGTTTTGCCCCTTCTCCCCTTGAATACCTGCAGAACTAGTTCACTTGCTGGAAGAGTGGGTTGGATGAGGCTGTGTCTGCCTGCAGGGTCCCGCTCAGACATACCCTCGGGCCTTCCTCTCTCTCAGCCAGCTTTGAAAACAAGCCTGAAGCACTTTTGGAAATCTCCCGGTCAAACTCCTCCTACTTCTGCAACAATATTTTCCTTTTCCATTAAACTAAGATTGCATTTTTCAACTTGCAATGCTAACTTTGATGGGAAGTCCTGCCTAAAAACTAAATCAAAACCTTGGATAAAAACTAAATAAGTAGTTTTTTCAATCTACATTAAAATAAATATGCATGGGTATTTATAAAGAGCAATTGGCCTTTGTGTTTAAAGATAGGTGGATTCCTTTGTGACTCAGAGATACTCAACTCAATTTTTCTCGTCACTTTCTCAGCAAGTAATAGCATGTAGACCTAGAGTGGGCAAATACTCCAGGCATACATAAGCTTATTCACATGCAAATATGTCTGTTCATAAGTCATTATGTTCCTCACACATGAACACTCAAGCCAAAAAGGCAGGAACTTAAATGAAAACACATCTAAGTATGGGTATATAAATACACAACTCCAGCTACAACAGGGCTCTTGCAGCTGGTCCTGTAAAAGGTAACCGAGTACATTCTAAAAAAACCAAAACCCAAGCACCTTAAAAGATACTCAACTTCAACTGTGAGTTTTGAAATTATTTGTAAGTCAGTGCTCTGCAATAAGTTTTAAACAGTGCAAAAGTCTGATAGGTGGGAAAAATCAAAACCAACTCTCAGTCGCCCCTGCAGCCCCAGGATCCCCCTTCACCCTTGCTTAGGGAGAACAAATGGCAAGAAAGGAAGTGGCAAGGAGAACATTAAGCACTGAGTATCTGCAAACACACTGTTTCAGCCCCATGAGTCAGTGCTGCCCATCTGCAGTCGCCCTGTGGGACTTACTGTGGGGTAGGGGTGTGAGCAGAAAACAGTGTATTTCCGAATGATGCCGTTCAGCTTGAGGGGAGGGAGCCAGGAGACGAAGACGGTAGAGGCTGAAGCCGCAGCTGCTTTAACACCAGCTGGAGGACCTGGAACTGGAAAACCAAGATGTGTTAGAGTGGCCCAAGGCAGGTACTTGGTCATCCTAGTGTAACAGAGGAGTAAAAAGGAAAAGGGAAGTGTGCCGCTTCGGTAACTGTGTGCCAACTGTGTGCCTGTGGACTGAGATGGACACCCTGCGTTAGGAAGCAGCCTCCACACTGCCCGCTCCAGGGGAGAGGATTTGGGGGGCTGTGCCCCCATCCGTAAGAGGTGAGAGGCTCTGCTTCAGAGGGCCCCAAAGCAGAAGCTGCCACTGATGGATAAACTTTTGTGAAGTATCACCCCCAGCCTGCATGCATGAAAATATGTTGGCTGTGGCCAGTGATGTTGCCAAACAACATATTATTATAAATTATGAACAGCTTAATGGACAGACAGAGTAGAGCTGTGAATTTATTGAAGTGGAGAGCAGATGAGCTGTAGTCCCATGCAGTTAGCACTGCCTGACATGACCCTGGTCTAGGTAGTGGCGTGGTATGTGAGCAGACGTATGGCCACACAGTATCCTCATCCTCAGCCTTGCCCTTGACAGCTCAGACCTCTACCTGGCACTGCAGCATGTCAACACATATCTATTTCTCTAATTACAGCAGCTATCCATATGAGCCTTCGAAAACTGTCACAGAGAGAGAAAAAACCACCTCCTCTCTAAAACCACCTGGAAAAAACTTCAGCCAGAAAACGCTAAAATCTTGGTACATAATCTTTACTATATCTCTTCTCATGCTTGCCTTTTGAGAAAGGCTTTAATTTCATGAGCATATGTTATTTTTCAAATACACGTTACACTGCACAATGTTCTCCAACTTTGGAAGCACTCTTATACTAATGTGAAAAAATTCCTGCACGGTAGAATATCACATTGCACACAAGCTTGTACTTAAAACAAAACAGCAAGGGCTACACTTAACATCACAATGAATTGCTTTAAAGTTTCCTGAAAAAACCCCACCTTTTGTCAACAGGAAAATATTTTAAAATATTTAAAAAAAAACCTAAAGAATTTGAAATATATTCTAATACTGTGTGTGGTGAATATTCATGTTACACTATTAAAATAGACACACTGTGTTGGAAATTACTAGACATGGTATTAAAGAAAAAATATTTTGATTGACTCTCTTCTCTGCAGAACTTTTGGTTCATGAGGAATCCAATATTTTTGTCTAATTTCAAGCAACACAACCAAAATGTTAGAATTTCCAGTAAAATTACCATTGCAATGCTTGATCAACTTTCTTTACTTTCACAGGAAACAGTTATTGTGCAATATAGATAAAAAAACCCTTGTCCAGCAACCTGATCTTTGTAGATGGATCCTTAATCTTTTTTCTACTTCATTTAAGTAAGTAGGTGTTATGGTGGTACAAAATTTTGGCTATTAAGAGAAGCCAGGCAGCCTGGGGTCTAATTTGCTCAGCTTTGTGGCTAGCTACTTCAGGTTGTAAAAAACATAGGAAGTTCAATTTTATATCTGTACAGGTACTACTGGAAAATGTAAGAGAATTGGCAGATAGGCACCACTCAGTGCAACATTTCTGAATATGTATTTTCCATTTATAGTGTGTTGAGAAAGCTAATAAAGCATCAAGTGAGAATGTCATGATCATAACTGCATGCAAACCCAGCCCCTCGCTGCAAAGGGGCTAATTCAGTTAGCAGTTCTATCCAGTGCAGAGTAAATATTGATGCCTGACAGCATTCAACTTGTTATTTATGCCCAGTTCATTAGAAATGCCATTTGCTCCCGCTGCTGAGGAGTGAAAGCTAGCTCTCCAGGGTAATTACTTAAACCATGGGAGGATTCCTTTACGGTTAGTTATGTTTTCTGGAAATCACTGCAGATAGATGTATGAGGTTAAAGTAATTTATTGTTAAATTAGGGTGTGATCTATAGGGACAGGTTCTGACGGTAATTGGTCATGGCTGTCAACTGTTGAGAGATTAACTCCGAATTCATCTAGCATTTTCCAATCAATGGACATATGTGGAAAACACTACTTGTCATTGCACTGCTGCATTACTGTCTGGTATACAGACCAGCAGAAAGAGGGGCTAGATGGAAAGTCAGGAAGCCATATACTCAAATTGGTAATCCGAGGATCCCTCCACCTTGTTGCAGAGAGGCTGGAATCAGGCAACAGGTTTTGCAGTGGTGCCAAAATTATTCTGAACGTTCATTTGTTACTCCTCTTTTTGCTACATTGTTTGCTGGGTTGTGCATGCGGACAGGACTGTGTGCGGGGAAGTGTTTACATTTGGTTAGCAAGAATTCTGCAGACTGTCATCTGATGCCTCACAGACTACCCCTGTCCTCTGTCCAGAGGGTAAAGTCGTTGTTCAAACTCATTCCCTTGGATCCTAAACAAGATTATTGCGAGTTAGCTCAGCCTTAACTGAAACACTTGTTACTAAACATGGGTTCCTTGAGCATCTGAAGAAGTTATCTTGGAAAGACCCCGGTCTTGCTATGCTAACTTTAGGTATTTCCTCCCACTGCCATTGCACCCTGTAGCCTTACTAGCTTCAGTCATTATGGGACAGCAGTATCAGGAGACCTGGGATGTCTTACTGAAGTTTCCATGGATCTTTATTTAGCACACTGATTCCCACAGATCCCAGCAAAGATAAGCTAAATTTGCACAATACCATTGTTTCTTTGTGCTGTGGTCACCAGGGGTAAAATAACAGTAAGAAGCTGGAGGACAACCAGGGCTGAGCACAGAGAAGCCAAGGACTGCTTCTAGCCAACATTGCAACCTTCCGGGGAGCAGATTTTGCAAATTTAAGATCAAAGATGACCTCATTCTCCAGCTAGAAAGGCTTTGAAAGACACGGAAATAGCATGCTGCTTTCATGTGGAGGAGAACACTTTGTATTCTTGACAGTGCAAGTGAAATGCTAAAACAGAGAAGGCAATTATACTGATACGACTAGCCTGGGAAACGGCATTTAAATGTGCCAGATAATGGGGAGGAGCTCCAGGAACTTTCTCATTCCCTTTTTCATAAGCAGGGAGATTATCACCATTTTTCTTCACAGTACTGAACAGCAGGGAGGCAAATGCACAGAGTGCAGTGCATTTAAGAGTGGTGTCACCAATTTATTGGAAAACTGAACCCTGCTTTGTAACAGGTTTTTAATTCTGCACTACAGAGGACTATCCTATTGACTGTTACATTCATGAGAAACAAACCAAAATAAACTCCCAACTGCTGCCGGTTGTGCCTTTATTCATGTAGATATCCCACTTAACAGTTTAGACCTATGCTAGTCAAATACATTCATGTGTGCTGTGCACCCCTCGTTCACTCTGAACTGGCCCCATATTAATTATACCATTTCTATCAAGGCCTGACAATTTCACATTTATTATTCTGTACCCTTTTTGTTAGTCCAAAAGGCAAAATTAGAGATCTCTGACAATAGGAAAAAAATGCATTAAGGGGTCATTAAGGGCAATTTTCCATCACAACACCCAGGTGATGAACTGCACAGCCATCCTCATCAGCTGAATGAGCCCAAGCAGAGCTCCAAAGAGTACTGAACATGCACTTGATTGGATTGATGCTTATTAATTTTAGAGTAAGTATAAAGCTGCATCAGATGGTATCTGATGAATATTCATCTTGAAGAAGAGAACACTCCCGGGAGATCTTATAGCAGCCTTTCAGTACTTCAGTGGAGGTTACAGGAAAGATGGGGCCAGACTTTTTAGCAGGGCCTGTAGCTAAATGCAATAATGGTTTTAAACTGAAAGAGGGTAGATTTAGATTAGTTATTAGGAATAAACTCTTTACTGTGAGGGTGGTGAGACACTGGAACAGGTTGCCCAGATAAGCTGTGGATGCCCCATCCCTGAAAGCGTTCAAGGCCAGGCTGGATGGGGCTTGGAGCAACCTGGTCTAGTGGCAGGTGTCCCTGCCCATGGCAGGGGGGTGGGACTAGATGATCTTTAAGGTCCCTTCCAACCCAAATCATTCTGTGGTTCTATGATCTGTACATCCATCTCTCTCATGCCAATCGCCAGGAAGCTTGGTGTCCAGAGAGAGAAATCTCTCTGGATTTGGGCAAAGTCTTACAATGAGGCTGGCAAAGGGGTTTAGTGTTAGTCCTCCTTCCTTCCCGCAGCTGGTCACTGCCACTTCTTTGCTGCAGCTTTCCCCTTGCTCTGAACACTGACCTCTCTGGCAGAGGAGAGCTGGACAGACAGCACTGTTGCACTGAGCAATCTTCTGTGAGATACAAACAGCTTTGTGTGCATTAGAATGCATTTTCTCAAAAGAAACTGTTACAAGAGAGAGACAAGGATCCTCCTGCATCACAGAAACCCCAGAAGCAACCTCTGCCAGACATTCAGTAAAAAGCAGCCACTCTAGGCCCAACTGCCAATTGCAGAAAGTTTTAGGGACATGGTTTAGTGGTGGACTTGGCAGTGCTAGGTTAACGGTTGGACTCGATCTTAAAGGTCTTTTCCAACCTACACGATGCTATGAGCCTGATTCGCCGGGAGGGGGCCCTGGGGGCTGCACCTCTGCTGGTCAGCTCTGCCCAAGGTCAGAGGCGCCGCCGCCGAGGTGCTGCATAATGTGTCGGGCTTGTATGGGGGGCAAATTCATCGCCTCAGCTACAGCTTTCTCATACCACATCTGCAGCGCAGAAACAGAGAGGGGATCTGTCACCCCCTCCATTGCTAAAAACGGATTAGCTTTTGAAAGTGTACTTTGAATACAGGGAGGAAGATGATTTGAAGAACTATTTTAAATTTTAATAATTTACTTAATTAAGTCCTCAGGTGAAGAGGACAAGCAGCTCATTAGAAACTGTAAAGTGAAAAGGGTAGGGGACGAAACCACAATGAATTCTTAAAAATTGAACTTCTATACTTGGCTTATTTTTCTGCCAAGAGGAACTTGAAGAAGAGCAGCTTTTTTTTCTGAAGGATAACGGGGGGAAAAAAGCTAGAAAAACCCCATAAATATGATCACATTGAAAGGAAAGTTTATTTTCTGTTGTTAGAGCTGTTTCCACTTACGAAGTTGATCAGCAGCAGTGTCTGACCTCTGGTGTCTAAAATCAGTATCAAACATTACTAGAAACCAAAGCGTCAACTCATTTCATCCAGGCCGACTGCCTCACTCCCTAGGTTACGCTTATTTTGCTACATTGCAGATTTCAAACCTGCTAAAGATATTTTGGCCTGATGTTTCTAGCTGAACACCAACAAAGAAGTCACAGGAGGCCACAATCTGCCTTTCCACAGCAACAGTGAAAGAGGCTGCACCACTGGTGTTTACAAAGAAAAGTTTCCCCTCATGTAAAAGAAATGAAAAAAGCAAAAAGGGTTAATGGTGCAATACAGCCTCATAGTAATAACGATGTGGAGGGCTTGGCAGCCACCTAAAAATATCTCGGATTTGCAGATTTTATTGGAGGAGGGTGGAATATCCAATGTTGTAATTTTAGCCAGACAAGGTCTCGGAGCAGAGATCTAAGGTCTCCAGATCTAAGCTCTCTTAAGATTGCAATTATTTTCATTTCACATGCTGAGAGAGTGTTTAAACTAACTTTAGGGCAGGATCTTTTAGGTGCACTGAAATTAGCTCTACTGAATAATTCTCTACAGAAAACGTTTCCTTAGAAAATTACAGAAGAAATGTCTGTTCTTCTGAGGACGAGGCACCTGTTTGATGCATTATAGTTTGGCAACGTGAATTCTCTTTTCCCATTTAATTTCCACAGCCTTAAGGATGTTTAGATGCAGTACTTTGGTTCTGGCTTATGTTTAATTGCAGGCCTTTATATATTCCACTCCAAACCTTTACTGCCCTTATTAAAAATTGTGAAGCTGAAGCAAAACATGAAATCATTGTATCTTCTGGAACACCTCTCAGTTTATTTTTCTGGACAAAAGATTTAATGAGTGGAACCACTGCGAGGCATCAGAAAAACATCTGAAAAGATTAGTCATGCTGCCTCGGGGTGAATTACTGCTGAGCTGCCAGGAGGATTAAAGATAAGAGATGTGCCTTTGCACAGCAGCCAAACAAGGTCTATGTGCTCCCCCCATCTTGGGGCCTGGCTGATCTCAGAAAGGGAGAGAGCAAAAAAGCCACCAAGAATTAGGGAAGAGCAAACTAGGAAGGGGTGGGTTAAGGAAAAAAAAATAATACTGGGGGCTTCCAATGTTTCAGAACTGTTGCAAACTGCAGGCAGGCCACAGGCCATGCACAGATGTATGTGTCAGGGGAGGGAGCAATAGGCACAGTAACCCTTCAGATAGGAAATACTGTTATAAAGCAGCAAGTTCTCCATCGGTCTCCCTGGCCAGCAGGATGGAGGGAAGTACTCAACCTACTCTGCCGCAAAAGAAATTGCATTATGGTGGATTCTTAACTGGTACAGGATACTTTGGGAGGCTATGGAGTCCTCATCACTGCAAATTTTGGAGAAAAGGTTAGTAAACATCAGCAATGGCTCAGGTATATCCGATCCTCTTTAAAGCTAGAGAATGGTCTTGGTGAGGTGTCAGAAAACTTTCAGGAGCAGTATGCCATGTTTTCATTGTCCCCAATGAGAGACAGTGATACTGCTGGCAGCACTTCTGCCATCTGATCAATTCTAAAAGCTGAAGGAACCCCACACAGAGACAAGATGTTATCTGCACCCAGGCAAGTTTTAGTAGCTTGCAGGTCCCATCAAGTTTTTAACTCAACAGAAACCAGTGCGTGGCATTCCCAAACAGCTGTCATGATTTCTCTAATCTATGTGCCATGAAGTGCAGACCCAGGAGCCAGGGGCTGTCTACAGGCTGGCTTTTCAGGGATTTCTGGAAGAATGCTCCTTATTGTCCCCCATTACTGGACTGGCTGTTCAATTTGACACATAAGGCAGCAGGCTGCAATGTTGCTCAAAGGCACAGACCAGCAAGCACTTTCTTGCTGTCCTCAGGCGTCCTCTGACCTGAACTGTATTTCCCCAAGACCAGCCTGTCCCTGAGGTCCTGGAGCAGTGTTGGACAATGCCCCGTCTGCTGGTGGCTTAAGTCCAAGCCCCAGGGCTCTGGGGTGAGAGCCTTTGTGTTCAGAGGGTATTCAGGGAAAAGTTGCCATACTGGGATCTACTTGACAAAAAGTAACTTGAAAATGCAGCAGGTGGTCTTAGAGTTGTCTTATTTTTCAGACTTTTCTTTGAAATAAAACCATCTACCTCTGAGCACTGGATGTCTGAAAAGCATCTGACTTGGGACTTAGGTGCTCCACAGCAGTTGTTAAAGGACTTTAGGGTGGGATCAGAACAACCTAACATTCAGTGTTTAAGACACACAGGTCTATAGCTGAGAAAATTGTCCTTGATGATTTCAGACTAGGTATGGTACCTTGAGACAGTTTTAAACAGAGCCTTGCTGCAAGCTGATGCAGGATCTCAGTGATGACTACAAACAAGACCATGAAGTAGACCTACATAAACCGACATTGCTATATGCCTAAATTTCCTCATATTTTTCAGCTCTAAGACATGAACTTACTTTTTTTTGCTATTATTTCAACTTTGAACAAAGTAATGAAAAGTATTAAGCACATGAAAATAGAACAAGGAACAAATAACTCATGTGATAATGTAAAAGAAAATGTTAGAAGTCCAGTTTTAATTTATACTGCATCCCCTGGATACAGCTACAGTTGGGGCCAGGTGACCTTGCATTGTATGTAAATTTTAGAAAGAGTCTCTTAATATTTTATTGGAAAAAAATAATAAAATTTATCAAGTAATTTTTTTATTGGCAAAAAAATGCCAAACATTCATCAAGTCAGTTAATCTACTGAACCTACTCTATTGGCACTTTTGTAAATCTCATTACAAATAAAAAAACTTGACAAATATATTCATACATGCATGAATGACCAGTGAACTGGGTAAGTAATAAAGAAAAATCCATTGACTAATTTCCTTGAAAAAACATTGCATAACTCAGGAGAATTTACCAATCAAACATTATTCAGGTAACTTCATTGCTAAGACTCTGTGCATTTTTATTTCTGCCAAAAAATAGATTTTCAAAAGTACTTAGGGATCTAGAGACATATTTGTGCATCTCATGGGGTTTTCAAGGCATTAAACAGGTTAGGGACAAAACTACCCCTGAATTTGAAATTCTAGTCCTTGAGAAATAGATCAGTATGTGGCATCCTACTGATCCCACGTGAAATGATTTCCATAAAGTTACAAGAAAGTGATTATGAAATCTCATGTGTGCGTGTGTGTGTGTCTGTGTGTGATTAAAAGTTTCTTAACCTTTCAGCATTAAGACTTAAGTTTTCCATGCTTTGGTCTACAAACAAAGGCAAGAGATTTTTGTTCTTCATTTTGCTTTTGAAGGAAGAGATGCTTGGAGGAATTTGAAAAAAAACCCAACTTCTTAGAAGCACCTAAGTTATGTAAGATTGTCCCAGAACAGTCCCTCCTCCTTTCCCCATTTTCAATCACTTTGACAGAACTAACTCAAACCTTCTAAAAAATTTCAAATAAGATCCTGAGGTCTTTTGGGGAGGGGGTGGGGGGAAAGACAAACTTGCTCAGATCATTAGTGTTACCTACAAACTTCTGGCTCACCTGAACTGTAGTCTTGCAAACAGTGAGATGGTTTTCAAAGCTGTGGGCACATATTACTCGTGCTCCTAACTCAAGACCACCAGACAGAAATCTCACTCTGCATGTTTGTGTGCAATATTTGCACTATTTTGAAAGCCTGAGACATACCAACATTTTGTGGAAGCCGGAATGGAAAATGATTTACTCCTTACCATCTTCTTTAGTGCGGGTGAAAATTTGTTCACTTCTCACTCCATCTCCAGCTCGTGTGAAAGCCAACACCTGAATGCTGTAGTTGGTGTATTTTTCCAGGCCATCAAGCTCCAGTGATGGCTGTGTAGTAGTGACATTCTTTATCTCTCCTAGCTCTATAGAATAAAAAGGAAATTGAGTTATTGCCCAGTTCAGCCTTCTCCCAGCTACTGATCCTACTGTGGAAGTCTTGGGGATTAAAGAGTGTACCAGAGAAGTATTGCTTCATTATTATAAAACAGCAATGAATTATAATAAATTAAAATAAATTCATTTGTGTCCTGAAGTCTTACCATTCAAAGCAGATCCAGTTTTCATTTTCAAACTATTTTTTGCATTTTTTTAAATACAGGGAAGAAAATTGAAGATTTCTACAAGTAGTAAGATTTTTCATAAAGAATAGATAACAAGAAGAGATTATTGCAAAACATTCCCTAAAGCAAAAATGAGAAAGTCAGTTATCTTCATAATGATTTACTGGTTTTGAGAAAGACCATTTCCCATAAGGAAAACCAAGAAAAAGTCCCCTTTTTCTTAAAATATGTAGCAAGTACTGCTGCAAAGCACTTGATGGCAGTAATACTAGCTAACAATAGATTTAAACACAGTAAAAATCAGATTTATTTGCTGAAAGATGACGCACTTCGTATGAATCTTGTTTGCAGCAAGCTAAGTACAACCCATATGGTAAAAAAGCTTTAAACATATTTAGGGCAGAAAATAAAGCTGAATAAATGAAGAAAATCCAGTTTTAAGCACTGCATGAACATCATCTTTTTTCATCATCTTTCGGGACATCACATAGAAGCTTAGACATGCACTGATAATATTCACATAGGATCTGATCCAAGGACTACAGGCATCACTGAAAACATTAGATTTTATATCTGTCATGTCTAGGTTTTATGTATGCTTCTCACACATTTTTAATTTTTATTTTTAAATGTACAAAAGAATTGGTGGTGTATTTCCAAGTATTTTTGACTCTTAACGTTACCAGCAGTAACAATGGGCCTCTGGATTACATTTCCACTCTGAGTTCCTCTTGCCACACTAACAGAGGTCAGGATTTGCAAGACAGTTGCATAATAGAGTGAACTATGAGCCTGATGGATGAAAGCAAAAGAAGGGAGACAGCTCATTGCCCTAGAGCTGTGAAAATTCAGCAGGGCAAACAGGAATAGAGGCATGCACAACTTAAACTTACTAACATTTAATCTACAAGAAAGGACTACACGTAGAATTACCATCATGTGACAAAGTGAAGATTAGTAAGGTATCTCATTTCTCCTTTGATCATTTCCCTCATTCTCTGCTCAGGAGCCTATTTCCCTAGGAATTATGCTAAGAGTACAAAACATAAGCACAACAGAAGAGGCTGGCATGAAAACACGCTTTTTCTAAAAACATTTCCTTCTTTTACCCTCAGCTATGGAGATGAAATGCATCCTGTCCAAAAATAAGCAATAACCTCTCAAGTAGGCAACTAGCTAAGCAAACAGATGACCAATCAAACTAAAATCAAATGCAGGTTTGGGCAGGTATGTTCTAGCTTCGTGTCATCATTCTTTATAAAAGAAACCTGCTGGACTTTGCAACAGATGAAACTTGCGCGGGCCATTTTGGGTAGGTCTATGGAGCATTGCAAACCCATGGTGGAAGCCTTCCCTGAGGGCCCCTGCAGGCAGCTTTGCAATGCCTGCTACCTTGTTAGGGCTCTAAGGAGAATGGCTTCCTTCACAGGTAGATGAGGCTTTCTCTCAACCAAAGAGAAAAGGAAGCAGAATGCCTTCACAGCAGAGAGTAAACGATATAATGGCCACATACGGCTTGCTACTCGGTAATAGCTTGATTTCTCTCACCTCCGTCCAAGAGGTTGGCCCAGTAGATAACCCTGAATCCTTGCAGAATCCCATTCAGGGTTTCTTTTGCCAACGTTGACCAAGAAATAGAGATGGTTTCTGGTGATGTGGCAGTGGCTTGCACGTTCCCAGGAGGGCAACTGGGGACTGGAATAAGAGATTCCCATTTTTAACTCGATGAATACAACTCAATGTTTACCCTTCGGGTACCCTTTCAATTTTCTTTGCCATCCCACCACCCATTATTTAATAAGCAGTTACACACTGTCAACAATGCAAAACTTCGCTACAATCCACATGTTTCTGCTCTGATTCCCCTGGAATAACTTTTGATGTACTGCTTCCCCACTTGTTAACTAGTCTTTTCATAGTTTTTTTGGTCACTTCTTTTGAAAGAGAAATGTGTCCTAGTGCTGAAATATGCAGAATATTCTGTAAGCAATTTATATATGTATTTTAAAGTTTGCAGCCAAATTGTCAACTTTCTGGACAATTCTAATGTTCCTTTAGAATTGGTACTGGGGCAAAGCAGGCACTTCTTTCAAAAATATTGGAAAAGAAGTCCATAAAATATTTTCACTGACATTTAGACAAATTGGAAGAAGTCAGCCAAATCTAAGGTATTTTCTGTTGGCCGTTTATTGTCAAAGCAATACAGCAGTATTAGTATCTGGCACTGCTTTTAAAGCTCATGACATCTTTAATTCTGAGAGGGACCCAAAACTGAGTAATGACAAAAAAAAAAGTTGCCAGGAAAAGTAAGCGTGGTGGATTCTGAAGAAAAAAAGTACCATTATGATAATACAAAATATATCCATGTGTGAGTATACTGCCTTCTGAGGTCTTGCAGTGATCTGTCTAGGCCTAGAAACATTTAGAGTAAATGAAAAACACCAGCTTTCCATGAAGCGCATGCCTCATAATCTGTAGCTCTTGAGAATTTTAGATGTGTATTACTCCATCTCCCACACATAAAAAGTCAGATTCCTAGCTGGCACTGACTTTAGTATACCAATGCCAAATTACAGTAGCTGAAAATCTGACTTACACTATCCTTTAGGATTGTTCTTCAATTTTTACTCTAAAATATTGTGCCTCTTTTTGGATTTGGAATAATTCTCTTTTTCCACTAGAGGACTCCCTCTCATTGTTTGAGAAGTCCTTGTGCAATTTGAAAAAAAAAAAATATCTGAATTGTTACTTCGATTAGACAGGTTGAATTTTGTCTGAAATAACAATGATTTTTCTTTCATTAGTTTGGATATCCTTGAAAAAAATCACACATCTCTCTTTAGGCTGACAAGCGATTGTGCAGTACAACAGCTCTAGGTTTCACAGCAGATTCATTTGAAAACAAAAGAAAGCCAACAAAATTAAAAGTATCGCTTCACCTTTCAGAGTTTTACTTCTTAGCATCTCAAAACTATGATGAGATCACTATGAAGCTACGACAAGATCACAAAATTTGCAAATATCTAAACACCAGAGCAATAGGCTTCTTAATGAAAGCTATAGTCTTAGTCAATCTTGCTCACAGCAGGATATATCACATTAGTAGAGTTATATTTATTTACCTGGATGACTCTGCATCTCTTGCAATGAAAATTGTACCTGGTTGTTGGCCAGTCTCTTCCCATCTGGCTGTCTGCTTACTGTATCTAATACCTGAAAGTTTGATCTTCTATTATCCCCACTATAACAATCACTAATCAAGCAATAAATGTAGAAAGGCAAAAATAAAGAAAGAAATAATAGTATGTCCCATGATAGCTGTTTGCCAAGGACCTACCATCCTCAAGAGTAGTGGTAATGATTTCCTGAGAAGAAGGTCCTATTCCAGCCCGGTTACAAGCCTGGACTACCATGCCATACTGGGTGAATTTTTTCAGGTTATTCAGTGTATAAACTTCACTGTCCCCAGTGGTATCAATACTGATGATGTTGAACTGGAAATTTCCCCCTGCACTGTATTCCCGATAACCTATCTGGTATCCACGAATAATTCCATTTTGCAAGTGCTTCTTTGGAGCCTAAAGAGAAAACGAAAGATTACACATTAAGTACATGTCTCCGAAGTCAAACTGTTCCCCTAAAGTTTCTGAAATATTCACAAAGTCAACATTTTTTTCCTACCAAATGCAAGTCTGTTTCTAGGTAACAATTCAAAACATTCTCTGCACACGAAGTAGTAACTTTTTACCATGATATATAAATTTCAGTCACAGTTTGCTCTAATTTGTGCATTCCTGTGCTAAAAGAAAGACTTCTAAGTGGTTCATACACAGAAAAATCTGATAAGGAGATATTCTTGAGTTATAATTTGAATGTATAATGATTTGTTCTCTTATCAGGTGAATCAACCAAAGCTGAGTTGATAAGGTATATTTGCATTACAGGCCTACCATTCACTAGTAATTGCGTTCGGGTCAGAAGCCCCTACCATTCACTCGCTAAATCTTTAGTAAGGCATTTATTGATCTGTTGAAGGCAGTCACATAAGTTTATTCAGCTAAATGCATTAGGAAAATTTTATGCTGTGCTTTGAAATATGCTTCTGTTCATTCAGTGTGTAGTGTGGAAAGATGATTAGATAATGAGTGCTGAAGGCAAAAATGAATTGGAAAGCAGGGATTTGCATACTGAATAGCTACTAAAACAAGGTGTACAATATCTGGCATTCAAGAATATGAATAGTACAAAATGGTTGGCCATAATTATGTAGCATATTTCTCAGTCACAGTGCAAGATTCCCTGTACCTGACTAGTGGAAATAATTTCTGTACTCTGCAATATAAAATGTAGTCTAGAGTAAAACAAAGATTGGCAATGCAGGGAAAAAGCCTGTTATTGACAGAAATAAATATTAAAATTCCATTTAAATAGTATTGGACTAATTTCAATACGTGATAATGTTCCTGTCTGATTTTCTACATATATGAGGTATAATTAATACAAACATTTTAAGGCACAGTTTATAATCCATGGACAAAAAGCTCTTTCAAATCCCTCAAACCTCTTTCAAATTCCCACCAGATGCCCACAAGCTCATCTGTTCCACTGACTCATAAAAAAGGTCTTTGTGACACAGTTTATCAGCAATGAGTTAAAGCAGCACAGTCAGCAACTTCTGTTGTTACTGTATCCCATTAAATCTACTGAGGAACATTCTCAAGAAGAATACTCTTTCTTGCCACATGAGCTGTCTGTTTCAGTGAGCTAATAGTCCACTGGAGTAAAGTCTCACTGGAGCTAATAAAACCAGTGTGGGACTTGCCTTTCATCAACTACCAATAAATCATTGCTCTGCAAAAGCCAGCACCCTCTCTGTATTTAAAATGTGTCACGGGATGGATCTGACTGAATTCGCTCCTCTGATGCTTTATTTTTTTCTCCCTCCTGCCTTCAGAAACAGAAACAAAACTTGAAGCAAGTATATAATTCCCACTGTGCTACTTCAGTTCCTCTGGCAAGCTCTCCGCAGGCGTGGTGCTGTCTGCTCAGCTGCAGGTGACCGAATTAGGACATTCGGGTCTCGAGCACCTTGTGAGGCACACTGCGGGGATTAGAACTGTGGTTTTGGAATCTAAGAGTATAATCATTTCCTGTTAGAATAATTAAATATTTCAGGGTGAACTGTTTCATTAGTTGAAGGATTTCAAATTCAGTTACTGGCCATGGCATTCTGCATAGCTTATACATTTTTATAGGCATTGTCAGTGTTGATGAGAAGGGGCAAAAAGACTAGACTAACACAATTTAAACATTCCAAATTGACTAAAGGACAAACAATTTGGACAAAGCAGCAGAGAACCCAGGTGTTATTACAGGGAGGACTGCTTTCAGACAACGTTGCAGGTCACTGTCTCTTTTCTAAATATGTATCAGTGCGGAGGTACCAGTGTAAGCAATGCCACGACACCAGTTCTCTCCATCAATGTTGGATTCCATCACAGCTTGGCAAATCTTCCACAGTCTGAATGGAGATTTCTTGTCTCAAACATTAACATGCTCTTTGTTGCACATCTCAAGATCTAAAGTATCTCCTAGTTAAAGGCTATGGCTGGAACATTCCCATAAGTTACCATGGGTGGCTTCTCAACAAAAGTTGTTGCCACAAACACACAATGCACACTAAAATCCCAGGCAACCTGTATAAAACACATACACCATATAATGTAGTGCATTTATTGTTTTGTGAGTGGCCTACACTGCCTACTGTCACATACAGTACAAATTAAGATGTTGTATGTACGTACACTATATACCGTAAGGCACACACTGTATACCAAGAAAAAGTGAGCATATACCTTGTAGATAATAGATTACAGAAGCATATAGCACGTATATTGGAACATATATCATACTGTAAAACAGATGAAACATAATGATAAAACTGAATCATACATTTGCTATGCATTGAAATGTTCTCAAAGCAGGACTGTAGCCAGAATAGCCTCTTTCCTGGGAATTCTGCAATTATATACTTTCTCATTTTGAATTAGAATAAACAGGCAAACTGCATTTTTCATGAAACATCACTATAATCGTTCTAGGTCAAGGGAATTTTTTCTTTAAATAAAATATTGAAGTTTTTCTTCTTTTTTTCTCACTTTGAAACATTATACAATGTAAACCAAGCTCAAAGTCACTTCAGAAAAATGCACTGAAATGTTCTGCTCTACTGAATTTCAAAGGTTCCTTGTTAGTACTATCTAAATGCTTAATTTTGGATTGACTTTTTTTGCACAAATAAATCATATTTGATATATACTTTTTCTCATCTATAGACATATTTTTGGTAGAAAATTCACTGAAGCAATGTTTCTCCATAACTACGTGTTCGTGAGGAAACATACTGTTAACCTTACCAGTAGTCATGGAACATGACAAAAAAGTAAGTTTCGCTCCATGATCTTACTGCTTATTTCACAAAATCTGGTATTTGTAAAATAGGGTATCAATGACCTTTGTAAGGTATGACATTTTATAGTTGTGTGCCTGTGTATATGCATAAAGAGGAGAAGAAAATTCCCCATGCCTAAATTTAATGAGTTCATATACCCTGTGAAGTACTACAAGAAAAAAATAATTAATATATTCGTGCTCTTTTCTAAAAGAGAATTCCTGTTGAATTCCCATTCTCTCTGCACCATTTTAAACTACCCAAAAATGCTGAGTATTATTTAAAAATTCAATCTGAAACACAATGTTCTATGTGGACACATAGAAATGGGATTAAATAGATCACAGACCTATAATACTTTGCTTAACTAGAATTTTTTAGACACGGGCTAAGAGAAACTTTAAAGGAAGATAAACAACTGAAGCAAGCGGCAGGAGTAGAACTTAATACAAGATGAAAGATAATTGACATGTTATTCTCTGCTCCTTTCGCTGTTACTGACACTGTCTGTATTTAAAAGAGATTTTCTAACTTTAAATATTACTATGGTTCTCAACACACTCCCTCTTGTATAATGTGATCGTAGGTGTCCATGGCAAAAGTTTCACGTGCCTCCAAAATAAAAATGACCAGGTTATTACTTAGTCTATTTTCTTCCTTTTTTTTGTCTACATGGCAATACAGGATTCATCTCATGGGGTATTTCTTTATTCTTAAGCAATTTGTATTGCACAATGCAATGAGTGCCTTCTGCACAGCAGTGATTTGCAGGGACCTACCCAAAAGTCAGGAGTCATCATGGGACCAAACAACGTTGCATCTGTGAGACCATCTTAAAGTACATTTTGAGTAATGGGCTAAAACTACTCTGGCCAGGAGAGAAATGCAATAATTCAAGGGAAGTAAACGGTTCACTCCTGCTTGGGGACTTCTTAATCAGCTGTTACAAATTGTCATTCAGGAAATAATCTTTCTAGTAATGGTAGGACTATGCAAGCACAAACCTTTCAGGAGGGCAGCTGAGTCACTTCACCTTTGTCTGCAAAGGAGCTTCAAGGTCAAGGAAAACAATTGGGTTTCAGCTGTGTCCAGCACCACAGAGAAACTTAGCACTCACCAGAGGAGCTAACCTACCCACAGATAAAGCAACGACTGCAAATCAAGGCAAAGAGTTTCCAAGCTGAGCACACAGGGGCTTGACAGCATGAAGATCACAATGAGCAGAATTTCAGTCAAGTGGCAGTGGTGCCTTTTTCTGTCCATCTTTTCACAGGCAGACCTCCAGAGTTTCTGCTGCTTGCAAAACAGCACCTCACCGGGTCTTGTGGCTAAAGTCAGCAACACTTCCCTAGCTCTTTGCTAGAGGGCATTGCTACAGTGCCTCTCGTGCTGCTTGACCACATCAGATACTGCTGGTCAATAAATTAAAGGATTTAACAGATCTAACAGAGAATGAGTCTATAGGAACAATATGTTGAAGGTTCACAGGAGACTGAGTATTCACTGGAGACCGGGTGTGCAGTCTTGCAGTGCAATCCACAGAAAACTCCAAATGTCTAGCCAGCATCTGCACGGTGCATGGCACCAGGTTCACATGGTGGTGCACAGTTCTGGGAGCATGGACCTACCTTTCTTGATCTGGATATATGCAGCATGGTTACAAGCAGCCATTTCCAAGGTCACAGGTAGCTCACACCTTAAGCTCACTCAAGTTGTGAAAATCCATGTTTACACTCAGCTCATGAAACTTGCCAGGGCAATGGAGTATATATTCAATGCATAGCTCATTTCTGTGATTATTTTGTTATATTAGATACTGATTATTACTTGAGAGGTATTCACAAATCAAATTCCAAACATGATCTTGAGAATACAACTCCAGCTGCTCATATGGTATGCTTCTACTCCCCAGACAACACCTGGAGATCAGGACACTAATTTGCACTTGAGGTGTCCTGGATGTACAAACTGAACCATATTTTAGACAATGTTATTGAAATGTAGATGTGGGAATTCTGTGTGTCCTGTAGTTGCCTGCACACATCTGCATCTATAAAATTTAATGGCAAATCTTCAGAATCACAAATGGCATCTATGAACTCCAACAGTGAGCCAATGGTGCCTATCTTTGCTTATTGCTTTTGAAAATATCCTCCCAAAGTGAACTTTAAAAAAGCAAGCAAAGCCTTTCAATCTGCCTACCCATACAACCATAAAAACAAGTTCATGCACAGAAGCTTGGAGGTTATAGTCACTAGATCTGATGGCAGTCACACTTCTTGAGTGCTTTAAAAAGAAACAACCCATTAAGCATTTATTTCAGTTGTTGAGAATCACTGTACACTCTGCTTCAATAGCTGCTTCCTTTGCTCTACTGACTGTGTGTTGCATTTAATTCCATGCTTCATGTATGCCTTTTATAAGTACATTGCTGTGTTTCACTTTAACCACCAGGTAAGCCTGTGGCTAGTGACCACATGCATTTCATTTTTGGAAACCATTTGATGAAAACCAACACTTGATATAAATTTAATATGTGGACAAGATCCAAGAATCAGCACTGTATTTGTGACCTGTGCAAGAGGTCTGATAAAGACTACTGCTTTTGAAGCTTAATACTGAAACGCTGCATCAGAACAGAATTTTTAACACACTCTTTTCAAAACACCATCAAACTACTCAAAAAAGCTGGAGAGCTGAGGTCCCTGTGTACTAGCTGGACATCTCAGTAGTTACATGTCCACCTGCACTGTACAGGAATCGTGCACTGTAGTAACCTGTCTTTTCAGGAATCAACTCAAAACTCACACAGGGTTGTACTGGTTAATTATTGGATAAATAATAAAAAATAATAAAAAAAAAGCAGCCCACTGTTATTTATATGGTTAATAAACAGCAGCTCACTGTTACTATCCTGACTTTCTGGATGGTCCATATCATGGGGCAAAATATACATTACCCACATTTGCAGGAGTAATCAACATCACCATAGAAATTAATGACTGTTATGCCACCATCCCACTCTAGCACTTAATACTGCATATTTCAGAATCTTAAATATACGGGATTATCAATACAATTCGGAAACTGCCATTCATATTGAGATTACAGTACTGTAATTAGATAGCTTTATTCTGTCTGCTACAATGTACAAGCAGTATATAGCACAAAATCATTTAAAACATGGCTTAAGTAGCTCTGATATCATACTGAAAGCATTTAAGACATTCTGTGCTTGTCAAAACACTGGGCAAAATCTAGAAAAAACTGAGTCACAAGACATGCTAGATTTTTAAATCATATCAGGTGCTGATATTTTAAAATCAATTGCTCTGATTCATCAATTCTCATGGACTATACTGAGACACTATACTGCTGTCTCTGTGCAGACATGCCTGCAGTAAGGCTGTGTCCCAAAGTCCATTGCAATGGGAAAAACTCCCACTGGCTCCAATGGTTTGGGGAAATTTTCCCCCAAACCAAAGCGAAATTCTGTGTGTGCTCATTTTTCAAGCCTATAGACTTATCTCTGAAATCAGAAAGCAGTAGGAAATGTTATTGTCATCAGTACAGGCAAGCAGCTGCTGCTATTACTCTCTGATGGAAGGTTCTTTCTTTGCATAGTGCATCAGTCTTAATGGCCAATGTAAGATTTGTCGACAAAGGTATCTGCAAGGTCTCTCCTTACATAACTCCTTAAAGTAACTGATCCACAGTTGTTATAACACTCCCATCAATGGAGCATCTTCGAATGCACCAAAATACTGCCAGAGTCTATATTCTTGGCTGTGTGTATTTACCTTCCAGGTGACTCTAATGCTTTGTGAAGATATAGGCTCAAGCTGGACATCCTGAGGTGGACCATCAGGAGCTGCAAAGGGAAAAGAGAGGTAGATCAAAACTGGCCTTCACAACACACAGAATTCAGCACTTCACACGGTTTGTCACCAACTTCACACACCAGAATCACAAAGATTTGGACTGAGTCCATGTCATGTGAAGTCAATCGACTGAAGATACCACTTCATCACGCAAAACCAGAACCTAGCATCTTCCTTATTCAGGTGTCATCTCTGGCCAACAGTGAAATACAACACATGCCGAAACATACCAGCCTGGCAAATAAAGAGTGAATAATAGTGACTTTTCTCATTGAGTGATATGCACACAATGCTGTTTCTGTTTTGTAAACAGGCAAGACATATTTTCAGCAGTCAGAATAATAGAAAGGCAGCAGAACTCATTTGAAAGCAGGTGAGACAGGAATTCCTCAGCCAGTCTTCATCATGTCACAAACTTTCCAGTGCGATCCCCTTTGTTCACTAGAGACTGAGCACATTAGTCAAATATCAAATATTTTATACACAAAACCCTGCATATTTTACTCTCTCCCCCTCCGCAGCGTAAGTATCCCAGCCTGGATATCAGACAAAAAATCACGCCAGATGAAAAAAGCACGCTGCAGCTCCTGTCTGGATCAGGAGGAGTTTCATTTATTATCAATATGCTGCCAAGCATGTGCATGATGCTTTAAACACAAATGAAAAAAGAAGGCCCTGAGTCTAGGGGAACCAACTTGTCAGCTGAGCAGCTACAAAGCAGATCAAGAATTGACTGTGACTGAACAGAGAGGTGTGAAGTAAATTGCTTGCTCAGCGAGGTAAATCATTATAAAAGAAAGATCTGAAGAAAGGAATGGAGTAATCTCAAGCTGCTGTAGAGGGTTCCCTTGATGCAGAATATGGCCTCAGTAAAAGGTATTAAATTAAGTTTAATAGCATGACAAAGGAAGTAAAGCAATAAAAAGGGTGAGATGGGGCTGTTAGAGGTGGAGCAGCAGTAAATGACAGCTGTGGTGAAAGGAAGCAGAACATTTTGCTTTAACTGATGAAAGCAGAGAGACCCAGAATACAGCCTATAATATGTTTAAGTTATTAAAGGTGCCCTATTCTGTGCCATTCTTGACTGTCCTTCATATGGGAAATTTCCAAAGGTTGAAAGAACTTTATTTCCATTTCCCTTGCATTAATGCACAGGAAAGAGTAGAGGAAAAAACCCACTGGCAAAAATGAGATCTCTCTGAATTTTTTGAATCCTGTCCTTGATTCTGCCCCCCTGTTGACAAACATGAATGCCATTTCTCTGAGTACATTATAATGTAGTGGAATTTGAGTAAAGCATTTGATCCTAAAAATGGTTTTAAAATGTGCTGCTTAACGTCTTGACTTTTTCTTGAATACCCCAAAAGTTTTTACAGACTAGAGTAGTGAACAGTTCCCAGTATACCATGTTGAAGTGCTAAATAAGAAGTCATTTATTTTACATACTTACGTCATACAGAACTTGTGACAGAGACATAAAGAAACCCCAGATATCCCAGCTTCCTCTGTTGGTTTCACTAGTAAATAACAGCCATAATGCTTTTGTTTTTTCTGACAAGTGTTACTGCAAGTGTGTACTTGCCATCTGTTTTCCAACACAGGAGTTAACTGGTTGTATGGAGGGAAAGAGTGGCCTGTAGGCTTTGAAATCATGCCATGCTTCACTATCATTTTGCCACAGAGAGCCTTTACAGTTTTATTTCTAATAGCTAGTGCTGGGTGACTCAGGTCACTGTCATATGTGATACACAATCTGTATGCCCTTGCTAATAACATGGTTTGAGTTGTTCAGTTTTTATATTGTCTTTCTTGGACCTTTATTTTGCTCCATTCTCACTACCTTCTCTCTCATTCCCTGCACCCATGCTGTTCTCCCTTTCCTATTGTAAAAGCAGAGAACAGAAATAAACAGTGATCAAAAAATGGTGCTCTTGCACATTGCACACCACCTGAAATCAAAACCCAGGAGACAAACATCACATACTCTGCCTAAGCCTGACCTTCTCTTTTCCAATTGTTCCCTAGGTACATCAGTGACTTTTGAATACAGTTCCACACTGCTGGTCTTTTTTCTCCAAACAGACAGCTCCTTAAAAGACAGCAACAAAAGGATCAATTGCTCTGAAACTTGGTTACAAAGAACTGAATAAAACGTGATGTTAAGGTTCCACCCTGTTCATGGGGAAGCTGTTTTTTTTTTATTTCAAGGCCAGCTGCTGATTCTGACAACTTAATTATCAGCCAGGAAAAACTTGGCAAGTAAGAAATATTCCAAGCATGGTTGAATAAGAGAGAAGGCGCAAGTAGATCCGAGACTCACACCTCTACTTTGATGTATATGCACGAGGAAAGATGGGCATTTTGGGGATACAGATGATGCTGGCTGGAAGAATGAGTATACATTTTATCTAGTGATTTCACATTTTCATGGAAAAAAGGAAGAGAAAGCCCCTGATCAAATGATAAATACTTTGCAAACAAACTATTCACCATTAATAAAGCTCTTCATGGAAGGCTTTCCTTCCACTAGGATGAAAAAAGATACCTGGTGAAAAAAGAAACGCAGCTTATATTGTCTCCCATTTATTCTGCATTGCACTGTGAGCCCTTGTGTCCTGTTCTTATTCAGAAAGTCCCTCGGAGCCAAAACCACGTTTTCCTGACAAGGGGTATATTGCCACTGTAGTAAAATTCACCCACAGAGAAAATGAGTGGGAATTACACAGTTGAATTCATATGAGCTGAACTGGAAATCGGTCACCAAGTGTTCAAAGCCTAGACCAACATGAACCTTGAAAAAGAAGTAGGGTTTTCACTGCCAGGACACCGCCACCCAGATACTTGCATTACAGTTTTCCTCTCAAAACCCCCAAAGAAGGAAGCATGGCTGACTTAGCATAAGATAACAGGAAACATAAAATTAGCAAGATAAAAATGTGTTTTCAAATACAAAGGACAAGCTCCTTTGTGGTCAAGACCTTCCAGAGTAACTCCATCCAGTTACTAAGGTGTACTAAGGTGGACTAAGGGTCTTGAAGTTGCTTGGGTTACTTTCCAACACCTTTGTACATTGTATTGTTGTATATAATTGCAACATATGCCTGGCAGAGTTACTTAGGGCCATTTAGCATTTTCACTCCTAATTGCTGAAACAGAGAGCTGTAGCCCTCCACTTTTCACCTGTTAAGTCTTTTTCACCGTCACATTTAACATGTAGGCCTGGGGACGTGGTAGCATGCACAAGGCTATGCTGTCCTTATCCATCTGCCACTTCTGCTAGCCCTGAGAAACAAAAGTAAGACGGCACTGGATGGCAGCAATTCAAGTACACACAAGAGTGGCTCCAGCCACCAAGGTGAAAATGCCCGCATAGCCCTCCTGGTACAGAAACCTGCAGCGATGTAGCAGAATGCAAGGGAACAAAGAACAGCAGGATGATATGAACTAATGACAGCCAACTGCCTTACACAGTGATCAGAAAACTAAATGGTAGGTGGGTTGGGGGATGGAATAGTCAAAAGATTTGATTCATGTAGATCAATGTTCTCAAATAGGGTTAGCTTAAATCAGTTACCTATACTGATATGTGAGCATCTAAGGAAAGCCACAAACCCACAGGGGAGCAAACATCACTAAAAACAGGATGTTGTTGAGTGAGTTCCTAACCATAGATACAGGTGTGCTGTTTCCAGTACCCCAAGGCTGAAAATTTGGAGCACAATGTCTTCTTTGACCACTAGATGCCACTGAATGGCTTTAATTACAGGCCTGCACGATGAAGTTGCAAAAGTCACAGTGTTTTATGGGAACAATTCAGTATTTCTTTCAATGCAGCTGCAGCAACATAAGCAGCATTTCAAGCTAAGATTCCTCACGTCAAAGAGCAATAACTCCCAGCACAACTGAGATGCTACAAACCCAAAGCGTACCTGCTTCATCGGTAGTGATGGTGAGCTCATTGCTGGCCTCACTCTTGCCGATGCGATTCTTGGCATACATGCGGATGTTGTAAGTTGAGGAAGGGTGGAGGTCAATGATAGTGGCTTGGTTTAGCTGAGGGGAAACATCTTTGGTTCTCTGAACAGAATCCCAAGAGTCTATTCAATAAGAGGTTAAAATAAAACAGACAAATAAAAGATGATGTTAACGTCACCAACATAACCATGCAGTTAAACTGTCTTGCAAAGTGGGTTACTGCCATTGCTGAACTAACCCAGAAAATGCCTGCTGCTACAAGCAAATCGAGTGATTATCTTCCCTGACAGCACTCCCAACTGCTCCAAGCCCGGGGCAGTGAGCAATGGGATCTTGACCCTGGGTCACCAGCAAATCTGAAGAAATACTACCCCTTTGTCTTTTTTTGAGGATGTGGTGAGAGCAGCAAAGATTCCCCAGTTTTGTGTGTGTGTCTGCATACTGTTTTTTTACCATTGCTACATTGGAACAACTGTGAAAAAGATGGGAGTCACTGCCCCAAAGAGATCCTCACTCAGCGAGAAGGTTGGTTGTGCTCCAAAATGGGAGGAAAGGGACTTAAACAGCAATGGAGGGCTCTTAGGCTAGTAGAGGTCAGGCAGAAAGTTTGATCTCAAACTCCAGGAGCTCAGATCATAGGTGATCAGTGAGCACAAGCTTGGAATACTTAGACATGGGCTCAGCAGCCTCCAGGACTGATACTATTTCCCTTACTTGTGTAAAGATGCAGAAACAGTTTAATACAAGGGGAATGTAGAACCCTCTTAGCTGTTCGTATGTTATCTGTAAAAGGAGGAGCACACTGTTATTATTTATGCTTACTCTTCATCTACCTGTTATGCTTTTAAGAAATTCTCCAGACTTATTATAGGAAAAAGAATGGAAATTGGCTAAACGCAGGTAACCCCTCCTTTTCATCCAAGTATTCAATTGCCGCAAACACAATAACAGAATTTATCTGTTAAAGCATCTTGATGTCTTTTATGAGTTGCCATCCTTCATTTCGTTCTTACTGCAGGCAATGTTCCTCCTTTAACCCCTGCAGCATCCTATGGGGGATGTCACTGGAGGCTTTACAGGAGTGTTTTACAGTATGGGTCACTGTGTGCAGGATTACAGGAAGCTCAGCAGATAAGGAAGACTAGTTTCAAAATAGAAAGCTCACTCAGATACAAAATATTTGCACATACTGTGTAAATTCTTTTATATAAGCTTACTAAAAGATGCACAAGTTGTCACAATGACATCTGCAGCTTGGCTGATTACAGGGCCTGTTTGCTTGCCCATGTGACTTCATTTACCTAGAAAATATTTAGGAATCAGAAATTCAAGTGCTAACCAAATTCATGTGAATGTATTTTTTCTTGGTAAACTGAGTTTGTCACAGATTCCTCTGTGGGATACATTCAGAAGCTCTAAAGGCCTTACCTGCAGGCAGCACTGCTACAACTTGCTTTCAGTTTGCTACAACTTCTCAGAATCTCTTAAACTTTACAGACACACCATGGAGAAAGAGAGAGATGAACACTCACATCTTCTGTACTTCTAAACATAAGTTACCAGTGTTTATTTACAACTAATGCACAGACTTCAGGAGTGTATTTTAATACATGTATTCCCTTTTTGCAAGATAAAATAAACCAATAAAAGCAATCACTCCAAACTGAGTCAGTAGAGAGGAATTAATCAATTTTGTTCCAAAACTGCAGTTTTGAAAAAATTGTTACTAAGAAAAAAGGAAAAAAAAATATCTTTTGTTTTCTTCTGGCAAACCCTAAAAATATTTGCTTGTGTCCATGTGGTAAGTAATTGAATGAAGTATTAAGATTGACTACTGACTCTTCTGGGTTTTATTGTTGCTCCAGAGAGTTCTAACATCTATTTACTTAGAGACTGAAAAGCACAGAAAAGAAGCAGCAATGGGCTAGGAAGCAAAAAAAACCCAACAAACCCAAACACCAAACCACGCCCCGCCCCCCCCCCCCCCCAAAAAAAAAAAAAAAAAAAAGCGTGGAATTTGTACTGTAATCTTTATTCCACTCATAAAATGTGATACCCAGGCATTTCTCAGTGTTCTACAAAATGCACGCTGACACTATGATCTATGAAGAAACCGTGATTTTATGAAAACCAGCAGTTTTCCACCCGTTCCTAAAGTCTGATGCTTTGGGGTGACTGCGCGGAAGGCAACGAGGGCCCGTTTGCGGCGCTCCGGGGCTGTGACTGCGGGATGCGGCTGCCGCTCCCGGGCCCGGCCGGCGCTGCCATCTGGCGGCCGCTGCCGGTACTGTACCCGGCCGGCCACCCCGCCGCTGCCTCGGCAGGGATGGGGGGAACCCCCCAGCTCTGCGAAGGCTTCTGAGTCCTGAAGGATGCTCAGGATTCACACGTGAGCACACGAAAGCACAATGCACAGTCCTCTCCCTTCCGATCAGGACTTAAGCAGGACTGATATTCGGTTTGTCCCTCAGCTTTGACTGATGACATAAAAAAGGATGAGAAGAGAGGCACAAAGGAGGAACCCATGTACCTGTTCCTATCTTCAAACATTTTTGGACACCTCTGATGGAAAAGTCTGATGGCTACACAACAATGGTTTCAATGAAGGACCAAGTCTGAGTGCGACAGGTGCATTTCTGTACAGATAGTCATCATATCTAAGTACTGAAGCAGCCTGAAATGCTGAGCTCCCACTATTCGTACTGATCCTACATGGCAACTGGAC
Source organism: Ibycter americanus (assembly GCA_035590275.1). Classification (NCBI taxonomy): domain Eukaryota; kingdom Metazoa; phylum Chordata; class Aves; order Falconiformes; family Falconidae; genus Ibycter; species Ibycter americanus. Next base: position 78,349,951 of record JAVJGI010000014.1, read on the forward strand.
CCTACAGATGCTTCCTACCGCTGTGACAGGCAACTCCATGCTCCTTCTGGAGGGTAGCTAATGTGTCTTTTTTGTCTGATGGCATGGCAGGGACAGATAGGATACATGAGGGCAGTACCATATAGTGAAGTCCATATGTGATCACCTGCATATTCTCTGAAACTGAAAAGTTCTGCAGTTTTCCTTCCTGAGGAGCCTAGAGGATGCACCCTGCTGTAAACCCATGTCTGAGTCCTCAGGGTAAGCAACATAGGTGGAAAATTCTCACTAAACACAATTGTGCAGTTTACAGCTTTACTTTGACCTCGGCAGGATGTCCCCTCACCTTACCATCTGGATTGTGAACGTTTTCCCTAAATTTTCTTCTGTCCCTTTGATATCTGGAAACCGTAAGAAGTTTTCTTAATTCCCTCTTCTTTGTTCTAACTTCCCCCTACTACCATGTGCAGGTTCTTCAGTAATCATCTTTGGTGTTTCATCTTCTTGATGATTTAATTAATGACAAAAATGTGCAAGAATTAAAAAACCTGATCCTAGTTTCTCCAAACATTCAGCCTCAGATGCTAAAAAATAATGTTTCTGTTGTTTGCAGCGAGATAAAGATAACCTGCTCTTTTTAAGTCACGGCTTCCAGTATTTGTCCTCATATACAAAGAAATATTTTCTCCAACGCTCATTCTGCCACCCACTATTTTTTCTTTCTTTCCATTTTTTAACCCTTATCACTATGTTGTGTCTTGATATTTTCATCCAAAATGATGGTGCTTCATTTGCTGTCTTGCTATTGATTTATCATGCCATATTACAGACATAATTTTGCAATGCAAGTTCACAGTAATTACCATTTAATCGTTGCCTGCATTCTGCATTATCACCTGAAAACATTCAACTAAATCTAACAAAGATATTCTAGAGCTCTGAAGTCCCTTTCTACCACTGCTTTAATCAAGGGAAAGTAGCTCAATCTTCCTAGATTGGGTTATGCTGAGTTACATCATTCAGAAATACAAGTGATGTTTTAGGGTATCATGTATCAGGCAAGAATTACTTCCAAAAACTGTTCTGGAGCAGGTGGGTGGTTGGAAAGAAAAGAAAAGAATCAAAAAGAAAACAAAGCCCAGAAACTTTTAGGTATGTGTGTCCCTTGAAGGCATCCTTGCCTAGTCTACATCTCCAAAGCTGCAACTCCTGACTACAGCCTCAGTGGGGAATTTTCATTTGTAATCTTTCAAGTACCATGCTCATCTGTACAATATCAATTACATTTACAAAGCCAATGTAAAAATGGTGACTGATGATTTAACACTCCAGAAAATAGTAAAGAAAGCATCACGACAGTTTTGCCTAAGTAAAGCACAAAGGAAATATACAATGTAGACAAATGAAGAATAGTAAAGATGGGTAGTAGAATAATTAGGAAAAAATTGGCAGATTTTTAAATTTTATGTACATTTTTATATCTCAGAGGAGATGTAAAACTAAAGGGAGAAGACTATAAATGTACTACAGTTGCTTTGATAAACAGAATACTTAACTGATAAGCACACATAGAGCATTCCTGTTAGTGGACTAAGTCTCAGAGTATTTCCAGCATGCTACTGAAAACTCCGCATGGTGCTTCAGCAGACTACCACATAGCTTTCTTTGCCTAGAAATTCTCATAACTACCCTTTTCCACTGCTGACTTTCCAGGGAAATTGCCATGTACTCATATATCTACATATCTATATCTGTATATATCTATATTTCAGTTGGACTTCATGATCTCAAATATCTTTCCAACCTAAATGATTCTATGACCTATAGAAAATAACTTCTAAAAACCAGTACTACAGGAAAAGATAATTTGTAAAGGCAGGTATTTTTTCTTTAGGGAAAAATAGAAAAGTAAAAAAAAAAAAATCCAAATGGAGAAAAGATTAGAACAGAGACCAAGAATCAGCTGGCAAAACCGTCATACCAGCTATTACCTAGATCGGCTTGTTTTACAAGAAAATTTGTTCCCTTTATGTCTAGATTTCTCTGGTAAAAGGGAAAAGCAGTAATTGCTAAACTTAATGTCCGTACCTAAAAAAAAACAAAAAAAAAAAAAAAAGACAACAAATGAAGATAAATCTTACCGTGGAAGATTAAATAAACCATGGTAAAAATTTCCATCAGGCAGTTTTAATTTATGAGTTATCTTTTATGATACAAATTCAGTGATGAATGACTAGTGATGGAGACTACTTCAGAGGAAGATGATTTCTTACCTGATTTGTTCTTGCACTCGATATCGTAGCCAGTGATTGGGCTGTTTCCATCAAATCCCATGGTCCATCTGAGGGCAATACTGCGTGCTCTCACCTCTCGGATTTCTATTTCAGGAGGGTCGGGGGGCTCTAAGTAAACACACACACACAGTTCTAGTCAGAAGAAAGCCCATACTCTTAACAAGATAACATTCATGAGCGTGGCACTGGCATAGCTTACTGCTGGTAAGCTCTCACGGCACTTTCTCTGGTCACTCAGTACCCTGAGCCAGTTAGTCACCTGCTGAAGAATACTCAACAGAAGGAGGAAGAATCACTTTTCAGCTAGGAGTCACTGATGTAATCTTGAATGCTGACTTCTGTTGAACCTTCTTATATGCAACACAGATTTGCATTTCCTTAAAAGCACTCCAGGTTGGACTACTTATGCTAGAAAAGATTTTTGTCTTGAACACTACGTTACACTGATACATTTTTTACACAACAGGTGATGGTACAAATATGCATACCAAACTTAAAAGTGCTAAAATTGGTGGGAGGAGGGAGTGAAATGTCTATCTCTTTGAGTATGTTTAAAGGTCTGTCTTTAATAACAGAATAATTTGATAACAATATAAAATTACGCTAAAGCCTCTTTCTGCCTCTGAAGTTAAGGTTGTAAATAAACAGCATTTATACCCATTCTAATGGCCTTTTAAATTGTCATGGCAGCATAAATGAGCAGTGGTGTAACTGAGAACCTGTCCCCAAACTGCACCTGAATTTTTCAAATGAGCTGCCTTAGGCATTCACTGAAATCTGCCGTTACTTGAAATCAAGAGTGGGGAGAAAGAAATCTGCAAGTTCTAGAAATTTGTTGTGTGCGTGCTCAAAGGCATACAAGCACAGGAACAAGCATTGCACAGAAATAAGCAGTGGCCAGTGGCTGAGTCCTGCCTGTGCTCTGCATCTCAGATACTGTCAACTCAGCCACTCCAGGACTTGCTGCTGTCTGCCTGCGTGAAACCCTGCGGGAGGGGAACCCCAGTCCCAGGCAACATCGGTTCCTAGAGTTTGTATTGTGCAAACTGATTACAATTTATTTTGACTGATTAAACTTGAAATATTTTGTTTAAAGATCCACAGTAGGTTTAACATTTCTCTAGAGGTAAAGTCAGACCACTTTTGCTTTATTTCAGACTTGGGTTTTAAGCACATTTGTTCCTTACAAACAAATGCAACCTTCTCCCCCCAAAAAAGTAAGCCACTCATATCCACTGCCCCTGCTGAAGATGATAGTTTTAAGTATCTTTACTAGATTGTCAGCTAGTGTATTTAAGAAAAATTCTCCTTATTAATTTGTACAGATCTAGGAAGAATTGAGCTTATCCTTTATTTTGATTTAATCTGTGATGCTGGAAAATGAAAGACTGAGCATCTTAATGTGGCTCCTCATTTCTTTGACAATGAGGCATACATTTAATTAGAATGAGAGCCTCCCTCCCCCAACAGATTTCTGAGGATGGCATCCACTTACTGTACTACAATAGCTGTGTTTTTTTCCTTATGTTGTCCTCTTCCTACCTTGCACAGTGAGCTGAATTATTCCACGATCCTCCCCATAAGAATTGATGGCATGGCAGGAAAAGAAGCCAGAATCTTCACGCACAGTTGGCAAAATCTATAGGTGGTTTGAAAAGAAGTGATTGATTGAACAGTACGCAGAGAAAGTAAACCAACAGCTTTTCTGTATGGTGCAAGAAAAAATGTACAAACTGTTTTACTTGACAGTAATAGATATTGCATGTTATACACATACATATATATGCATACTAAAACATTCAAAATACTGGGACTTATCAAAACTAGCAACACCTGGGCTGAGGAAACAGGCTATCAGCTCTGTGTGTAGCCAGGAGTTGGAGCACCACCTACTCCTGTAGATTCTCATTAGGAGTCTTGTTTGCAGTTACTCGTAAGTTTGCCAAGTGTTTAACAGTTGGCTGAAATTTTCCATACAACATGGTGCCTCCTGCTGCCTCCAATTTTTTCCAGTTATTTCTGAAAATAACTCAAGTGGCTGAAGTCTGTGTGGAGGAAATAAAGGTTCAAACACTGGTGGTGAACCCTGCAGTATTCAGCATGGTGCCTCATAATAAAATTTCAGGTGGTCTTTCTTTTCAATTTGTTATTTAATAACATGGAAAGTTATACATAATCTTTATGTACATGATCATAATGATATTTTTCTACAGGACCACTGCTTCATTTAACGTACAATAGGGAGAGGATCTTTTTAAAATGAGCAGATATTCCAAATACCATTTTCTTCTCATTGTTCAGTGTGCTGCTCCACACTTTATTTACTGCACACAGTTCAAACTGTGCCCTGAAGACAGATTTATTCATTTTCTCATAGCTTTTTCTGTGGATTCACCTATGCAATACCCATTTCAGAAACATGAGTGAATTTCTTTTCATAAACCCTGACATCATGAAGAGTGTTACCAGCATTTTGTATGGGGAATTAAGGAACCAGACATATGATAATGTTTGTGGCTTCTTGACAAGTTGCCACATATTAGCTGAGCCATGGTAACTCCACATGCTCTTTATTCCTTAGCAAAGCCAAGGTAATATGAGCACAACTCTCATTCACCATTGGTTAAGACAAATGGATTAATTTCCCACTCACTACGAGGATATTGGAGAGTTATCATCTGAGATGTGGTAACTTGTCAAGCTGTGTTAAGTTGCACATGTGGCTGAGCTTTAAGACAAGAAAGCAAAATTTTTCAGAGCCCAATTTGATACATCTAGGGCCTTCTTTTCCCCCCTCAGAGTCCTTAGCAATAAATAGTGTTTAATGTGTTCATAACAGTTTCCATTGAGTTAAGCTGCAGCTATGAGGGCTTAGTACTTCTGCAAATCAGACCCCAAGGGCTCAAGGCAAGTACCTAGAAAACAAAGAACACACAATTATTGGCCACCTGTGAAAAGTTTGGTTTCAATGATCAGCCTTGCATCACACAGTGTCTTTCATTACTCAACCCTAATTCAACTCCAGAGAAAATCCAAGTCATGCCTGACTGAGGCAGGGGTCCTGCAGAAAAAATAAAAGCTGAATATACAACTGAAGATCACATCATCATGCACACATGCAAAGGCAGAGTTAAAAGCGTCAGAGACAACCTTAATCCTGGTATTTTCTATTTTTGGGGCATTTTATCTCTCAGAAGTCAAAGGTTTTGTATGTAACATTCATATGGATGTAGAACACCACTACCGTACCCAACTGCTTCAGAAGTGAATTCTCCAAGCAGGTCTCCAGCCTTCCAAAAACCAACATTGTAGTGCATCCAGGCATTATCTTATTAAAGTCAATAAGATAAATGAGGGAAGAGAGGTCTAGGGGTCTATCCTATAATTAAATATTATTTATAACAGAGATACACTAATATGAACAAAGTTACACATAGAACTTAATCTTCCTCATAGAAATCAATGACAAAGCTCCCTCAAAGGAAACCAAAACAAAATTTTTGCTGCATATCATCCAACACAACTTTTGGATAATAAGGAAAGAGATATACCTTCAGAGTTACATTAGAATACAGACAATCACCAGAGAGCTAGGGAATTATTTCCTTGAGCCTAGTAAAAATGTTTTTAAGAATGTGAATGAAAAATGGAAAATCAGTATTTTTCACTGAGAATCTATATGATTTTTTAAAAAAATCTTTTAAATTTCATAAAGCCACATGTAAAAATATAAACGATTGGGCTGGTAACTTGCTCATGTTAGGAAATTTTAAATTTGAGTGGAAAAAGCTGCATCTTGGTGTTCTGAGAGCAGCATCATAGCCCCACTCATTGTAGTTGACACCAGAACAGCAGCAGAGTCCTGTGTTTCTATGGCATCTTGGGTAAACGTAAGTCCCCAAAACAGCAGTGCCACTCATGTAACCCCCTCAATCTAACCCAGGTCAGTCACTTAGGAGTTAATGGAGTCCCACAGGCTGGTTTGTCAGGCAAGTCGAGATGCATGGCTCCCTCCCACCAGACAGCTGCCTGTCACAGAAGCAGAAGTGAAGATGCAAACTGATTGTTTGCTAGGTGGCTTGGTGATTTCTGCTGTGTACAGTAAGTGCCAAATACTACTGGCAGCAATAAATACACTACTTACGTGTTTACATGTGCCTTTTCCTTCCATCTCACTTTGAATCTGATGACTAACCTAACTTGGTAAAATGGTCTCCTCACAAGCACAACAAAGTGAAAGGGAGGAAGAAGAAGTACTTGAAAAAGACAGCATTTTTATCTCAAAACAGCTTATAATTTTGGTGGGGATAAGCCTGACACACGTCAGAGTTAGGGTTCAGATATTCACTCAGCACTTATCAGCAGTGTACTCAAAACCAAGCTGTGCCACCCCAGGAAGGGCCGGCTAAGGTATGAGCTGTGTTGCTCCTGAGACAGAAACGATGGGGGGGCTGCGAGCCAAACTCACTTTCTTGCTGCCTCTAGAGCATGGGAAGATGGAGACTAATTTTTCTGGGGGGTGGGATGCAGAGGTTTCCTCTACCTCCTCTTGCTGCCAGCTCTCAAGGGCTGCACCGTAGGTAGAGTGAGTGGTGGGGCTCTCACCTTGCAGGGTAGAAGTAGCTGTGCATCCCCATCAAAACCAAATCAATCAACACTCTCACACATGTAGACAAGTCATGGGTCACTTTGTTTTCTCACCTGAAGAGTAGAGATCACTTCATCTCCAACTTCCTTGGTGGAAACAAGGTAACGGGACATTTCAGGGTTAATGATTCGGTCTTCTTTTTCCCAGCGGACTATGATGGGTTTCTCTCCATGCGCTGTGCAGCTCATCTCCTTCTTTTGTCCTTGCGTTGCCAAGGTGGTATTTGGGTAGGAAGTTATCATAGCTGGAACTAAAACCAGACAAAACAAAAAAAATCATTCTTCAGCAAACCGACTACTCTGATGACACAGGGCTGGCCCTTCAATCGGGGTCTCATTCAGCTTGTCCATATTCGACCAGATGGCCAAAAATGTGAGAAATTATTTTACTTTAATTCCTGTGTAAGATAATTTTCTTACTATTGACGATAAGCCTCAAAGGGAACTTAGCAGAGAAGAGCTGGGACTGGACAGTGGGTCTGAAGAGACAAGAAGATGCAAATCCAAAGGAAGTCTGGCTCCATTTGTTTTGCTTCTCACAGGACAATGTGTAACAGAATTAAAATATTCACAGTACATAAAGGTACTGTAAGTAGTAAGCATTCAGACATGGGGCCAATAAAGAACTGATAAAGATTTCTTATTCCTTCTGATGAGCTACTATTTTATTTGCTGACAGATATATGCTCTACCATTTTGTATGACAGTAATGACCTATCAAAATGAGGGCTCAATTAAACCAGGAGCTGTGCAAACTTAAAAGAAAAGCTCTGCACCAAAAAGCTTACAGTCCATGTATGTGCCGAGTGCATAGTTAAACTGCACTGAACTGAAAGTATAATTAAACTGACAATAAACCTAGCTAGATTTGAGCTTTTATTGTATTCAGAAGGTATTTGCAGAACAGTTTGGATGTAATTGTCAACTTCATTAATCATTCAGGACTTTAAAAAATGTTAATGTTGAAAAAAGTACTCTCCTACTAGCAAAAAAAGGCTTAAACCTCAAGTATTTTCCCATTTTGGAATAAAAATTTTCTGGAAAAAGGAACAAAAAATCCTCAGAGTGTTTTACTGCAAACCTCTCAAAACATGACAATTTTGAAACTAGATGGTCTCTTTGATGTCCTCAGTAGCCTGTTCTTTCCTTCGCATATGATTTGTCCACTAAGGAATAGCATCTGGGCACTTGTGAGTAGGAAGAATCAAAGCTCATGAGTCTGTCTTTCAGTTCTGGTCCTTTCCCTGCTTGGCAGAAGCTGGAAAGCCCTGGACAGCACACAGAACTGCTCTCTTCTGAATGAATCTGTCCCACTCCTTTCAAAGCATATGAGGTGGCAGCAAGCGAGTCCCTTCTCTACACTCTTGTGCTCCAGGGCTGCCTCCTGCAGTAGCCCCACTCTCCTTGTTTTTATGCACGAACACTTGCCTCTTCTTATCAGAACAACTCACTTATTCCATCTGAACTTCCCTGGGTCTGTAATTTAACAAGATGACATTGACACAGGCCCTGATTTGAGGCCTTCTTGGTCTTTTCTCCTGCATAGATTGCATCTATTGCTACTGCACAGAAAAAAAAAAAAAAAAGAAAAAAAATCCTTATTTAAATGAATTATTGTAACTGCTGTTCTGGAATGTTAATGCTTGATGGCATGACCTTTTCTTGTGCCAGAGCTGTTGATGCTTGGATATGACAATATGTCAGGATCCAGCCTTCTCTGTTCAAAGGTTTCTTGAACCAAAACACACCAATTTGAAAATTAACAGGGCTGTGGAGCTGTGGGTTAAAGTTACGAAAGGGATCTAATTACAGGAAGAACTCTTAGAAAGATCTTATGTGAGACATAGGACTCTTCTGAAATGCATTAGTGATGAAGTAAGTCTTGTTTCACTGTTTGAATACTAGGTACCAATTAGTTTTGTCAAAGAGGAGCATTCAAAGAGAAGAAATGATGAATAATCAGTAGAGAAAATTAGGATGAGTCTGATTCTGTCTTCCAGAGAATGAAAATAGCTTCAGTTTTATGTGGCATCCGTCCAAGTACTAGTACCCACAAGGAGGTTGCTTTCAGAAAGTCACTTCTTTTGCGGCCATCGGCTTGTTGCTTCCAAAGACAGAAGCTAGTGTCCAGGTCTAGGCAGCTGCAGGCCTGTGGGTCCTCTACGTGCAGGTATGTGCACTTGAACATACCTGCCCTCATCTGCAACACCTGAAATAGACCAATATATCCTTCTATGCCTTTTGTTCATCAATAAGAGACCCAAGTCAAATGAGTGGCAGGCTGTTAAGGACTTCACATTACCATCATTAGCTTGTGCCATCACTTTTCATCCTTCCATAATCTCCCAAGCCTCCCACATGTCCCTTCCTTCTTCATTTGGCATACCTTTCCACATCTCCCTTTTCCCTCAATGCAACACTATCCAATCCCCTTCACCTCTCCCTCTCCTCTTCCTGCTGCAGCCTCCTCAGGTTCTCACATGTTCCCAAACCCCTACAACAACGTTTTCCTCCTCCAACCTCATTTCCCATCCTTAATTAAATCATGCCAACCTCCCAAGTCACCTAAGTGATTTCCTCTACAGCTGCAGTCCTCCTTCCCAGCAGTATCTCCTGCTTTGAGTTTCTCTGGTGATGAAGGGCGCATGCACTTAGCCCACTCAGGAGCTGAGGGGTGGTATGTGCTTTCCCATGAGGTACCTGAGCTCCTGGGATGCCCATGTCCCAGGCAGGAGGGCTTAGTGTTCACAGCAGGTGAGCCTTGCACTGGCAGGTCCACCCTCCTCCTGCTTCACAGGCAGGAGCACAAAGTGTGCTGCACCCACAGAAAACGGGACATTTGCATTTGGATTTGAATCCCATGGACCTCGAGGAGCCTGTATCAGGAACCCCTTCTTCACTTTCAGGTCTCCTAAACGGTTGTCTACGAAGAGTCTCCTTGGCAGTGCAAACCAAACACTGTGACTATTCTTGCTTGCTTTTTAAAAAAACAGAGACTAGCTTATGAAGCTCATTTTTTTTCCCAACAAACTTTCTTAATAAGAGCAGCATAAAAACATGTAAAGAAAGATGACTTTATTCCTCAGATACAGCTTTATCCCTGCTTATCCTTCCCTTCCTCTCACATAATCTTCCACACACATTCCTTATTGCCATAGCAATGCCTCACAGCTAAATATTTCCCCTTCCTCCAAAGCTGATTTTTTACTCTTCACAATTTATCTCCAATGATCCTAAACCATAAGCTCTTCTTTTTATCTTCCTCTGTGTCAAAAGATTTCTGGTAACAAAGCCGTGTTCCCAAGGATATTTTAGGCAACATATTTCTTCATCCTCCAATTATCTTTAATCAAATTACTGATGCAAATAACTAAGATAAATATGCTGGCTCTTTACTGACAAAATAATCCAGAAAACTGTAAATAAGCAAACTAAATCTGTACTACATATGCATGAGATATTCTCTCAGCTGTCTTAAAAAAAACCAAATGAAGGCATTTAGAAATATATCAAGATGATTCAGGTGCCATATTAAGAGTGTGTATCCCTTATATCTCTTCAAATATACATTATATACACTCACATATAATGATATGTATTTTTATGAGAGTTTTGGAAGGTATGGGCATGTTGCTGTGCACATTCAAGGAACGCATAGCGACACGTTCCAGGATTTTGGTGTAGGCTTCCCTATGCGACAAATCAATCCAGTTCTCTGTCATTTGGGGTTCTCCACATCTTCCTCTGAAGCATGCCATGTGGTGCTGGGCAGTTAAAGGTCTATGGGTCAAAACTGGACAAAACAGAAGCTACACTTTATAGATTATGGCAATCTCCATTTTCAACGTAGGCATATCACTGCCAGCAGCATTAATATAGGAGGTTTCTCTGTTTAAAGTTGGGCTTCCATTTGGAAAGCTAATTAGTTTATTCCTTTTCGCAGGTCAACCCAGTGTTCTCCCCTTTCTTCACAGCAAACCAAGACGGAGTAATCCCATTATTAAAAATCGAAGTGCAAAATTCAGTAGTTGAGGTTACTCTTAAGAATCATGGAGCTGGCTCAGACAAAACAAGAACCTTTTGTGCCACTCTTTGAGAAAACTGAACCTGGACCTTTCCTGAGAATCAGTAAAAATTACTTGATCTGACTTTCTTTCCTCTGCTACTGCTGAGTGCTTCATCAGGAACTGAAAGCAAATAAAAATGAAAACATTTAACTACCTTGACAAAAACTAGTCTCATTATTTAGAATAAAGAGGCTATAGTAAGTTAGGTGAAGCTTAAGCAAAGTAACAGAAATTTTTGAATCCTTTTAGAACAAACCGTCATGAATTACTAGAAAACCGAAACTCACATTCACTTTAAAAATTATGTAGGGAGCATGTGTGTGGCAATATCAGTTTTCTCTCTTTTTTAGTTCATATACAAAACAGCCATGTGGGAAGAAAGCAAATTAAAAGGCTCCCTATCTTTTAATTTGTAATTATACACTAAATATCCTTGTAGCATCCATAAATGATTCTAAGACTGAATGAAGTTCTGAGTATGTTTAAGAACTATCACTGTCTGTAGTATCCAAATAGTATTTTTCTAGCAATCTGGCTGTGGTGAGAAGAGAGGAATACAACACAGCCAACACCACAATCGATGAAGGGATGCCCTGTGACACTGTACAATGTGTTTGGAGATGTATTGAAAGTTAGATTGCTGTTCATAGCCAAACATTAATGCAGATTCAAATTGCGCTTGAGAAAGAGGATGGAAAAGATGTAGCAGATAAACAGATCCAGTGATCTGGAGATAACTGAACACAGTGAGAATTTGAGAGTGTGCTTGGTAACAGACATGTCCTGGACTTTGTCAGTGATGTGACTCCCAGCATATCAACACGTCTCACCGTGTCTCCTCTTGGTCTGAAGATCTCTGCCCTGGCAGGGTGTCCTCCCACATAACTTGGCTCCTTCTCTGGAGTATGCTCAAACTGGCCACTTTGGGGAAATGTCTGTCACCATAGTGAGATTCATCTTGCAAGTATCTATGCCAAGCTAGACATTGTAGGCTTCCTCAATGGAAAGAAATGTACTTACAGAGTGCTATTCATCTAACCAGATGAACTGTGCCCTCAAAAGCCTCTTCCTAACACCAATCATTCAGGAACCTGCAATGCCTTGCTCAGTTGCAGAGATGTGCACACTAGTGCTGTAATGAGGGAAGATGAATGCCATCTGTTTTTCTTGTAAAGCTTCTAGAACAGAGGACTAAGGACCTCTGACACAATTTAAAACAACCTTGGGTAAAAATAACATTGTGAATGAGGATAGGAGTTGTGATAAGAGAAAACTGCATTAAAGTTGAAATGAATATATATTGACAAATGAATTAAAATTCCAGTTTAACATTTAAGCCAAATTCAGCACGTTCTCTCATGCCGGTCAGCCACAGTGAGAATACTCCTCCGTCCATGACAAATGAGATTTTTCTACCTCAAAACCAAATTCCCTCTTTGTCAATCCACTTTTGTTCAGGCAAAAAAAGCCCATGCAAATACATTACTTACATTTAAGGGAGACTAGCTCTCACACTATAATTAGTTGATAACCCTTTGTTAACCGATATTCAAATCTAGTACACTTCCAGGAGTCAGTGAGCGTGTTGCTAAAATTCTACTTTTAACTTCAGTTTTCCCTTTCTGATAAGTGACATTTTTGCTTGCGTAAGTAGCATCTCTCTAGAATTCAAATGGTGTACTGAATCTAGCAGAGAATTTTAAATCAACAGGACTGCTAAAATACTTCAACTTAAACACACAGTTCCTTGGTAAAATTGTGATCTCGTCAGCAGGTGAAACTAATGCTCTTAGTCCTCATCCTCAAGAGATGTCCAAGATTAGAAAACAAACCAAATGTCTCAAAGGTTGAAAAAAATGTGTAAACAGAAAAATAAGCATCCCATTTTTATGAATACAAGTTATTTTTGCAAAAATTATTGACATATAATTAATGACAAGTATTTTCTACCAGTATTCACTGATTTTGAAAATTAACTCCATGTTTGTGACCTACTCATGTTCATCTGTTGTGAACCTCCTCCAAGACATGTTCTTTTAGGATAAATATTTAAAAATTTCAATATAAAATGGTTAAATATTTCAGTAAAGTGAATTTTGAATGCAATATTTTACTGTATTGCTTGGAATTAATAAATAATTTGTTCTGTAAGCAATGTAACTCTCAAATAAAAACAATACTGGGTGAATCACATAACTAATCACATTGGCATGAAATTCAAATTCAAAAAGCAAATATTTCAAAATTACCACTGGTGTTCCAGACTAGGAAAAACAATTTCAAACGTGTCAACCTGAGAAATTTGAGGAGAGAAGTAAAAATTTGACGGATTAATATGACAGACTGAATTATTTACTCAGCTTTAGTTTCAGGAGCCTACAGTACACAAAATAAATTCAGATAATTTATTGATAAAAATATTCCTGAAAATATTTTTAAAATAAAACAAAACAAATTAAATTAACCTCTACCCCCAGCCTGCCCTAAAAGGAAGGCTAGGAGCATTTTGTACACTTCCATTCAGAATTTTTAGATGAATGGATTTCTGGACGACAGGCAAGAGCTTCATTAGCAGTTCTATTAGCAAAACAATGTTATGATAGAACAGTACGAGAAACAGTACTACCACGGAAAAAGAGACCATTCCCAGCAGAAACTGCATCTTTATGTTTCTATTTAGTGAAGAGTGAGATCCATGAGAATTATAATATATAAATAATAGAGAGAAATTAAACACAGACATGACCAGTCTATGTCCCAGCTAAGTTTGCACTATAAATCCCACATCAAACCAAGAGACTCAGTGATATGTAAAAACTGCATTATTAGGACATCTATACAAGGTAATCTTTGAAAAAAATTCTAAAAAGAAAATCACTGAGTGGGAATGAATAAGGATCCTGTACACCCTAAAGTACCACTTCAGCTAGCTATTCCACTGATATAAATGAAGTTACTTTGATTGTAAGTATTATTCAAACATGTGTTTCCAAGCTAGAATAGGCCTTGTTTGATGCTAAGCTTTAATAAGAATGACAATGATGTCTTGAGTACTTGGCAGCTTCACCAGCGCCTCATGATCTGATTGAACATGTCAGGGCAAAGGCTGTGAATATTTAGGGCTCATATCTTATTCACTCAGAAGTGGTTTCAGGTCACATTATAGGAAAAGAAGTTGATTTATTTTGCATGACAACTATGAATTTTAACCAAAAGACACATTAACAAAATAAAAAAGATCTTTTCTCTCAAACCACAAAGGCAATTCTTTCCTCTTCCTGAGGTCTTTGCTTGCATTAGTTTTATGTTTGTACAGTGCAAACTGCTGTCTTCAAATGATACACGAGACCAGCAGCTGCTTAGATTTCTCTGTCTTTCCTTTGACTTTGACATGGTTCTGAAATGAATGCGACTTTCTTTTGCTTTGCCACGCAGCTTCAATTCCCATTTTGTCTAACTGCAATTCCTAATAACCAACTGAAAGAAAATGGGAAATGATAAGCTGACAGCTTTGTTCCCTGCAGTCAGTTATAGTAAAAGCCTGTGGAAATTTGCAAAAAACTATGGTAGCCCACATGAGGCACTGGAAAATCAGTTTCATCAAAGCTTGGCTAATTGTCAAAATAAAATAAGTGATCAAAGATCTATTAAAAACTACATAAGCAATTATATAATTGTGATTTAGACAAAGACCATCTTCCTACACAATAAATTAATGGACAATGTCAGTGTTACCATCATTGCCATTGTTGATAAGTATGGATGCCTAAAAATTCGTATTAGGACTATATCTCCATTAAGTATAAATTTCTTGGGCCACTTTCTATTCCAAGTCAGTTATGGTCTTTCATCACCCTGTATAAAAGGCTGGAAAGAGCAGGAAGATTAAATAGTTAAAACTAGCAACATGTAATTTTAGATAACTTCTCCATTGCTTTGATCTTAAATTGAATTAGGTCTGCCATCAAGATGGCATCAAGTTTTAATGTTAAATGAGAGGGTTACTGCTATCATAATTGTCAAGTATAGTGCTCTAATTTTTTCTGACTTACTGAATGCAAATCAGTAAAAAACAGACTGTAGAATCACATGGGAGAGTGCTCATTTTCTTACAAGTTGTTATGCATTAAACTTTTCATTTGTGCCCCTTCATTAAAAACACCCAAACAGTTTACAAGTTTAAAAGAAAAAAAAAGGGCAGAAAGTCACTGGAAACACAAGCTTTAATCACGATATATTTTATGACCCAGCAGTTCCCATGAGTCTTTTAGATTTTGGAGGCTATGAAGTGACACATGTAAATGTCCCTCCCAGGGGAAGTGAAGTAAGCACTAATTGAGGTATCGACAGGTTTAAATGAAGCAGAAACACACTAAGAAATTCTGGCTACAACAAAAATGAGTATTGGTGAGCAGTGCATGCTGGGACATTAATGGTTTTCATTCACTGCTCATTCATGCAAGTAAGTATACTCTTAAGCACAGTGATTTGCGTCTATAACAGCTCAGTTCTGAGCTAAAAAGCCATGAAATACTATCTGCTGATGTATAAGAAAGAGAGTTCTGGTAGAACGACTCTCATCTAGACTTTCAGAGTGAATTATATTTTTATTGTCTAGATAGATGCGGATAGACCAATAGCATCTGATACTCTGGTGATGGGAACAAAACTCAAATATATTTAAATCGGCAAGATAGAAGTGTCTACATTTATATAAGCATTCTGTATGTAAGTACATTAACACAAATGATATAAATATATATTCTGGATATTAATACTAACAGAAGGGTGTTATTTCATTGTACGTATACACAAAAGCATTCACCTGTGCATGGAGGTAGAGCGCATTCATAGAACCAGTCAGGGACATCCATCTTAACCCAACTTCAGGTGACTTAAAACTAGTCATCCAAGCCTTCAGCTAGTCAGATGAGGACTTCTTCTGTAGCAGTCCTTGGAGGGCAAGAAGACCTTCCAGAGGGCCATTCATCTTGCCTTAAAGATGATGAATGGCTTCTTATTGATGATAAAAGGACCTCAGGGTCAGCTGCTTAGGCTTTTGCAACCAGTCTGTAGAAGTCCAGCTTAAAGTCGGGGAAATCCAGTGCTAAAGGTCTAATCTTAAAGTCTACATTCTTTTAACTAAGGAGATTTAGGATGTCAATAAATGTTACTGTCTCAGGAAAGACAGGAAAGGAGATTCAACTGGGGAGAATAAGATCCTAATAAAAAGCTCTGAAGATATTTATTTTAATGGACATCTCTCTGTTTCCCCAATTGAAATTCTAATTGTGCCCCTTGTCAAAGGGAGCATCTGGGGATGGTTTGGGAATGGTCTTACCATCTACGGAGTATCAGCTCTTCTTGTTGCTAAAAAACAACAGACTTGATTCCTAATCTATTATATCATTTATTTTCCACTGTGAGGTCTATTTTCTACTTCTGTTGCTCAGCATGCCAGCAGCTTCTACAGGGAAAACAGATCACTTGGTCAGTAAAAGGAGAAAATTTCCAGAGTGTGGAACCATCTTAAAGGCTACGCAGTCTAAGAAAAGCTGACAGGTAACAATTTTTTTAATATATGTCTTATGGAAAGGGAAATACTAGTGAAGAAAAACAAATAGGGCTTAGACTAATGCAATATTTCTAAAGAAAATAAATTCAGTATAATACTTCTGTAAGTTACAGTTAGTCATAAATAAGCAGCAGCTCTTACAGCAGAAAATCAGACAGGAAAATCCTCACTTACTTTGATTAAATACAAAATTAGGACCTTCCTTGGGGATTTTTTTGTGCCTTTTACATTGATTGCTATCATGTCTTTGCCGTGTTTTATCAGATCTAAACCTAGACCTTTCTACTGAGTATTTTGGGACTATTGCAGTTGAACAATTAATAAAGCTTCCAGACAAAAGCAATGGCTGACAATACGGCTCCAGTACCCAAATGCCTAAGGCCAGAGGAAGCAGACTCTAATTTACACTAGAGCTATATTTATTTTGGCTTATTCAAAGCAGCCAATATGCTCATCCAGCTGTGTGCCAGGGAACAGCTGAAAAGGAATTTTGAAGTCAAATTCTGCACTACTGTTCCTGATGTTGACAGTGTCCTGCTATGTAACTGCTATATAACTCCTGTATGACCGAGGTCAAGGGGTGTGTGTTTGTGAGCTTGCATGAGTGCACATGCACAAGTGTGTGAGAGGGGAAAAAGATAGTAAATGTTTTCCATGGAGTCAAATAAGGAGAACAGAAAATAAGACAAAGCAACCCTCATTGCCTTCTTCCCTTGACCTTCATTTGTCCTGTAGATTTCTGTTTTCAATACGCTTTTTAAAAAAATGTTTCTATTTCTCTGGAGACCATTTTTACCCCTCAGCCAAGGAAAGGCATCATAAATACTAGTGTTTCAGGCAGGAGTAAATTATAGCCATCCATCTCATGAACAAAGCACATGGCACAGGGCTGCAGGTCACCTTCCTCCACAATACCTTCCCACAGCATGAATGTTATAAGGAGTTCAAAGGACTTGGTTTGGTTTTTTCCTTTAAATTGCGTTTCAAAGGAATAGGAACTCCCATTCCCTCTTCCACATACAGAAAGTACACACAAAAGCAGATGCCAAAATTGCAGTGGTGATAACGTAACCACCAGCAAATAATAAGAAAGTCACGCTTCTAAGCATGGTTTGACATACTGTGTATGATGGATGTTGAATATGGTAAATGAAGGAGCTAGTTACAGGGGCAATATGAAAATAATCCTTTGATTTTTTTTAACCAGATTGTCAAATGTTTATTTTTAATCACATCCTTGAAACACACACAGTCTGAACTTAGATCTAAACTTGCTACCTAATTTATTAAGTTGTCTTCATACAAAGAGTTTGGCCTCAGGAAATCCAGGAGGTTTAAGTGTTGATTTGGTGATTCCAGGTTTTGTTTTTATTTTTTAAAATTATATGCCATTGTAAAAGGAACAATCACCCACAATGGAATAGTGTGGGTTTATGCACTATATAACTACCTTATCAGTCACGTACACAGGGAGGTCTTATGTCCAGGTTTTATTGGCATGGTCTTGCCCTTTCTATGATGCATTTGAGAGTTTCTTGTTAGTTGGTAAGAAGCTTTTCAGAACCATTCCTGTTGGGACTTTGGACTGTCATCTTTTTGTCAAAGAACAAAAATTGATTTCTTCAACCCAAAACTTTTTATGAGAATGTGGTTTATGACAAAAAGAATTATTGAAAAGGGTTTATAAGCTCAACATTCAATTACTCGTCAAAAGATGGGAAAAAGACTATAAACACTCAGAGTAAGTGATATAGTCAATGATCACAGCCTATATGAGGACACAACCTCGAACCTAAATGCCTCAGCCTCTCCTTCCCCATTTTCTGTTTTTCTAGCATGACAGACATTTCACTATATATACAGGCTTGGGCAAGGTCAACAACACAAAGTAAAATATGACAGACTAGGAGTATTAGTTAATTATCTTCAATTATTTATATTAATATTTGATTTTATTTGCAAAATGAAGTATTTCCTATAGCAGAGACTGAAAACTTGCCCACTATAGCCTATAATTTGACTGTAAGGACATCAAGATATAAGAATGGCCAAGCAAGGCTTTGAAATTGATTTCTCTGCATCACATCTAACCACTATTTCTTGAGATACCCTCTCACTTTTTATGACTACACAGAAATAAAGGGTTTGTTGGACCCTGGTTATAGCACAGTGCTGCCCAGTGGACTGGGTGGGTGGCTCAGGCTTGGAGAGGAGTAATCAGGGCTTTTGTGTTCCTAGTTGTGAAAGCAGGATGCCCAACAATTCCTTGGCTCCAAAACAGGTAATCTGAAAACGGTGAAAACTCTGACTGAAATGTGGGTCTCCGGATTTCCCAGCCCTTCGTGATGAAGCTGAGGACCCTGAGTGTGCCTGTGGTTTGACACCATGGGTGGGATCAAGCTCTGAGCTCCACAGCTCCTGGTTCAGCTTTTACTACCATCTTCCTGAAATGTCTGGGAGGATTTGTAGTCAGCCATGGCTGGTCTGGTCCCTCAGAGCCTGGTCCTGGGCAATAATTTATGTGTGAAATGTACTGGTGGGGAGCTGATGGATGGAACTTTCAGAATATTTCTAAGCATTTCTTTTCAACTCTTGTCTGTGCAAATACTTAACATTTTATTTTTCTGTCCACAAAAGCATTGTAAATTACACAGAGAAATGAAATCATAATTTTCAGCAAGCCATCATTCATAATTATCATTTCCCTTTGACATAGAACTCTTATGTTTATTCTATTCATAAACAAATGCAAGAGCCATCAGCTGCTGTTCAACCTTCTCTTCTTGTTAATGTCTCTGTTATGAAACTGGATTCAGAGCACCAAACACTTTTTTAGACAGTAATGCTACTTCATTCACCATAAATCCAGACAGATTTCAAATACTAAGAGACAAAGACACTGCTTCCATTATCAGCTCCACAGGCTCTTAAATTCCTTGCGTGACCTGACTAATTAAGAGCCAATGGCTTAACCAATTAGATTTATAATTTTTTTTTAATTGTAGAAGCCCTCTATTCAGCAACTGCTAGAGCTACTTATGATTATTATGACATAAGCACAGAAATGGTACAGTTTCTTTTAAAACTTGCTACTGCTGTTTCAACCACTGCAGGAACCTTCACCAAATGAGACATCCTAGTCTGAGGTGACACAAAACACTGAAAGCAGGAGACAAAAAAAATGTATATTATAGTTCCAAACTTGTTCAAAAATCAGACCAACATGCTTCCCAAAATCTTCAAAATGCAAATTCCGACAGAAAAGGAAAAAATTATGAAGATTTATGAAAATTCTCAAAACTTATTAATCTTTTTTCAGCCAAACAATACCAGTACAATTCTCAAATTCATGAAGCTAAAAAATCACTCTAACAGACATGGACTTCCTGGAGGTCATGTGAGAATACATTCCTGACTTTAATTCTATGAAGAACTGAAAGAATAGTTTTGTGAAGTAAAATACAACGCACAAGGTTATAGTGTTATTGAATCAGAGATAAAATATCTCTTATTTACCATGAGGTAAAGTTATCATTAGTTTGTAGTCAGCTTCTTCTTTAATAAATTTCCCCATAGATGAATGCTTCTAGTTTCTTGCTAAAAACAGACTGCAAGACTGATGCGCAGGACACAATCTAGTGTTGTATACCCATGGTATTTCTCTGCAAATAACTACTCAAATCCAGCTTTTGTGGTTTTTTTCTTAGTAGCTGCTTATAATGAAAGATTTATCATATTATGCAAGATCTGGTAAAAAAATATTGTGAGACTTTATCTTGAGAAGCTCTTGCACTTTTTCTCTCTGTTACCTGATGGAAAATCTGGCTGTTCTTTCAAATTTGGCATAAAAAAATTAAAGAAGCACTACACCTTCGTCCCATAGTATTTCACTGAGAATTCACACTTGAATGATTCAGAAAAATGACATGACTTTTTAACTTTCCTTACTAGTAAGATAAGGTAATAACAATATCAGGAGGATGCCAAAGTAACAACTGAATATGAATGTTCTGAAAAGGTAGGTGCTGCCACTATCAGAGCAGCACCAACTGCAACTCTAAACCGGGGAAAAAACCCACCAGATTCCCACATCATCTCAACTACTTATGCAAGGAAGAAGGTAATAAAAGCAGATTGCTTCTCCGCCCTGATTTATTTTCTTTTTTCCTTCTATTAAGTGGGTCATTGATCACATTGGACACCTTCAGGATATCTTGTGGACAACAGTTTTTCCCCCTCAATTCCTAGGAAAGAAAACTGGGGACTATTCAGCCAGGCTGCTTTTTCCAAGTCTCCAGATCCGGCAATTGGCTCAAAAGGTTGTTTCATCTTCCATTAGTACTGAATCCTGCAACTTGAATGACAGAAGTCTATTTTGAAGACTAAGTATTCAGACTCTACTGGTGGCAGACTTTAAAAATATGAAGAAATAAAGTATATGTTGAACTGTAAGATATCCTTTCTGGATTAATGGTGTATGGATTAAGAAAGAAACATATTTTAAATGCCAAATTCAAGCACCCAAAATTTCAATAAACAAGATAACTGCAGCTTTCACACCGTGTCCTATTTTGTTTGAGATACATTCTTTAATTACACAAACATTGCTTTCCCACAAGGTAAGGTTTCCTTTAGTACAAGGGGTATACAGTGCTCAGGGTTATGCAGTTAGTGAATTATGCTACTTCTCCTATTTCTGCCTTATTTTTGATGATGCACTTGGTTAGATAACAGTAAATGAAATTAAGCAAGGAAGAACACTGGTCTTTCGGCTAGGCTTGCTGAATGCTACGTAGGATACTTTTTTTACTCTATTTTCTGTGGCAAAATTAATGTTTCCTTGAATGTTATTTCCCACCTTCTTTGACAGATGTTGTGTTGCAGCACTACAAAACTAGCCGGCTGCAACAAGACTTTCCCACGCAAGGTTCCAAAAGTTCATCTACTGTCTGTGCTGTTTCTTCATCCTCTTCAGGCCAGTCCACCCTGCTTCTTACCTCTGCTGCATCTGGGTTCCTGGCTTCTCCTCCAGCCAGCCTCTCCTCACCCAGGCCCCCTTCTTCTCACAGCCTCTCCTCATCACTCCTACATCCAGGGCTCCTCTTCATCTGCTGCCTCCCCTCACCTAGTGCTCCTCAGTGCTATTTAGCTACGTAGCCCAAACAAGCCAACTAAATGTTGAAGTTTTCAATTTTGATTAAAACTGCAAAAGGTAGAAACTGTACTGTCAGACATCAGCTTGATACAGAGATCAGCTGCGCATAACTCTGTCTACATGGCAAGACCTGGTGAATTTAAAGTTGCAGCAAATTTTGCCAAGATCTTATGACTTGGTCTCTTGTCACAGCACTACAAAACTAGCCAGCTGCAACAAGGCTTTCCCACACAGGGTTCCAAAAGTTTATCTGCTGTCCATGCTGTTTCTTCATCCTCCAACCAGGACAGTCCACCCTGCTTCTTACCTCTACTGCATCTGGGTTCCTGGCTTCTCCTCCAGCCAGCCTCTCCTCCAGGCCCCCTTCTTCTCTCAGCTTCTCCTGGGGCCTCTCCTCATCTCTCCTACATCCCCAGGCTCTTCTTCATCCAGTCTCCTCTTGTCACCCAGTGCTCTCTTCTTCTGGGCTCCTCAGTGCTATTTAGCTACTTAGCTCAAACAAGCCACAGCTGTACATTATCCACATCAGGCAACGCACCACCCCAGAAGCAAGCCCACAACTGTGTATTATCAATGTTAATTAACCCTCTACAGTTCCTCTACAATGTTGTTATGTTCCTTCCTTTATTTCTAGGCATTCAGGTTGCTTTGCAAAATTGCTGAACATCCCTGAATGCAATTGAAGTCCCCCTGAAAATATATGCTGATTATCTAGACAGTGAACTATTTCTACAGATAATATGTGGTATATGTTTGCTGTCTTTTGAGGTAGTTACACACCTAGAAAATAGAAGATCCAAAGGCGTATTTCACAAAGGTTTTCCAAGGATAACCTGGAAACTTCTTAAAGTTGTGTGGTTCCTGAAATGTTCCTGTATTTTTGCTGTATACTTGAGTCAGCTGTTCTGTATGAGCTGCATCAACCAAGAGACAGAGTGCCCAGAACTAGTCTTACAAGGAACAGCTCATTAAGAAGCTGAACCCTAGTTAACTATGAAAGAAAATATAAATGCAATCATGTCTGCAGCACCAAAGAAAGGAAAAGCTTTCTCAGCCCTGTGTCAGTTAAATACATTTTTAATACTGCTGCTAACAAATAATCTTTTGATTTTCTTTCAAAAAGCTTGCAAAGTTGCTGGCAGCTCCAGTAACTCTTCCAGTTTCTACTGTCAGCTCTGCCAGTCTCTCATTAATCTCACTAGCCTCTTACACCCCTCTCTCCAGAGCTCATGTTCCTTGCCTCAGATTTTGCCAGAATAAATCCCTGTAATGTCACACAGGTTTTATTCCCCACCTAAGTCTATCCTCCTGTCTGAGCAGGCCCCTGTTGTGTTTTTTAATTAGATGGTGTCCTTTGCAGCAAATGGGACTTTGAGGCAAAGAGGTGAAAAAAAGGTCACTGGTAATTTATTGCGTGTATGTATCAGGGCTGAGCTAGCTGGTAACTGCAAGACTGTAAACCCAAAGAATTTGTTTTGTAGGGAACATTGGAAGATTTGGTGGTTCAATTCAGGTGAAAATAGAAAGGAATCTGAAGCATTATCTTAGTCTTACTGAAACCTCTCAGGAAGTGTAAACACTGGGCACCTGTCAAGAATTCCTATGTTTTTACCATTACTGGTAAGGAAAGACAGGATTCAAGAGCAGCCTCTGAGATGGTTTTCCCTTTCTGGGTTGTGATCACCTAGAACCACAAAGTACAAAACCATAAACTAAGATGCTGCTTTAGAGACTAGTGTTTCAGCTTTAAATTTTCTAAAATATTGGCATGGCGGCTATCTTGGACTTGCTTTAGGGAGGCTGGCTGGCTTGTATGTATTTTTCATAGGAAGTAGCATCAGCATCAGGAGCACACACTTTCTGAAATTCAATGGTTTGGGAAAGACCATGGAGGAGCAAAGTTTGGGCAACACCCTTTGTCTGCATTATTACTGATGGCTATTGCATGACTAAAGCAGTATTATTGTTATCATCAGAGCATCTAAAGTTACAATCTTGTGGATTAAAAAAAGCACAGCTCTGGAAGATGATGATATTGACAGCTTTTCTAGGAAGGCGTTTCTCAGCAGGTCCCACATAACCCTACAGAGGAGGCAGCATTAGAGGAGGAAACTTCCTGGCAGCCCGGTAACAAACAGCTTTTGCAGCCCCGGGAAAAACTGCTCAACCTTTCTGAACTCATGGCTCTCGGCAATTCTGCACAAATTACTTCCAGAAGGAGAACAATCATGTTTCTCAGTTCAGTAAAAGAAGAATAGGAAAACCAAAAATATATAGCTCAATAAATTGTCACTTTCATAGCTCAGAAGGAAAACTTCTGAGTTTTCTGGTAACGCTGCCAAAACCCATAGATAAAAAGAAGGAGTTCAGTCATTCTTATTGAACTGGGCTGTGCAGAGGCAGAGCCAGGAAGGGTTTAGTAGTTAAGTGCTGTGCGACCCACTGGCCCTGCTGCCTCAGGCAATGGGAGCAGCTCTGCTCCTGTGGCTGTCAACAGCGACACCCACGGGCTTAAAATTGTTGCTGTATCATGGCAAGGGTGTAAGTGAGATTGCTCACACTTCTAGAGCTCATAGGCCGTATGGGTGAAATTCTGATCCTGTAGAAGTCCAGAGGACCTCAGATACTGACTTTCACTTGCCCAGGATTTCATTTGCTAAGATAAGAGTTGCACTGGCAACTGTCCTACAATCTTACTATCCAGTCTCATACAAGTTGAAGGGAGGTGCTAAAAGAGAACTGTAGAATATTAAAAAAATTAATTCCTTCCTGTTTATGTTTAATAAAACCAAGAAAACAATCTCCCAAGGTCCTTAATATTGCCTATTACTATGCATATCCTCAATTCATGACTAATGCATTTTAATTCAGTCACAGAGTATGCTTTAAAAAATTCAGTGCTGCATTATGTGCTGCACTCGAGATGTTCAAGATCTTGTTTGTTCTCTTCAGTATCCATCACCCAAGAAGCTAATGAAAAATTCAGTCATGATGGTATTGTTTATGACATACATAGCTGTGACACATGATAATTTCACAATCATTTTAAGACACCATGTGGTTTCTTTTGACATTTTGTGACAGACTGTGTTATCAAGCACAATTGTTTGCATGGGAAACAACTGTAACACGTGGTCCTTGCGACATTATGTTATCTCCTGATAACGATGTCATTAACATGTGTATACTATAATTAATGACTACAAAAGCAATTCATTTGAGTAAGGCTTATGAATCCATTTCATCTAAAAAGGGAAAGAAAACCTATAATCACTTGGGCTCACATCCTGAAAGCTACTTACTTGCAACCTGCTGCAGCTACACTGGGTGACCCATTAATTGAGGCATATTAACCAAGAAACTTTCCTTTCTCAGTTATATTACAGAAGCTTGGAT
Source organism: Ibycter americanus (assembly GCA_035590275.1). NCBI lineage: Eukaryota > Metazoa > Chordata > Aves > Falconiformes > Falconidae > Ibycter > Ibycter americanus. Next base: position 78,375,064 of record JAVJGI010000014.1, read on the forward strand.
TAGAATCATTATCATAATGATTATTCTCATAGAGATCAATGAGAGAAACAGAAACCTAGCAGTGCTCCAAAACCCTTTGTCACCCTCTCCTACCAACGGTAGGCAGGAAACAATTACGGTTCATCAGTCTGCATAGCTAACATAATGAAGTTGAAGACATGCAGATAGCAAATGCACTGCAGTTAACGCCATCCCCTCATTCTCCTGTAAGCCATAAGACAGGAAAACACTTCCTACATCCCTCTGGCATGCCACTTAGAAAGTTAGCTGTCTTAAAGGCAGTTTGGTGCAGCTTTCTTATATAAGCTTAGTAGTTTCTATCCCTTACTATTATAATGAGCATCCTCTTAACCAGGTAAAATATAATCTGTTTTTGCCATCACATTTTTGCCAATATATTTGACAGTTCAATGTCCTGATGTCAGCCATAACATTGTTTCAGTATAGCGTCTGTTGTGCTTTCACTACAAGCTCCATTCTGCTTTTCACTGCTTATAGCTCCCTAAAAAAATAGATATATTTAGACCCCAAGAGTTTTTCAAGCCTGATAATCCACTCTTCTCCCTTAAGGCTAGCAAAATCCCACAAAGACATTTTTTATTTGGATTTTCAGAAGGCTGTGTTTGGGCACACACAATATTTTCATGGAGATATTTGCATACAGAAACAGCCACACAAAAATAGCTGCGAGAGAACAAAATTTCCAACCTGCCACAGATGTAGTCCTCAGGAAAATTGCCTACAATGTGTCTAAAGAGATTAGAATGAGAATGGATCCCTGTGAAGAAGTTTGAAAATAGACTGCTCACAGAAGCTACAACTGATGAAGGCTGGATCATGCTGAATCCTCCAGACAGATTAAAAAAGGACAGGAGGGAATCAGGAAACTGAGCAGACTTGCTCCTCCTAGCTGCCCCCAAAGCACAAATTTTGAAGGGGGTTCAAAGACGCATGAAGCACTAGCTAGGCCTTTCCAGAACATGGGTGGTGGGATATATTCCTCCAAAATAAAATCAACAAACTAGTTCTTTTTAGAGATATCACAGCCTTCTGTTGGTTCCTCCTCTCTTCTCATGGCACTGGAGGAGAGCAATCTGGGAGACTCAGGCATGCCTCTCCTGTCCAGCTGCTTCATAACTATACAAGGTCAATCTCTTTGACATTTCTGTTGCCTCTTTTATATTGTTCCTATAGAGTGAGCATGTGGATTATATGAGTATATTGCATAAGCAATGATTTATATGCATCATTACCTTTGCTCTGAGGCTTGAAATATTAAATATGTACATATGTAATAGCTCTTCTTACTCTGTAACTCTGGAATAATCATCACTGAAACTGAGACAGGGTGGATTTACATTAAGTATTAGGAAGAAATTCTTTACTGTGAAGGTGGTGAGACACTAGAACAGGTTGCCCAGAGAAGTTGTGGATGCCCCATCCCTGCAAGTGTTCAAGGCCAGGCTGGATGGGGCTTGGAGAACCTGGTCTAGTGGCAGGTGTCCCTGCCCATGGCAGGGGGCTTGGAACTAGGTGATCTTTAAGGTCCCTTCCAACACAAACCATTCAATAATTCTACCATTCTATGATCACTGTATCTACTTCAGTGTGCACTATACTTCTTTAAGTTAAAGTAAATAAAACAATATGTGTTTTCATGATGCAAGCTACAAAATATTTTAAAAGTCAAGAAAGGCAAAATCAGAATTTCTGGAACAGTAAATTAGAGCACTATTAACACCAGTTGATGTGGGAGACATAATAAAGGAGTTAACATTCAGAAGTCATTCTCCCCATCTCATAAAGTTGTTATATCTGTATTTGTACATGGATGTTCCCTGCCTGTACTGTTGTCTTTCAAAAATTTTGTTGCGATTACATTAAAAATAAGCCAAGTTTGATTGTTCCTTCTAAACAAATCTCCTGATTCAGAACTAAGTGTGCTTTTTCTTCCATGCAAATTGTAAGAATTGCAGAGTTCTCAGTCTTGGTCTACAGGAATCTTTTATGAGTCAAAGTCTACAATTCACATATTATTCATTTAACTTTTTAATTGCAGTATTTTTTATAATTATTGATTATAACATCCTTTACGACAACATATTAAAAGAAAATGCTTCCAAGAGGAGAAATAAAATCTATATACCCATACAAAATCAGTGGAGCTGTAGAAGCAATCAAGGAATATATATTAAGTATTTCTATTGCAAGTAGATCACAGGATTAATGTTGGAAAAGCGAAAGCAAATGAAAACTTTTCACATAGTCAAAACAGGGTTGTCAGAGTTTACTGTAGATTTAGGACCCTGGTTTGACTCAACAGTTTGAGACAAACGTGCTGATAAAAGATTATTCCCAGCAGGTAAGATCTATACTTTTAAAATGCTATGCAGATTGGCTTAGCATTTAATACTGCACAAAATTTAGCTGGAAAACGTATTTTTCCTGAAAATACTCAATGAAAATAATATGTCAAGTGGTACTATGAAGTTACTTTTGTATTCATTATTCATATTTGTGTATATGCATGCATATGCACCAAGAGAATGCATGTATGTATATGACTACAAGAGATAGCCACATGTTAAAATGTGTTCATCCTCATGCTTTGAGTAATCATGTTGGCCTTTTCCAAAGTCCTCTGTGGATTTACAAATGTGGATGTTTTCTCCCGTGGCTTCCTCAGGGACATAAAAGTGGGTTTCCAGTGTATTAAGAAATAAAACAAAATAAAATAGAACTATAAAAAACCTTTAAAGGAGTTGTATGAATAAATCGGATTTTAAGCAAACAGGCAATTTTTGCTGGAATAACACCACACAGTACACACAGAGCATGCCAGACTTAAAAGCCATTACACGACTTGCACCAAGGCTCGGAAATGTCCTCACTCTCACTTACTGTCTTGCTGAAACATACAATGATGCAAATTAAATAGATACAGAGTCCATATCTTAAACTTCTTTGGAGTACAAAAACTAAAGTAGCAACCCCCTCCAGATCATTACCTCAACAATGATAAATGTGTCTGCCTAGTTATCCAATGGTACTTGGGGAACTACACCCCCCCTCTCCTCCACCCCCAGGTTTATGGGGAGAGACAAAAAAGAGCACAGACCTGCCCTGACTAGAACCAGTTAGATGGTTTATAACACTTCATATAGTATGACTCTCTTTTCCCTTTTCTGGGCATGAAAGCAAGTTGCTCTGGTGTAAGAGTGTAAGTCCTCGAGATCTCTGACATTTCAGCATATATGTAATGTTCCCTGGGTTAGCTTACATCACAGTGCATGAGAAACAGGAAATTCAACCTCTTTAATTGTTGAGTAATTACTTTGCGTATTCCCAATGCTAGGCAGACACATGGACACCTACCACAGCTCAGCAGATGTCAAGCCACTGGCCCATCCATACTCACTGGATTGCACATTTGAGCCCCCTCTTGCAGAAGGGAGGCTGATTTATTCTACTATTGTACCTTAACTTGTGAAATAACTAGATAGCAATGGTTAAAAGCACACAACCAAGGAAGAAGCCCTAGTCATCCTAGCCAAGCTAAATAGTGGGTAATACCAGCCTTACTCCTTGTGGCCAGGTTCATTCCCTCTTTACTGTTTTTGAATACCTCTTTAAGAATTTCGGGAGGTCTACCAGTTTCACACTCAAAAGGCTTAAGACCAAAAAGGGAGATATAGTAACTCTGTGCAATGAGTTATGCTGCTGGTAATGCCAAAACAAAGTAGATGCAGAAAAACAAGGGTTGCTATAAGCATTCAAAACTCAGAAGTCCCTGCTCACATCTGTCTCTCCATTGCTGAGTTTCCTAAAATACATCTGGGAACAGACGTGTGCTACATGGAGTCAGCAAAATTCCTGAGGACACCCAGGACTGCTACGCACTCCTGCAGTGGTCTTCCTCACCATTTAGGTGCATGCTCATTTTCCTTAAAAGCTAGGCACTTCATTTAACTATTATTTAAATCTTAGACATGGGCATTTAGTGAACGGTAATTGCATTTTCAACAACAACATGCAACCACTTACGAAAAGTCTGCTCTTCCCTATTTCAGCTTGGCAAGTCATCATTTAAAAATCTGATAGCAGGAGATTTTCCTTGCTGGAAAGTATGGGTTTATGGCTCTAAGTGCATGGCAAAGAGCCAACTTGTACCAGTTGTAAATGCAACAGTAACAGTGCATTGCCAAGTAAGACAAAAATAGCACAGCAATGCTTATGGAGCACTTACAGTAGTAGGCGCTCATTAAAAAAGCCAGTTTTGAGGTAAGACCACAGAAGTGAAATCCTGCTGTACTACTGTGTATGTACATGTGTGCAGTTACCAAAATCAATGACTAGTAATTAAAAGTCAGGAAAAAATAACCCTCTAACAGATGCTCCTTCTACTGCTCAGAAGATTGGCAACACAATGTACTTACGTAATAGCTCTATCGAGGTATTCTTTTTTCTGTCTCTCATTTTGTGGTCACAAGTTTGTATCATCTAACTTTCAGAAAAGACATTTGATCCTTTGAAAACTTTTGCACTTTGTGAGGAAAGAGATGGAAGTAAGAGAACACGATTGTTTTTCAGGTATTTCTCTCTCAATATGACACTGCAATTAGTAGAAAAATGTTCTTGTTAGGTCACTGGCAACATGAATTAGGAGTTTTTTTTAACTAACACAGGAAAAGTTCAGAATGGGGAAATGGAACTGAGAGAACTCGCAGTGCTGACTGAAAGCCAGACTACTGACACCAATGCTGACACCAGACTACTGCTGCTTTACTATTCATTTCCTAAGACTTTGAACATTTGCTGGAGCTTGATTACATATACTTACAGAGCATGGCATACAATATATACGCACAGACTTGTTCTTTATAGCTTAAGGCAAACTTTAAACAACCACAACAAAACACCAAGCCCAAACCAACCCTAGCAATATATGTCTACATTCCTAAATAGCAATCTGCTTTGCTGAGCATCCTTCAGCACGTCACTGATTACGTGAAAGACAACAGTATACACACTACTTTTATCAGTCAGGGTTCTGCTTTAGGAATGAGGAAATGGCTTTAGGAACTTAATATTTAGGATTTTTATTTTTTTTTTGAGAATGTATCTTTAGAGATTAATGCAAAAAAAATCAACAGGAATGTCACAGACAAGAAGAATTGTGTTTAATGAAGGCAGGATCCCCATCATAGCTCTATTATTTTTTTTCTGCTACAAAACTAGATGTGTAATTGTTTTGTGCTGCAAAGATTTGAAATCAGTCACTTCCACCTGATCAGTCAAAGATCAATCATTTCATGTGTGTCTCTGAAAGCTGCATTACAGCTAAGTAAAGAGCAAAAGAAATACATTCAGGAAAACCTTATACTATCTGACCACATCTGGATGGGTTTTGTTCCTTCTTGAAATCTTTCTTTTAGGTGAGCATCTAACAACACGTTTATGTGAGTGCCCGCAGGTTCATGCACGTGGGCACACAGAGATGCTGGTAACTAAGGCCATTAACTTACATAGATCAAAGGAAGAAAGAGATCTCAATGGACTTTTACAACTTAGTGGCATCACATGGCATTTTGCAAAACGAGCTATAGAAACTTTCAGCAGAAGAAGTTTCAGTATAAAAGCAGGGAATTGAAAAACATCTTTGCCAATACCTGCCCACACTGGGCTGCTTCCTTGATCACCTGGCAACACAGCTTGCACGGTGGAATATGCCAGGGTGCAGACTCACAGCTACCACAGTTAAAACAATTTCACAACAGCGATCATATAGACCTACTTGTACCTGCACAGACAGCTCTGTTCCAGTGTTTTGACAAATGCATACAGTGGCCAACTTTCATTGACATCTACATTCTTAATGGATAATGTTCCTTACTCTTCTGCAAAGTCAGCAGGAGGGTTTGCACATTTCTAAACCAGGTAACAATTTTAATGGAAAATACTGACTCACAAGTCAAGAACTGTAGTTGGAACTATAGCATTTATTCCCTCCCTTGAAGAATCTTTTCTCTTTTCTGAATTTGGTCATGTGTTCACCTACATTCATACAGCTACACAACACTGCTTTCCCAGGGACTACCAGGAATTTTCCAGGTGGAAGCTAAGCCCTGAATAAATGATGGTAGCGCAGGTAAAATTAATGTCATAAAGATGTGCATGCTGCCTGAACAACACAATTCCCACACGATCAAATATTCTAAATCAGTATGGAAAACAAAAAAAAAAGTGAATGTAAGACTAATTATTCTGTGGCCTGATGAAGACAGTTAAAAAAAAATAGATTAGGTTAGATTAATCATAAGTAATTAGGCCAACAGTAAGAGCTCATTCTTTCATTATCTCCTGGTTTGACAGACCAAATCGATTCATTCCTTAACCCTGCAGGATCCTAATAAGATTTATCTGAAACCAGAGCCATGCTTCTTTAGTCATCTATACCATGAAGATACTCAGAAATCAATTGTTGTGGCCATAAGTGGACACTTTCTTTTTTTTCCAAGAAACATTAAAGTGACAGATCAAGATATGTTTAAGCATCACATACCAAACAAATATCTGAACAAACAATGTGGATGGGAGCTCACATGCTGATGCAGAGGTTGAATCTTAATGGTCAGGAACATAATCTAGGGTGAAGGAAACCTGTTTCCCACCAAATTCATCTAGATCGCTGAAAGAAAATCTGCATTTGCAAATCCTTTCTTCTGCTTATACCTGACATGCACAGCAGCAGGGGGTGTAAGAAGCAATTCCTTAAATTCTCCTGTATACAGCGTCTTCAGCTTGTAGGCAGCTCTTCTTCCTACCTTGCATTTTCTGCTCCTTTTGTATGCCTCCCAGATGTAAATTTAATTTTTGTTTTTATGTCGATTATCACAGAAGCTATACACAGTATTTATACTGCGTACCATTGTAGGATTTTCACAGAGGGATATGAACAAAGCTACCATGCAATTCTTGGAAAACTATTTCGAAGAGAAAACGAAAGTACTATTGAAAAATGACACTTTCTTTATATTTGAGGACAAAATTGCTTGCTCTACAAAAAGCTTAAAATTGCACTGATAAAAGCGTTGTAAAAGATTGTCTTCGGCTAATAGCAACAATTGGTATTGTATTTAAAAAAAAAACACGTTTATCCAAAGCATAAAATATTTGCATATAAACTACCTTTTTCATTTTTCTTTCACTACAAGAGAATTATACAGAAAAATGTATTTAAATTATTTGGAGTCTGTGTCACTTGCTACTCAAATGTAGTTTATATCCTACATATTTTGTAAGATACTGCAAAATATAATTTTTGTAATTATAACTTATCGTCTCTTTCCTTTTTTTATGCAAAATTTAGCTTTTTACATCAAATTAAAGATAGCAATAAACATTCAGCTGTAATAAATAAGAAATTAAAAATTATAAAGAATCATCATGCAGGTCCTATGACAGCATTCAATAACAAAAACCAGTGAATAACCTTATGAAGCATAGGTCTTGTGCTGAACAAGATTATGACTAGGTCATTCAAAGTGCAGAAGAAGCCCTGATAAGTAAGAAGAAATATTGTAATTTAAGATACTCTCCACTGTTTTTGCTTTTCAGACAGCATTCTGCAAATCCTAAACTCATATGTGAATAATAATGGGAAGCTCTGAAACAGATAGATTAAAAAATGGATGTGGGATGGAAAAGGATTTTTAAAAAAGCAGGAACTGATGGCAGAGATGTGAGGTTTGCAGAATGGTGACAGCAAGGAAGGGGAAGAAGCACCAGTGGGTGTGAAGGGAAAATGATGTGAGTCACGCCAATACCATCCTTTCTGAGCCTGAGGCTTTGTCCCGCTGGAACATGGTCACTTTGTAAATGAGATGTGCCTTAAAGCTGGCATGATTAGACACAGAGAAAAGAGATGGGTGGAAAGGAAAAAAGAAAGGAAATAGGAAAGGGAAAAAGATGGTACTATAACAGCTAGCTTTTCTGCAGTGGAAATAGAGGTGTACTGCACATACTCGCTGAATTAATTTACATCCCACTATTGCTTTACAATACTCTCTTGATTTAAGTTTATTGTAGCAAGATGTAGGCCCAGCTCTTGATGACATTGCAAATATAAAAATAAGCAACAATAGATCATGTATGCACTTCCTACACTAGAAGCCAACATTAAATGTAGCAAACACACTGCATACAGCCCCCAGTCCACAAATGAAACTAATATATTCACAGCAGCATCTATATTTTAAAATGTTACTCAGGAAAATTATTTGGCTTAATAAAACAGAAGCATGAAATTGTATACACTGTAAGCATTAAATGCCCCTTAAGGTAAATATTCAAGAAAAAAAGAGACTGTGTACCTATATACATGCTGCATTTGAAATCAGTTTGACTCTAGACTAACCAGTAAACATCACTAGTGAATTATGGGTATGGTTAGTGCTTAGTCATTACTCCTCTACCGCATGGATTAAAGGAAACCGAACTGAACACTGTCCTAATACTATTTGTATTCAGACGCACTCTTGTGTAGTTGACTTTGAGATTTAGAACCACTTCATAATTTTAAGAAAACATCAGAAAAAAATTATTGTAAAGAATATTGTTTGTTTAGAAGTGGTGTGTTCTGATGAGAATTTCTGAGATAAGTGTTCAAATTTAATTACTGTGTCTACTCATTTCTTTCCCCATCTTCCAGTCGATATGGTATCATATAACAGATACGACCACAGCCTCTAAATACCATCACAACCAACTCCAACCACTTAGTACTCCACCGCTCGTCTTCTGAATACAATGCTCTGAGTGTGCCCTGCAAAGCTGTTCCACCCAAAGGATCTGGCTGAGCTGCTACAGGTTGGGCAGCGACTCGCACCCTCAGATGGTCTTAGCCCACTCTCCTGAACGAGGCTCAGAGGTGGCGTGGAGCCCAGGAGGGCCACGGTGACAGAGCTAGGAGTAGGGCACTCAACCTTTTCGCACATGGAGGTGGAAAGAAAGAACGAACATCAGAGATTGGAGGATGTCCCACGTGTCCTACCAAACTAGGAGGAGGAGTAATGTTCACTAAACTAAACCCAGTAGATGAGTTATGAGTAACTCCAAGAGGAGCAATCCTGAAATTCTGGCTGTCAAGTGTCCTATGCTTACTGGCATATATTTTTCTTCAACGGTTGTTGAGACATACTGTGTTCCAGAAAGCTATTAATTCACATTTCACGTGAAGGCAAGCCTAAATCTGAATAGCTATATTATAAATTCTCTTCCAAGAAAACAACCTTCCAAATCATCAGTAAGAATAATTTCCAGAATACTTCCTCCCAGGTAAGAGACTTTCAGGATTACTGTTTATTATATTCTAGCACAGTAGGGTTTGCAGTATTGTGCCAAACACAATACACTGAAATTTGTGAGCTTACTTTCTCAATGGAGGTTATTATGAATGGATTATCTATATAGCTTGTATCAATCACTGTGACAGCACCATCTCAACTGGAGGAGGACAACAGAGCAGACATTATTTTCAAGTCTTGTTTCAGCAGTGTTCAGAGACATAGGAGCTGTAATCCTTGATCTGAAGTGATCTCTGTTGCTCAGAATCTACTGATCACAGCTGGCCAAACCTGGACACAAAGTTCATTGTAATCTGAGAGCCGTCTAAAACCTTCTCTGAATAAACCATTAATCTAACAGGGCACAAGAGGTATTAAGATTGAGAAAGGAGGACATGCGGTTAAAATATCTGTGGTTTGGCTGTGTTTAAGTATTACTTATGCGTTCAGTAAAGGGAGAAAATAAAACAGCAGGTAGATTACATATCTTGTGAATCCTATCCCTTACGAGGCTTTCTAAGAAAAGTGAAGATGTGAAGGTATTCAAAAGATGAAATCATCACAACTTTGTTAAACCGATCATTTTGCAGGGAAGCCTCAATATTCTGTATCCGCTACGAAAATTTCAATAGAAAGAAAACTTCTGAAAATAAACCTCACCCATGCTTCCTTTTGAATGTTGCCATTTGGGCAACATAAAGCTGAGAGAGACAACTGTACTGAAAAAAAGCAATAAATATGATATTGTTGATACAAATGGAAAAGATACAGCAGAGCCTAGGTGCACTTTCTAGCTAGCTAGCTGCAGAGAAATCTTTCACCTTCCTGCTAAGAAGCATTGCTGTGCAACCAGCCTTGAAGAAAAGAAAAAGGGCTGCTATAATCTTTTTCTCCTTGCACCCAATTAGAAAAATATTTTTTAAGAAAAAGAGAAGTCCTTACCTCCCTCTTTTTCTTAAATGAGAGTATTGCAAAGATTTGCATACAAAAGCACTTAAGTATTTGTACTGCAGTACATCTGGCAATTATCTTACAAGAGAAAGCATTCATTTTAGCCAATTGCCACAGGCTCGGCATTACTAAAAGTAGAAAGCATTTGAATGTACAGAAGAAAAGGGATATTCCAGCTTTCTACCAGCTACCTTCAACATACTTCACGTTTAATTTCACCCTGTTGCCACAGGCGCTGTGTTGTTATGACAGCTGATCTGCCATTGAATAGCTGTAAAGGAAAATCAACAAAGGATCGCTTCAGCGATTTTCAGTGCAATTTATTGGAGCTTGTATCTTGCGGCTGCTGCCGCCTGTCGGGGTAATGACACATGATGGGTGATTAAAGCACAAGTCCCTAAATCAAAGCTGTGCCAATGGTCTGAAGAGGCAAAAAACAGCATTCAGACCCTGTTCATTTCTCATAATGGGAGGACCTCATTAGGAAAAAAATGGGCTGTTTTACTAACAAAAGAAAGTACTGTGACTAGGGAGAATTTCATGTTTCCAAGATTTATCGTAGCTTTCTTACAACATCTTTTAGATTGCGCATTTAATGAAAATAAATAATTAAAACAGATAAGAGTTTTACAATCCATCACCACTGACTTGGAATTCAAACTGAGCTGTACTGTAGTTCATTCAAATCCTCGCATTTAACAGAGTTTTTGCCTTTGCCGAGAAACAGATGGTAAAAGAGAAAGCTGCCTGTCATGAGGGTAGGGGCAAAGGTAGGCAAGGGCAGCTCACCAGCTCATGAGAAAGGACACATTGGGATAGAAGAGTAGTTTCAGTTCACCGAAATTATTTTTGGTTTTCTTTCCCTTTACCTTAGTTTTTCATTCTGAGGACATATGCAAGTAATCCAGCTAGAGACTTTTACCAATTTTGACCACATTTGTCTGTTGGACAAAAATGTACTCTACTCAAGATAACTGCAAAGTAAATATGAAGAAACAAATAAATGAAAAAATTCTTTGTTTAAAGATGGCAGAAATGTCAGGAGGAGAACACAGACAGAGTACACAATCAGACCAGGGGAGTTTGCGTTTTTTTTTGCCACAGAAAACACTATTTACAGACCATGGGACTGTGAAAAAATAGAGCACAGACAGATTAAGGAATAGTAAAATAACTGGGACTCAGGTGAATTTGACATAGTATGATTGTTGTTCTTCCTATAAGCATTTTTTCGAAGGTGTCAGAGATGGTGATTTTTCTCTTCCTTTACAACATATTATGGATAATCTATCTTTGCAAATGCAGAACAGGCAATGCCACCCTTACTGACATCTTGTGGGATATATGTATTTTTAATAAGAAATTGGACATAAACAAAAGGCTAGCATCTGTGGATAAATGCTATTCTTTTCATACACAAGGAAAAGTAGCAATTGGACAGATCTTGACATTCCTATATTCTCAACAATGAATTATTTTCCTAAAGACAAAAATGAGCATTTATAGGCACCCTGGTGAGCAGAGCACAGCGAATTCTCCATCACAGCTTGCTGGCTTTACTGCAGGTGTTGTAGCAAACCAAACTCATTTGACTGGCCACACGGGAAATCCTGCCCAGATAAAGTTTCACAGAAGAAGAAAGGCATAGAGTTCTATCCATTTTAATAAACAAATGCTGCAGTGCTTTAGCCATACGGTGGAACAACTGTTTGCTTAGCAGTGGAGGTAACAGCTTCGCTAGATTCATAATCTCCCTTCGCAAGCATCTTTTGCATTTATTTGTGTTTATAACTACTATTAATCTTTTATTTCTTTTGCAGAAGTAGCTAATTATGTGATCAGGGCCTCTATTCCATGTGTTGTCTGAAGATAGAGAGAAACAAATCTTGCCTGGAAGAGGTTGTGGACAACATGGACAAAAAGTACTGTAAGAGAGGTAGAGGCAGCTGAGGCTTAGGGTGCTGAATTACCACAGCCAACACACAGGGTAACTGCAGGACAGGGCAATAGAATCACTTTTACACTGTGAACAGGCTCCCCTTCCCATACAGCCTTTTCTTCTGTTATTCTACCAGCTCTTGTCATAGATAACATTTTAAATTAAAAAATAAAAATGTTTAAGTGGTGAAACTTAGCATTGAAAGTATTAGCTGGGATTAGTATGTTTCTGCTGGAAGGAGGTGTGGGTCTGACTGACAGCTTTAGGTTTATGTATTAAACACATATAATGCAAATAGTTAAGAAGCATATTTGAGAGGAAAGTGAACAAAGCAATTCTGTTTTCTTGGTAGACAGGATTTGTTGGAAATGTTTTGGTGATCAGATTAAAACTGCTCAGGCTCCGCACTGACATGAAAATAAGTGATACATTTAAGAAGGGGCAGGGCTAATATGACTACCTCCAACAGATGATTTACATAGTAACATACATACCTTAATGAAAGCTTGCTTTTCAGGAGGGACTTTTTTCACAATACCATTCTATCATGTCATAGATAGCCCCTAAAGTGGAATTAGGAAGTGTGACATTTATTCAGATGAAGGCAGGCAGGTAGTCCATTTTAAGCAGACATCTCTTCCCTTGTGACTCCCAGGCAACCTTTAAATAATTTTAGTTCCTCCTTCATGTTAAAGGCTCATTATCCTTTATAGAAATTCTTTAGAAGTCTTCTCATCCCAAGCACCAGGAGTCATTTCTCAAGATAGCACTAGATTCCTTATTCCAGATCTTTCTCATAATTTTCTAATATTGTATGTCTTAGTGAATAAGGAATTTGAGAACTACTTATCCTTGGTTCAGAAGAAGAGAAAAAAATTCACTGATCATGATTTTTATGTGTGTTTCTTGAAAAGAAAGGGCGAAGGATAATAGCTTCAAAGGAAAGATTCTCTGCCTTCACGGCTGCCATTCTAGCCCTGTGGTTCCGGATCCAGCATTGACTCTGGCAGCTCTTTTTTTCCACATTTCTGTTAGTATTCCTGAAGTCTCTTTCTCTTCCTCTCATCTTTTTTTCTTTGCACACCCTCCTCATAGAATCTCCCTTCAACCAGGAAGTTGGACCACCTTCTCTAACACGAAGGTGTCACACAACAAACACTGAGGCACTAAATAAATGTGTATCTGGAATTACTACCATTTCCTTCCTAGCATTAAGAGTCTTGTTAAGCGAGCAAAGTTGGTTTATAGCTTGAGCTGTCTTTTCACTAAGAAAAAGTCTGTCAGTTTTAGAGGTAGCAAGTCATGAAAGCATATTACATCAATGTTTATTCTGTCCTCTCCTGAACTACTAAAACAAAAATTTGCCTACCTTCTTTTGACATCAAAGGTCAGTAACTTTTCTGTTTAGATACAGTAGACACTGGAAATTCTGGAAGAGTAAAGCATCCAGTTTCGTTTAAGAGATTTGTCACAGGATCTATGAAAGGCAAAAATTTATCCAGCAATGTTACTAACAGAGTAGGTAGAAACTTCTGTCAAACACGGAGGAGAAGAATCACCTGCGCCTAAGAGTTTTGGGTGTTTTTAAGTTCACAGTGATGTTATCAATGGCTAGCATCTGCATACATGAGATGTCCTGTGGTACAAGTGACAGCTAAGAATTGAAGTAGGAGGCTGTGAAGGGACGGCTGCCATGTCTGTCTTTCTGATAGGCAGCCTGGTTTCATGATTAGTAACTAAATCCATCTAAGTCACTCTACGGTTTTATCAGGTGATTTGAGCTACTGTTCATGGACAACACACATACAGACTGAAGGAAGGTGGGAAGCCAATTTGTCACAAGGAAGCCACAACAAAATGTATTGATGCTAATCTCTGTTTGTTTTGGAAGGCTGTTTCTTACCACCTTTGTCAGCCAGAAACGACTGCCTGGGCCACGTCTCACCTTCTGCCTCTGAGTAAAGAAGGCATTTGTGGAGCAGGATCAACTAATGAAGAACACTGTGAATATCAGAAAGGAAGCCCAAGGTTTTTACCTAGTAGTAAGGCTATACACCTGAGGACAAGGGTCCAGAAACAGGCTTGTAGGGGAGAGAGAAAAGGAGCTAGAATAACCACAGAGAAAAAAACCCCCATGAATTACAAAACACAGTACAAGGCAGGTCCAGGCCCTCACTTTGGAGTTGCTCCACCTGACCAGGTGCAAGTATTATGTGCCATAACCATGCCACCAGACCAGGGGATCCACCTATGCCTGAACCCCACCACGGCACACTTCCCCAGAGCAGCTTGTCCTTAAGGTGCGCTTGATTAAAACTAAAGCTGTGCCTCTTCTACGCACACACCAACACGCTAACGGCATTTTCTCTAACCAGCCGTGCTGAGAGCAGTACGTGTGTTAGTGTAGATGTGTGAGGGTGTACAGACGTGCTTGCCTGCTATCTCAGAGCCGGAGGGGTTTTCATTAGATTCAAACAGCAACTGACCCTCCAGGGAAGCTCCTGCTCTTATTTGATAAGGGATGCTCTTTTATCACACATGAAACTGCATGCAGTGATCAGACAGGCAGTGTGCATAGCTGCCAACCAGAGGAAAGCTGTTTTTCAGTAGCATATTACAGCAGTGTATTGCTACTACAGTTAAAGATTGGCCCCAAAATGGCCAGTTATGGACATCACAGAAGCTGGAACTTCTACTGATCCACAGAAAAAGCATGCAATTAATATACTTGCTTGAGGGTTGGGATATCATGTTATTTTTCAGAAGATGAAGCCACTGTGGTAAATCAGACTGGAGAGGACATCTGAGGTACTGGGACTTGCAAATCTAACAAAGTTGACACTCCTCCTTTCAAAGAACTTAGTTATTCATTCTCTGACATTACAACAAACAATACCCCTAAACCTAAACATTAATGGTCTACAGTGGAGCTCTCCAATGGAGAATGTTGGATTTTCCTTCCTTTTGGGGAGGGGGAGGGAAGTCTTTTTACTTTCAAGAGCAATCCTTTTTCAAGTTAACTGACATCTCAGGACTTCAAAGCACTCGGTCAGTCTTCAAAAATCCTACAAACATGAAAGTGCTTGGCTTGGTGACCTCCTTCAATACTGGTCTAATAGGTCATCCAGGAACATTTGGCATGCTGAAGTGTCAATGGCATCTTTCTTCTCTAGAGAGAAATCATATTATCTCTACAGTTTTGGTTGGTTCCCCCCCACCCCCCGTAATATTTCCTCTGTATTCTCGGCTATGTTAATGTTTGAAGGAGTTACAGCTAACATGCACCTAACAACTGGATTGCTTTTGTCTCTTGTGCCTATAAAGTACAGATAGGTTGTGTAAGCACTTCAGATCCAATAGAATTAGATGCATTTTCTGAAAGCTACCTGCCAGTGGCTAAGTCAAAATGACTACTGTGGCTGTATCTATAATATCTTATAGTAAGTTGTAGCATCTTGTGGTATCTACTATAACTGCACTGATAGTATCTATCTATGCTATCTTGCAAATCTTTTAATCCATATTTTCTTCAACTTCTGATATTTTTAACAGTCACTGTGGGTACTTCTCCTTTGTTACTGGTTTTTTACCCTTGACCAAAGAATTTTCTTACCTCCCCTTCATTACTCAGATGTAGCTCATAGCCATGACAAAAAACTTTGAAATGAGATGTTAATCCTTTTTATCTTCAAGTCCCCTTTTCTCCTCATACTAAACAATGTTTTTTATTAACCATACTAACTTCCAGGTGCTCCCACATGCAACTGAATACCGACATTAAATTAAAACGAACAAACCCAACCTCTCACCTCCTTCCCCACTTCCCCTCCCTCCAAACTAAGGATGCAGTAGACAAGCCTTTTTCACTCAACGGTAATATCTGGATCACAAAGAAGTGGTTTAGTTCTTACTTTTAACAGTGAGGTACATGGACTTGCTGACGTCTGCTCCCACATCATTGCTGACCTTGCAGAGGTAGTATCCACTGTCTTCTTCCAGCACATGTTTAATCAGCAAGGAGCCATTTGTGAGAAGCTGGATACGACCGTTCAATGCAATTGGCTGGAACTGAGGAACCCCGGCACCTAAAGCAGGACCCCCACAGAAATAGGTTAGTTAGGAAGGAGAGCATCTCAGTTTTTTAGAATATGGCAGAAACTATAGCTCCCTGTTCTTAGAGACTCAATTCAATTGAAACACAAATGGCTTCTGACATCATCAGAACAAACGGAATGTTTGTTTGCCAAAACTGAATTCATTAACTGGGAAAAAAAAAAAAAAAAAAAAAAAAAGATTTTGTAATGTAATAGTGGCAATAATTTGCCCATGTTAAAGGTAAAGGGGCAAAAGGAGCATGAAGCAGGAGTGGGAGAACCAGAAAGGAGGAGAGAGAAAATGAAGATTTTCAGACCGCTCATGGGTAAAAAGGCACATTTGTTGTACATTTAGAGGCTGATAAATTATTGATAATTACAGCTGAACAGTCATGCAAGTATGTATCCCTAATGCATATACCAAATGAATTTCTTATGACTAAGAGGGATGTCTGTTGTAGTAAACATGGCATACTCAAGGGACCTCTAGGACCTTGTTTATGAAACTCTGGGTAATGTGGAAAACCACATCGTTGACTGTGTTCCTTGTTTCCTCCTACAGCCAACTGGCTGATGACATATAAAATCTCTATTCTGCCATGTTTGTAGCCAGTACTGATTTGGACTGTTAAAAAAAATACGAAGAAAGAAAGAAACAAAAGCTCAGATCACTAATCAGGCATGAGGTGCCATGTTTGGTGGTAATTTGAAAGTGGAAGGTCCATAAAAAGACAGGAAGGCAAAGATTTCCATATCAACTTTTGTTTTAAGAAAGAATCTACTTTTCCTTGGAAATGAGATACTGGGTAATTTAGGGAATAGGGAGCAGGAGACTGCCATACTGTTAGCATGCCATACGGTCCAGAGGCCCACCACAAGTTCAGGCTCCTCCAGCACTAGGGACTCTCTCTGTGTATATTAAGATACAGTTCTTTTAGCTTTACAACCTGGTTTGGCAGCAGGAGACAGGATTTTTCAGAGAAATCATAAGGTAGACTTCTTCAATGGAATTCTCTTATAACACTTTCTGTACACGAAGTTGTTATCTGTCAGCTTTAATTACTACATGCAGTTGGCTGAGTCAGCCCAGGAGGAAATATGATGAATAAATATTATGGGGAATGATTTAGTATAATATAGCAAGCTATAACAACCTATGAATACAGCATCCAGAATACCAAAAAAGTCCAGACATGTATTCTAAAAATTCTTCTAGTCCTAGAAGAGTCTGCTTTAAGGACTTACAGTTACACTGAAGGTCTGGTGGCCAATACAATGAACTTAGAAATGTTAAAGGGATAATGTTTTCACAAAAATCAGTTGCCATTGTTGATTTTTCAACTATTTTAGTCACATGCATATCCCACTTCCCTTTTGTCTATATTTTTTCTTTAATAAGCCATTTTTCATGTCATTTAGTTGAAAGGCACATTTGTGCTTCACTAACTTCACCTGTCTGCAATTGATTGCTCAAGTAGGTTGATGCAAGCACTCGCTTCATGTATTTCTTCACATCAAAAATTCTGGGGACAATTTGGAGTTCACAGAGGGAAAGAGCTGATACTCCTAAGGATAGCTACAACTGGGCAAAATTTTGTGTAACAGTTTGCAAAGGTTTCTTACTCTTCACAGGCACGCTATTACAGCCAAAGACCTTCCTGAGCAGTGACAGCAGCTTATCACACCAGCTGCGTGGATGAATCTGCAGGAGGACTACATGCTCATGAATCACAGAATCACATACAGGTTGAGGTTGGAAGGGACCTCAGGAGGTCATTTGGTCCAACACTTTTGCTCAAGCAGGGCCACCTATAGTGTTTGCCCAGGACCATGTCCAGATGGGTGTTGAATATTTTCAGAGGTTAGACTCCACAGCCTCCCTAGGCAACCTGTGCCAGTGCTCAGTCACCCTCACAGTGAAAAACTGTTTTCTTCTACTCAAATGGAACACTCCTTTGTTTCAGTGTGTGCCCATTGCCTCTTTAAGCCTGAAGGACTTAACAGATTCTTCCTCATTATGGGGTGTTTGTATTGATCACTGTCATTATTCTTTAGAGACAGCAAGTTCATTTCTATTACCTGTCTATCCTGATGTACAAAAAAAATAGCCCTCTGTCCATTTTGTACTGACAGAAAAAGCCGATGACAGTAACTTACCTGCAGGTGCCCTTTCTACTCTTGTGGCACAAACAGACGAGCTATGATCTGATTGCTCTACTCCTGCTGGCCTCACCTCATCAATTATTTCAGAATTTGGCACTAACCTTGCTGATGAGCCAATTATGCAATGTTATAATTTTTAAAAGAAGCTGTAGCATCTATCCTATAGAGCTGTACAGCACTCTAGTTAGACTAGATATTGAAACTGTAGTCATCCATTAGCAAAATACAGACTTTTGGAAAAATACTCATCTTTTCACCTAGAATTATTTTGGCAAAAAAATGAACTGCAGTTTGATGGCTTTGCCTACATCACATATCTACCAAAACCTTCTTTGACTTAAAAACTTCAGAGCTGTTAATGGAAAACCTTAAAAACACTTGATGGTAGAGTGTCACTAAAATCAAACCAGTACCCCTTTCTCTTTTATTAAGATGGGCTGCTTATCTCTTCACAGTCAATTACAACTCAACTAGCTTGGCATGGCCTCCTCCTTCAGCATGCAAACACAACAAAACAGAATTACTTCTTTGTGACCTATATTCTTAATTAAAATCCCATGTATCATTGACATTAATGGCATTTGGAGCTCTGTACCCTTCTTGCCACAACCCAAAATTTATCAATAAAAGCAAAAATAGTCTTTAACACGAACATTTTTCTTCTCTCACCTTTTTTCTTCAAATATAATTTGGACTTAGATCCTAAGGAAATCAAAAATGACATGAAGCATTACACAAGGATTTCTCCCCAGGGGCACCTACTCTTACTTTTTAAAGAGTTAACACATTTAGATGGGATAGAGTTTGGAGAGTTTATTTTCTTGCTAAAACCTACCAGAAGACAACTGGCCAGAAGACACAATCTAGCAGGCAGCACATTTTAATTAAAAAGCAGTCAATTTCCTATGGTTACTGAGGGTCAAGTGGGGCCAGTTTTAATGCTCTGTTACATGAGAAGAAAATGTTAAAGCATTATGTAAAGCGCATACTGAATTACTGCTTATGCTAATGCTACCTGACCTTTATTCTTTGCTGAAAAGATATGATTGGCCATCTTATCACGAATTTTGAAGGGGGAAAAAAAATCAGCCAAATGCTGCTGGTGAACCTTGTTCTGAGGTTGTTTCAATTAAAGCAGTATCTCTTTTCTCCGAGCCGTCCATTTCATCACTTGCCCGCTGAGGCCACAGCTAACACAGGCACACATTCACAGCTCCAGGATGTCTCTAAGGCAGATCAAAAGTCCATCTAGCTCAGCCTTGTGTCTATGATAATGGCCAGCACTACATGCTTAGGGAAATGATATAAAAACTGTATAAACATGACTGATACTTCCCTTCTTGCATCCTGCCAGCCTCTGACAACATGAAGATTAAACCAGTAACTTACAGGTGACTAACCTGTTACTAAACCAGCATTAATCTGTCCCCAGTGATCCCCAGAGGAATCCTACCTTTTGAGTACTTCCAGACAATGGTAGGAACAGGATAACCCTCTGCAGAGCAGTTGAGAATTACAGCTTTTCCATAGATCCCATCCTGGTCGCTGGGCTGAACCACAAACCTCGGGGGCACTGCAGGAGGAAGCAAGTGCAACTTATCAGGCTGCTCAAAATGGCAGACCAGTCAAATAAGGAGGCATAACATTTCATAGCAGAAAGCAAAAATTGAAACCAGCTTTTTGATAATCCAGTGACACAGTAAAGTTGTGTCTGCACACAATCTCAATGTATTTCTTGCCAGGCACAATAAAGGCACCGGTCTGCACAGGATACAAAAATAAGTTAATGAAAATCTCTCCATAGGAGAGGTTATAAAATGGAGTAACAGACAAATCATATTGCTGTGGTTAGAAAAGAAAGGTTTGCTAACAAAGGTTTGGCCGATGTCTAAGAATAAATGAAGTTGTCTGGTGTGGGGTGTTTTTTGTAACAGTGAACTAGAAAGCTTTAGAGAAATAATTAAATTATGTAGCATAATACCATTTTTAACACCAATCAAGTAACTTCATATTAAAATGACAGCATCTAAACCATAACTCCTGATAAGACTTTACCTTCCAAACAGTCCTAGAAAGGTTCAACACAATTTGCTTGCATTAAGTTTAAGAGAAGTCTTACTGGTATAGATGTATGTGCATCAATGCATATGTATTATTAGACCTACTCTAAGGCAGCATAAAACCACTGCAGTGAGTCTTCCAGGCATAAGCAAGTATGTATAGGAGCTGCTTATCTCAAGGAAAAGCCCTACATGTTCCAAATAGAGATACAGAGCGAAGAAAACAACTTGTGACAGTGTTAGACCTACAGTTTACCATGAAAACCTAATACCAAATGTCAAAGTCTCAATAAAACCTGCAGATTAGACAAAATTTTGAAAGGAAAGCTGAAAACTGTGAAGAATGCTTAAAACCCCACAAACTTTAGTGAATATTAAATGCTTCATGGTTGTATTAAAGTCAGTTAAAATCACAGATTTTTGTTGACCTCCTGTTCTTTGGTTCAGAACACAAAGAAGGAAATACCTGAGAAAAAAAAAGTAAATTATTTGTGTCCTTACCCACGTTATTCTTTTTGTCATTTTTTACAGCGCTACAGAGAAAACATAGTAAGGTGACTAAGCCTGTGACAGGTTTTCTTCCTCTCAAATCAAGTACAGCAACACACTCATATCTAATGCAATAAAGAAGAAATCCTAAGAGTTCCTTGCTATCCTCCTCCCACTGCAGCATATGCACATGGGGACGCATACACAGCATCACGGATTCACAGCTCCGCAGGTCCAGCCAGTACTGACTTTGTCTGAAAGTTGGGGGAGACAGAAGAAAGGGCCCAACCATCCCTCCTTGCTCTGACCCAAAGCCCCACCAGACCCCACCACCTGCCTCAACAGAAGTGCCAGAAATTAAGAAAGGAAGTATGGGAGAAGGCAGTAGCATGAGGATAGGTAAAGCAGCACAGAAGAGGATCATCAGTACAGTGACTATTTGCCCTGGGACCTGAAACAGCTCTTAATGGCCATAAATATAGTACTAATTATACATTAGAAAAACTGTGCGACAGAAGCACAGCAGAAGCACCAATGCTATAATATATGACTTTAAAGTTTTTTCAGTATAAACACTCTCATATTTAATGCAGATAGCACCTCCCATTATACCAGAGAGTCCCAGGATTTCCTTAAGGAGAAACGTGAGCTGCCAGTGTTGGTACGGACAGGACTGCTGGAAGTTGGAGGTAGCCAGACGTACTCTCTCCAGGTTCAGAAAACCCTCCTCACAACAGCTCGAGTCTTCCTCCCTGTGCCTCCATCTTCCAGACTCCCCTCTAAGTTTCTCTTTCCACCTTCATAGATACAACTGTTCTTTAAAAAGAGAAGAACAATCTTCTGGAGAGCTAACAATCCCTTTAACTGGGGATAAAGGGATAACGAACCCTTTAACTATCCTATAGCTGTAATACAAAGATGTTCATTGCCTAACTATGTACAAAGAAGCTCCACTGCTGTTTAGAATGTTGCTAGAAGAAATGGAAGGAACAGTGATAGAGGCAAGAGACATCTTTGTACTAGGTGATATATTTACTGCTGTCACACATTTCAGCTTTCCAAATGGCTACCACACTGACAAACATATCTCATATGTTAATTCATGACAGGTAAGCATCAAACATCAAATCCCAGCAACAGCAGCTCTGGGCAATCACCCACCCTGTTCTAATTATCTACTCGGAAAAAGCATTTGCTTCAGTAACTCTTTTCTCACTGTTCTGTGTTCATTTTATCACCCAACACAAAAGGAGTCCTAAGCACTTATTTTCCAAAGCAGGTGAAAAGTACAAATAGTTGCACAATAGATTTGATTTTATATGACTCAGCATGGTGGCATCAGCTTGTTTCACCTGTAAAACTGTTAGTTAATTTGTACTCACAAATTGATTCTGAAAAATCAATTACAAGCTGATTATCCATAAAGAGGGTAGACCAGAAAACCCCCACCACAAAAACACCTCAGTTGTATTAGTCTTACAGTTGAATGATGCAATGGAGTGACTGATAATTATTGGCCTCCTCTACCACTGAAAAGCGTGAAGAGTGTGATGTCTTTTAAAATCTCTCTTATAATACAAAAATTCTTTGGTTTATTCCTCTTCTCTTTGAAAAACATTTCCTTTATATTCTTCATTTGCTATGGATGACACTGGCCAGAAGTGCTAATTTTTCAGGAAATATTTTATATTATTAAATGGGTAGGCATATGCAGGAAGTTCTGGAAACGTTAAGCAAGCTTGTCTAGTATGGAATGAAGGCAATCAGCCTTTAAAATACTATCTGCATTAAAGTTATCTGTTAAAATATTTTTTTTCTCTAATCCCTTTGGACGTATATAGAGAAAAATGGATGGAGGCCGAATGTAAGTGTTGTTTGAGCAATTCTATGGAAATGCATCCTTCCACATCTTTAATGAACTCATGTAGATATTCTTGATGTGTTGTGCCTTTAACACTGACAAGCTCTGAACTGGGTTTTTTATCATATTGATTTTACTGTATTTTGTGTGTATATAAAACATAAGTTTTTGCTCAGATTTTCTTGGTGTTCTCATTTTTTTTAATCATTACTCTCAATACAGAATGACACCAGAATGGTAACTGTGGAAATTAAATTTTGCCATATAAGCTCCAGAACCAGGTGTATGATTAGCAATCATACGGTTTCCTTGTACTGCTCTGTAAACAAAGCACATTTCAAGCTTACTTGGCAAAAACTCTGCCCACATCCAGTAATAGAAACAATTTCTACATTCAATAAAGCTTTGGCCTTCCTTTAGGACTACTTATAAAAATGCCAACTGCTGCTCTGATTTTGAAGGCGTGAACCCTTGACACTTAGTTTTAAGATTGCCAATAGAAATCAGAAAAAAACAAAATTACTCATTCAATGACCTTTCAATTGTTTCTGTATTACTGTCTAGGTAAAACCACAGGATTTTTCTTCTTATAAAATGATTAAAAAGTAAACAGAGGAAACCTTTACATTTTTCTTCCTCATTGATAGTTTGCTTCTCAATTTTATTTCAAAATACTAACTTATTCAGTGCTATGTGCTAACATATTTTGGAAGACAATGCCTGATCTAGATTTTGATACTCAGCTTTAGATTATAAAGCTACATTCAGCTTTTCATTGTCTTTCAGGATTTCATTAGAAATTTCATTCAACAAAATTTGCTTAGTAAGAAGTTAGTGAAGTTAATTTGTCTGATGTGCTTAAGTAGAGTTAATGGGGAAAAGAAAGCAATTAGTTCTCCTCCTCTCTCTTTAGTTGTAAAGGTGTGGGCCTCCTCTGCCCCTTTAGAAGTGAAACAGTTTGAAATAGCTCACGAATATGACTGAACAGTTCTACTTTTATTATCACCTTTATTTCAGCAGCACAGTCCCTTGAGCCTGTAAAGGAGGGCATTTAAAATTGCTTTAACAATGAGTTTCTGTTAGGCTCTCTCATTTAATGCAGCCCATGGATCTGTGATGAGAATGAGCTGTTGAGTTGTTTAGCGTAAGAACAGTAAGTTGACAGATGCAAACTATTTAATGGCTGAACTCAAAGGACCTAAAAAAGGTGTTTTCAGTCAATATTATGACTAGCAGTCTCAGGCTCTCACAAAGGGAAAATAAAGGATGAGTGTAATCAGAATAGGATGGTGAAGATAACGTGAATGTCATAGTGCCATTTTAAGACAAGGAAAATGCTTTTATTATCTCCTCGCGTGAAATAATCCTGATAAAATAACACATGAGTTGGTACCCTAAGAAGATACTGCTTACCAGTGTCTTTTGACATTGAGCTCCCCTCAATGATGGAATTTACAAGCTGCTGACAATCAATTTATGAGTGCATACTAACATTCCCTTATTTAATTTTGTTTTGTGTTGACTGAAGAATCCTTTCTAACTGTGCTTTATGCCAGGGATCAGATGACAAACTCACACACTACTTCCTGGACTTCAAATCTATGCAAGTGCTTCTGGCTCCCAAGTACAGCCATTAGTACATCACACTGGAGAGAAATTCTGAAGGCTCCTACCACAAGCTCCTCTGGTGGGCTACCGGAGTGAGTTAAGAAATAATCTATGACATCGGCCCAGAATACGATGTTTCATTTTTATATGGAATATTTGTACTTTACATTTAGATCATACTGTCAAAATGATGGAACAAATTTAATCAGCCAAAGCAACCATTGATGTATTAATGAATGAGATCATTAAACACTGTACTTTAGCAAAGATGAACAGTTATTAAATTTGGTCATTGGACCTAAGGGGTCGATTTAGCTGGTTTAGTGAAACCATTTGCAGTTCAAGAAAAAAGATGTACTTTTGTAAAATGAGACAGTGCCTAGTCGTCATGTTGATCAGGTTTGTCTAATGAGAACATTAAATAGGAAGTGAATCTTTCAAGAGTAATCTTCAAAGCCACAGTGTAAACACCAGCAAAGAAAGTTAATGAGTTTCGACACCAGCTGCAACCATGAATCTCCTTCCCCTGCTTTTCTACCACAAACTGCACTTGCTGCATCACACCAGCAGCACCACCAAACATTAGAAAACAGATGGATACTCACTTTCTACCTGGAGGATTCAAGGCTCAGGGACTCCTCATTGGGTGCCTAACTATCTAATTATATTTGACATTCCTGGCAAGCACAAAATGAAAACACATTTACACTTAATGCACTAAATGCATTAAGGGGGGTTATTAGGTATTTAAAGACCTTATCTCAATTTTAACTTATAATGTGTTCACTAACAGGAACTGTAAAATCATTATTTATGCACCCACTGCTATCTTTGAATTCTCTTTTCTGGCAGTATCTGAAAATTTTGAACTCATAATACATTTATGTGCTTTTTCTTTTTGGTTACCAATTAAAATCTTTTTCACCGCTTTTTATTTCATAATTACTTCATTCCCATTTTAGGAAACCCTACAAAAATGAATAACACATGATAAAGTGTATATAGATTTTTAATCACTCTTTAGAAGACAGCCTTAATGAGTAAAGCCTTAATTAATTCCACATGATGATATAAGTAGTTGACAGAGAAGATACTTTCCTAATTTCTATGGATGACTTTCATGATAGGATCCTACTCTTTCCTTTTTCGTAATAGCATGCCTTGCAAACCAAGAGTGTGGCAAGAAATAAAATTATTAAAATAATAATGATTTATGAGTTTTTGAGAAACCCTTCTAGCTTGCAGATTTTTGATGCATTTCCAGAGGATCTGCAGGCCAGGATCTGGTGGAGCACAAGATTTTGAGAAGGAAAGCCCTATTTTCACTCACCTGGACTGCCAACCTGCAGTCCCTATATGCAGTGAAGATGGTAGGCTCCTTCCAGTGGCTAATTAATGAGATTTTAAAAGATACTCCATAAACATTAGAGGAAATGAAGCCTGCTTTTATGTGGATTTTTATCTTGTCTTTGAGTACAGACTCCAGTTGGAACATTTCTTGTGTTTGCAAATGGGAGTTGCCTGAGTAGATTCTCTGGTGTCTAGTTTACACTCAGTAGAGCTATTTCCAATAAATCAACTCTTTTCATTAAGTGTTCAGGCTTTCAGCTTCACTGGATGCATTTTCCCCTCTTCCAATCTGTCTGAAATTGGCCGATAAATTGTGGAGAGAAACACCAACAGATCCGTGTCCAGAGTGTGTGACTCTGTCTCATTTCCAGGTCCTCACCAAGAAACCTGTGGCAGAGAGAACTGAGATTGCCCTAAGATCTTCCTTACCCAGGGCTGCACAGCTGCCCAAAAGCTTTCTCCTCTCACTTTCTTTCTCTCAGCAGGCACTTTCCATCTCTTATGCGATGCAAGGAAGGTCTGTGGAAGCTGGTCATCTTCCTCTGGTATTTAAGGCAGGGAAAATACAGCCTTGCTGGCCAGGTATTTTTAGGGCTCCTTATGGCCACTTGGTTGTTTTTATAGAGCACAAAATAATGGAAACAGCAGTGAAGACGTACCATGAGGTGTCTACAGATTTTGAGAGACCAGTGCTTGTATTTGTTTGACATTTAATACTCCTGGTGAAATGGTAGAGCAGCTTAGATATGAAAAAAAACATTTGTGGGAAGAATATAGGAAATCTGTTTAACAGACTTAAAACTTATCAGAAAAATCTGAATGCTAAAACCAGTAGGTATGTGCAATCTGACACAGAAAATATGGAGAAAAAAAATCTCAGGTTGTAAAGATGAAGAAATTTTGTGGCTGTATGGATTCTGCAGAAGTTTGTGTACTCACTAGTAGTTCAAATGAGGCACCTTCTTCATTCATTTTAGGAATGGACTGGATTTAGATTCCACTAAGCCTACCCATAAACTGCAAAACTGTATGGACTCCCACTTATTTTTGAAACATGACAGCTTTCATCAGTTTTAAGTCTACTTTTAAAGCAAATACAAGGAGAGAATAGAATAGATAAAGAAAAAGGAACATTGTGGGGAACAGTCATATTTCCCTTTACTTCCCTCTCCCATTCACTGTCTACTCGTATCAAAATGCACAAAATTCACATAAATAAGATATTCCCAGACCACTTCTGTCATTTAGGAAAGCCAACATTTAAGTTTAAAGCACACTGCTGAGAAACGGTCACACAACGCAGATTACAAACAAGAGGAGTTAAAGCACCATTTCTTCTCCCTTTATTTGGAGAAACCCCACTTTGTTTAGAAAAAATATTATTTTTCAGTTATACAGATCCTATGAACAAAAATATGAGGAGGGATCAGAAAGCTTGGAGAAGAAACAGAGCAGGAAAGCAAGTCTTAAATGTGTATAGGTCAGGTTGGATGCAGACGCTTAGTGACCAACAGTGACTTCTTCTGACCTATGTGGAATGAGACACTGCTGAAGCAGGTCAATATGAGGGAAAGAGGTCACTCCAGGGTTTTGGCAGAAAATTCAGGTCAAACACCATATCTCCCCCTTTCCCTCTGAGTGAAAACTATTATCGCAGGCGCACACGTAAAACTGATTAAGACATTACCATTTAAATTGGCAGAGAGAGAGAGGTGAGGAGAGGAGAGAGGCTTAAAGGAGGCTACTGCAGAGCACTAGCCGGGCAGACAGATAAGCAAGAGTGG
Organism: Ibycter americanus; assembly: GCA_035590275.1. NCBI lineage: Eukaryota > Metazoa > Chordata > Aves > Falconiformes > Falconidae > Ibycter > Ibycter americanus. The sequence goes on from JAVJGI010000014.1 coordinate 78,402,707, forward strand.
AAAAATGAAGTACCCCTCATAACTGTCTAAAAAGTTGCAGGACTAGGACTCCAGAAGACTTCTCCTTTCACCCCAAAACAGAGTGAAAAGCTACCCTCTACCATGCCCATGGCTTTATAAGGACACCCTTCAGGCATATGCTCTGAACAGTTGCCATCCCACCACTGGGGCAGAAGTGCATTTAGAGTAGCAGCATACCAGGGGAAATGGAGGTGTTTGTGTCAGCGGTGGGAGAGGGGTGCAAGAGCAGACTCCCCAGAACGCCTTCCCTGCACAAGGATGGAAAACTAATTAATGCCAGAAAGGACAGCAAGAAGCAGATGAGTCCAGGGAACAGAGGTCAGGCCAGCCAGAGGCTTGCCCAAAGAGGAATTGCCCAGTGACAGCAGGAGGCAGGGAAAGTGCAGTTGAAGCAAGGCAGGGAGAAATAAGGGAAAGGCAGGGCTTGCCCTGATAAGTGGGACACGGAGCAGAAATCCCTACACATGGGCTCACTTGAGCTGTTACAGCCTCATGGGTCTTGGTGCTGAAGAAAGAATAGACAGCATTTGCAGAGAGAGTTTTCAATAGTACAACCTAGATCATTCTACCATACCTGCTTTGATGAAATGCCTATAGGAAACCATACAGAGTTGCTACAGAAATTCATTCCTGTCACTTAAAGCACTGAGTATAACTGCAAATCAGGTACTGTCTCAGGTGTTATTAGATGCAGCATTTCTGTGTCAAGCAGACATAGCCAGTGGACTGTTTGTTATGATGGGAGGTTGTCAACTTCCCAGCAAAAGTGAAGGTGGGGAAAATCTCTTATCAGAATGATGAATAGGGTTAAAAGCTAAAAAAACAGCTTAGGAAAAGAATAATTAAATGTGTGTAGTTAATTAGACTAGTTCATTTAAGAATTACTAGATAGATAGGGAAAGTAATAGACATCTGTACTAAAAAATACTGAAACAAGCTTAAAAGCAGTGAAATTGAAAAAAATCATTAAAGTAATATTTGTATCAAAACCAGTGGAAAAGCAATGGACCTATCCACCACTGAGTTTTGGGAATACTAGCATAAAAACCATAAGCACACGTATTCTTTAAGTGGAAAACTAGGGAATAGTCCATTAAGGATAGTCCTAGGACAGTGGGAAGATTTGACTCAAAAAGGAAGAGCTGTTCAGAAGACTTTGCTTCAAATGAGTTTTTGAGGGGGAAAAGAAAGCCTGGAAAAGAGGACAAAAGCCCCTAAGTGGTTTTAAGAATTATCTTGGTAAATTTACAGAAGAGAATATAAAATGTAGTGATCTGCAACAGGCAGAAATAACTAGGGTTACTTGCAGGATTACAGTATGTACCCTCTTTCTCTGAGGATTCAAATGGCTTGGTAGAAGATGGCGAAGAGGGAAAAGTATCAACACTCTAATTTTTTAAAAATGAAAATTTAAAACTCTTTGAAAAACATCCAGAAAGAAAAGGAAGCAATTTGTTTTTGTCAATGTTTTGGACAGGAAGTTTGAAAATACATCACAAGGCATAATCCCTAGGTAACTTGGCTAAGGTGTGACTTGAAAGGCAAAAGCTGTTGAAGGCGAGGTATCTCCCTGAAAGGTCTTTTCCACATCAAAATGTTTCCTTACTGAAACTATATTCGCATCTATTTCAAGGCAAAATGTTGTGAAGTCAGTATAAGCAAATTAATCATGCTCATTGCATAATAAACACAAATAAGGAAAAGAACAACATGGAAACAGGAGAGAGCCTTTTCCCCATGAAGTCAACATCAATGCTTTGCTTTTTTACTGACATAATGTTAGACGAGAGACTGATCTAAATAAAAAACGGGGATAATCAGACTAAAACAATAACAGAGATGAATTTGATACAATTTCAAAGGCTTGATCCCAATGAACGGGCTTGTGCCTCACAAAATTTTCCAGGAAGTCAGTCTTGGGGCTCCCCCATCCACCCTGTGCGTGCCAGGGGTTTTGATTAGTTTCAAGACTTTTAGATAGAAGCGTTGTATTAGTTTCTGTGCTTCATTGCTCTCTGTTATAAAGAGAGGAATTACCATATTTTCCTCTTTTTTATACTTCCCATCAAACAGATGTCATTGCAAAATACTGATGAATTCTGCTTAATTGGTGCCCTTCAAACTAATTACATCTACTTACCTCTCACGATTAATTGGCTTTGGTGCTCCACAGCTGCTGCATCATTTCTAGCTATACAGGTATAATTCCCATTGTGCATCAGCGAAAGATTAGAAATCCTTAAGGAGCTGGTGAAGTCGATGTTGTCAATTGTCACCCCGAGGCTGGCTGGGATCGGCCTGCCGTCCTTCTGCCAGGTGATTGTGATGGGCAAATCCCCAGAGACCACCACGCAGGGAATGAAGACCCGCTGCCCGATGGAGAACCGTGGGAACTCAAAAGGCTGAATAAAAGGCGGAACTGAAACAAAAGGGGAAAGAGGAGCTATTGCAGTTACGATCTCATTTCTGAAAAGAACATAATGGAACAGATGTGCAGTGCTGAATATGTAAAATCAACACCTTCAACAGCCATAGAGCATTGTATAACTAAAAAAATCACGTTTTTGGCAAATACCTTTTTTTTCTTGACCACCCAATGCATAAGCAGAGATCACAAGCAGTGAAATCCCTGGCTTCTAGAGACACCAGACACCACTGGCAGATTGCAGCAAGAGTATTGAGCACCTCCACAAGAAATCACACTGCTAATTTGCGACTCTCCAGGTCTTTCAGCAGCGACACTGCCTGGACAGTCCAGGAAGAACTCAGCAGCTTTCAAGATCTGGTGTGAGAGGCATAAACGTTCAAGCTGGTGTTTAATTTCTTCTAAGCGTATTTTTCTTGGCAAACCTTTTTTTCTTTTTTTTTTTTTTTTCTTTTTTTTTTTAATTATTATTCTGCAGCTAAACCGAAAAACAGGAAAGACAGGCTCTTGTCTTCTATCATAGGAAAGTATTCCATTTCTTAAAAAAACCAATTTGTTTTTAGGTACTTTTAATAAAAACAAAAGAAACAGTGGATTCAATTCAATGAAGAAAGCAAGAATTAATGCAGATGCCTCACTTTCTCCAAGTTGTGGTTGGAACATTTACTAACAATTTGGTAAACTGAGAGTCAAATACCTGCCCAAATGAAGGAACTGAAATCTTCTCCCCTTCTCAGGGGAGGAATCTAACAGCCAGGGCATTGATCTAAGATAGGTTTCTATCAATCACTCCTGAAAAGACTATAAAACCAACTTTGCAGGCAGTACTCAAATAGTCATTATTAAAAAAAGAAGGCTCCTAGAGATTATGTACCTTAGATATAGGAGTGCATTCTCCTATTCTTGCCTGAGAGATTACTTATACATACTCTGTAGTACATTTTAACATCTTTAACAGAACACCTTGAAGGACACTTACAGCAGAACATTTATACTGCTGTATATTAACTAGCTTCAGAAGAAAATGGAGTTGGTGGCTTTATCTAACTGTATTCCTTTTGTCCTTTCTCCCTTTAGCAAATCTAAGGCTGTGTTTTTGCCATACCTGAAGCAGAAAAGAAACAGAAAAACTATTCAAAGTGGCTGCAATGTATGCTAGCCCACTGACTTCCCCAGCAGTATTCTTACTCCTCTGCCAGTGTCTTATTTCTAGGACGCAGTGACGGGTATTTGTAACCATTATTATGTTAGCTCAATGCATTTCTTTTGTTCGTTGCATATGTCTGCTGCTCCTCCACTAGGAGTAAGAAAGTTTATCACTAAGCAAGCGATACCAAACTCCCTGAAGGGCTAAGGCGCTGTTCAAAGTCGTGTTCAAATGCTTGTGTACATACACATCGTGGCACAAGAGGTTGGTGCAAATCATATATTAACTCCACTGTTTCTGGCATAGCAGTGATGCCATTTGATGAGGAGAAGTTATGATCATGCACAGCTGCCACAGAGAGGTAACATCAGGTGCAGGGTACCACAGCTCATCCTTTCAGGCTTTGCCTGACTTCTTCCAAGAGCAGCTCGTTGTCTCCAGTTGCGAGAAGTGCCACTGCAATCAATTTTTCTCACACACTGTAATGCCTTTTCCTGACTGCCATCTCTCAAATTGCTAAAACCTGTCCTGTTGTGTTTTGAAAATCTGGTTGATCAGGCATACAGAAAAAAGAAATTTGGTATAAATTACTGTGTTTATTTGAACTTTGAGTGCTGAAAATTAACGGCTTTTTCACTTGTGGACCTAGTGTCACAAAGCAAGGCAAAATGTCTGCCTGCCTCTTCTAATTACCTTAGCGCAGCTAACGCATTCACATGAGAGATTTCAGATTCTTTGTACTTTGGCAGAAAAAGGCCAAATTTCTCTTAGCATTTATTGGCAAGCAGTTTACAATATAAGTGGGAATGAGAAACTTTTAGAATGAGACTGTCAAAAGGTTTTGACATATCCTTTCCCCTTGATGAATGCAAATATCTGCTAAATGCCAAGTGCCCCCCTTACTGTGGCAGCTAGCACATTTCTGCCCAAACCCTTCTCATAGTCTCAGGCATCATTACTGAAAGATATGCTAAAATTCACAACACGGTGGCAAATTGCTTCTGTATTTTCTGCTGAGTGTGTAACAAATTTGAACCAGTCTTTCATGGACAAAATGATATCAAAAGGCAGACAACATATTGCTCAAGGATTATGTGCATCTTCACTCTCCATCTCCATGATGAAGAAAACAGGGAGCAAGATCATTAGGTCACATTGAAGTATTTTTCAGAAAATAATGATTTGCAGGGCTGCATTTACCAACTCTAAAATTGGAAGTAGCAGCCTGCAGAGCATTTCAGAAATGGGCTAAAATATTTATAGACAGCGCATTTTCCCTCTACTCAGGTTTTTAAGATACAGAGGAAACTAACATTTATTTCTGCTTCATGAAATATAATATATATTCAGCACGCAGCAGCTTGCAATCCTGACAAGGAGCTTATTTTCAAAAACAGTGTGTAATTTAAAATCCTTACTTAAAAAAAGCAAATAGTCTAGTGATAACTTTGAAGTACTGAATAATGCTTTTCAGCTACAGTATTTACCAGTTTGGGCTGATAAAGGCAGTTCCTGGTGACCTAACATAACAGATAATTTTTTTTCCTGGTAGTTCAAAGATGGAAACAATCACAAAAAATAACTTATTAAAAACAGAATAAAATATGTCTGAAGTCAGGCAAATAATTTCTGAAATACAAAAGTTGCCACATATATATATATGTGTGTGTCTGCATATATCTATCTCTCTCTGTATATATAGATCTTTGCAGGAAAAAGTTGACATATATCCTTGACAGAAGACAATATCAAGCTTGATTAACCAGCATGTGGGCCAATTTTTTTGTAAACTAAAGCTGCGTCATTGACAAACAGCACTAAAAATGTGAGAGGGATGTATACTGCTTCAGCTCTGAGAGAGAAAAGTTACAGTAGGACAGATGTATTTAAAATGTGTTCAACATACTTCAAGGCGTGTTGAAGTATTTTCCTTCCCTATAAGTAGCTTTAGTTTGACCATACTTCAGGGTGTTTGATTTTTTTGTTAAATTATGCTATTTTATATACAAGATGTTACATGTTAACTATATAGAGGGCTGTATGTGTACGTGTGCTTGTGTACATGGAGTGGATGTTTCTTCCTCTACCTACAACAGGCAAAAGAGTGAAAAATCTCTGCTTCATGCAATAAAGTGCAATGTCTTGGGAATGCTTTATTGATGAGTGCTTGAATTAAGTGTCTGTTTAAGAAGAGGAGCATGGGCCAGCCTCATTAGTGCTAATGCAGGAAGATTTAAATTATACTTTTGTGACCTAGCGAGGTCTTCTGTACCTCTGGGAGCTTACTGTAAAGGAGGGCAAGGAGGGCTTCCACACTGCTCTCCATTAGCAGAGGAACATCCTTAATTTCTTGCCCTCTGTTCCATGGGAGTCATTCTGGAATAAACTGCTGAGATGATTCACTAAACCAGAGTATCCTGCAGATATCCTGTCTCCTGCAGCAGCCTTCTGAACACGGTGTTCCTCTCCTGTGGCTCTGTATAGTAAAATGAAAGTTGTCCTCTGCTTTATCATTATAAATGGTTTCCTAATGGATTTTTTCACAACAACAATGTTGCAGGAGCTGTACACGCAATATAAAATACTTTCAGCAATGAATATTCATAATACAGGTCTATTGGCTGATGATGCGAAGTAATAGACACCAAACTATGTAGCCTCTTAAGGCAGCCATGTGACTCTAGATTTCATGCACTGGGAATGGAAAAGCCAAAACTGTTTTCTCTCTGCACAAACCCTAGCCACAGTCTAGTCATCTGTAAGTTTTCTCAGCCATCGATTGTTTCTTCTAAACAACCTCATCCCGTCTGGGTGATGGTCTGAGCAATTGCACACAGTCCTGAAGCACTGGACTTTTCTGCTTCTTTCTTGTATGTACTGAGCCTTATCAGCAGGGCATGTCATTCATCAAACTATGCTGATGGCATTTCATGAGCTGAGCCTCATGCCCTACTGCCTCATTGTGTGCTAATGGATCCTGTCTTGAAAAGAAGGAAAGCCGTTATATTCTCCAGGCCTTTCTCAGCGTATGCATTGGGAAGAAAAAAAAAAAATGAAAAAAAACCCCAATCAAACTACTCCCTGTAATGCCTCTGCTGTTGCATAGCATTTCCCTCTACTTGTAGGTTTATTAGTTACCAAAATTAACCCTCCATTCAAGCATCTTCAAAATCTTATCACAATAAGCTGTGGTATTTTATGAGGAATTGTCACTGAGCGTGGCAAAGCAAATGCTGTGGTGCGTGTTTCCCAGGGGAGCTTACGAGAGAGGCTTCACCCTTCATCTTAGTCCCCTTTCCTGCAATGCAACACTGGTAGCTCACAGGCTCCCTGATGCTGTTTTGGGAGCTCCTCCAAAATAAAAGGATGTAAAATGCTGTGTAGAAACAAAGATGCTTTTATGTCATGTCTCATTCATCTGTCGAACCACTTCCTTTTAGACTTCATTGTGAGGGGAAAAGTGCATGCCCTTATCATATGAAGCACCCTGCAAACCCAGGATGGTGGGAAGCTCAGTTCCCTGCCCAAGGGGATGCATTTCCTATTTATTTTTTAAAAGAGAAAATCTGCTTGATTTGAAGATAAGGTAGCAGCTCCAAGAGTATATTAACACAACAAGCAGTTACCTTCATTGCTAAAGTGCTGCCCGATAAAAAGCCTCACTTGTGGCTATGTATCCAGAAGCACTTACCAGTTATTTTTACTATGCTTTTGGAACCTGGTCCAGAGCTATTGCCCTTGTTTAGCACTTGCATGACCTAAAGTGATCTTTGTCCTCAGGTAACACTATGAAAAGTTGAAACCAACTAAATCACTAGAGTCAGAAGTTCCAGATTTAGATGAGAGAGGACTTTAACAGAATGATCTCTTTCTCTGAAAATCATTCCCATGACCTGAATGGCAAAACATTTACACCAACCTGTCAAGTTTCAGGTACTGAATACCAGACTGGTTTAGTCTTTTATTCAGGTACTTCTACAGGTTAGATGTTTGGGTTGTCACGTGGGAGATACCACTATCAAAGTGCACGTTCCCTTAAATCGGTCTGCTGCCACTGCTTGCTCCCCACAACGGGTCCCTATGCCCATTATGTGACCTGAGAATGATGGTTACGTAGATTTTTGCAGGATCTTTTGCACAACTGGACATTCTCATCCATTCTCACCACGTGGCCATTGCGTGATTCCTGCATATGACAACTCCAGTCACCTTGAGAGATCAGAATATTTCTTTCTGAAGAAGTTGCAACAAGTTTGGAGGGATCCAAAAAGATATGGCATGGGAGAGTGAAAGAAAGGCAGAAAGTGATATAATGAAAGAAGTATGTGAAGGACATCAAGGCCAGAAGTTTTTTCTGACTCAAATTATTGGCAAAGTTCAGTCAGTAGGACAGGTAAGAAGTCACGCTTTAGATATGTGCATGAAACTGAATTCACAGTTGCCATAATCCATGCCACCGACTGAGGCATAAACAGATTAGCAGATTGTTTGATGACAGCATGCACCATGGTCCCAAGAACCCTTGAAAGATTTCCCCTGGTGTTTTTTCCCTTTCGTGCCTACATATTTTTCACTATCTAAACCAGCCCTCCCTGAACTGATCTGCAATGCAAATCTAACAATAACATTTTATATATTAGAAGAAGCTAGATAATTTGCAGGAAAGGTGAGGAGAATCTATTCAAATAGTTGCAACATGAAGTTATTTAGAAATAGCCCCTGTTTGGTTTGCTTGTTTTCTGAAAAGAAACAGGCTGATACAATTCTTTTATGCAGTTCACAACAGGTGAAGCGCTATCACTTTGGCATAAGGCTGTGAGAAGCCTTCTAAATCAATGAGATATATAAGCTCTTCAAGATCAGAAACAGTCCTTTTGAACACCACAGTTTTTATTTTAATGATGCTGCACCCTTTCCACTTAGGGGCTTCTTTTTCAATTAATTTCTGTTGGAGAAGTGTGAATAGCAGCAGGCTGTTTACATGAGAAGTATGTCCCATGAGACTGATGAAAAGAAAATCATCACTTACTACTGATGGCTTTTACTGTAGCTGAGAAAACTATTACTATAAATCACATAATAAAAAAACGGAGGTAATGACTCACTCCTGTTTTTAAAATGCTTTGAGATATACTAAAATGCTGTGGAAGAGATGCTGCTATTATTATTCTACCATCTTGCCACCTGAAGGGTTGTTTTTCAATGGAAATCTGAAATGTACAGATGGGGTGGGTAATATAACCTCTTTCTCTATTTGCCAACACTTCTCATTATAAGACTATTTTTGTTTTCCTGTAGTTTGACTTTTGTTTGTATAGGCTTTTTCTAGGCCAGGTGCCTACCTCAGGCTGAGTCTTTTCAGCTGGAAAGTTTCAGCTACAACTGTTCAGCCATTTCCAAGAGTAAGGTGGAAGGCTGGAAAGATAGGGATGCAGTATATATTGATCCTACCATAAAAGCAAAAAAAAAAAAAAAAAAAGCATTGTGAGAATCTGAGAAGTCCCATGGTTAGCAGCATGGATTTCAAGTCTGGCAGGTGATGGCCCTAGCATCAGATATTCTTGCTGTCCCTGTGAAAAGTCATCACAAGGGTGCTGAAATTTTGCAGCCAGAGCAAAAACCAGTAAATAAATAGACAAAACCCCCACAGTCATCACATCCTGAGAAAACATTTTCCAGTGACTAACAGCTAAGAGCTCCCAGGGTTCAAGCAGCACTGAACACACCCTAGCACTACCTTCAGTGGCTGAATCAGTTCTAGCTACATGGGGCAGATGCAGTCTGGTGACATGTCAGAAATCAAAGCAGACAGATTTGTCTCCCTAATGCTTGTACAGCTGCCTGTGCTGGGCCCAGGATGCATGAAAAAAAAGTTACTTCAACCCAGAGAGAAAGGAAGAGAATGTGGGGGCCAAGTGATGAGAGCGGCAACCAGCCTGCATTGCTGGGTATGCAGATAGCGGCAGCAAGCAGTGGAGCAGAAGCTCAAAGTAGTGTCCAGGACAACAAAAGGGAATTGAAGAATTGGAATTAGGGGCTGTGGGGGAAAGTCAGAAGCTGGGAGCAGGCTTCTGGTGGGATTTCAGAGGTGATGTGGGTTGGTAAAATGGAGTTGGGAAACTGGCTGGGGATACGAGACTGGGACAAGGAAACAGTGAGGTGAGGTACAGCACTGACAGTGAATAAAGACCCACATGAAGGACAGAGAGTGAAACTCAGGGGAGATGGAAAAAGTGAAGACTGGCAGAAAGAGAGGACTGTAACCAGAGGCTGGGAGGAAGTGTGGGAGCTCTGAAGGGGAAGATTAGTTTTGAGTCATGAGAACAAGGTGCTGAGCAAATGAAGACTGAGATGGGAAAGACGTGGAGGACAGACTGGTTTTGGAACCTAGAGCAGAAGAGCCAGGACTTGGGCAAGGATGCACTGGAGAAGACTGAGGAGGACAGGTCATACTTAGGAGGAATGAACACAAAACCATACATCTACAGAATAGTCTTCTCCTTAGGATGTCTGACTTGAATAGTCCTCTGCCATCTGCAGATGTATATGAACGCCACTGGCAAACCACAAAAGCTGGAGCAAATTCAGAGTAAGAAACTAGTGCAGCTAAGAATAATTCTGATCATGGCAAGGACCTATGCAGTATCCTTAGCAAGGCTAACCTCAATGATTCCTTTTCACAATGTCAGTAACTGCTGTTTCCATTTTGGAGGAGGTGGAGGAAAGGGGCTTCAGTTTACTTCACAAAAAAGCTAAAAAGAAAACTGCATTTAACACAGGCCAAAGCAAAACATATTGAAAGGGTATTATTACAGTTGCAAAGGCAAGTGGTCAACAGGTATAAAATACCATAAATTAAGTATGTAAGTACAGTTGTAGTCTCTCCCCCTGTTATGTATACGTTAAAGGGTGGGTAGTTTTCATGGCTTTTTGTCAGAACTCAGAACTGGCCAATTTGTTTGTCTAAATGTAAAAAAATAATGCCAAGATGGCTTGATTTCCAAAAAGCTCTGTTAAGACTCAGTCACAGTTCCAAGAGAGCTATGTCTGCCAAGCAGAAATTTCAGTATTTCCCTCTGAGCTTATCCACAGCTCCCAGCAGCCAGCTTATGGGACTGCTAGCTTCCAAGAGCCAGATTTTCGGACAGAGACAAGGGACAGGCAAGGGATGGCGGGGGCTGGCATGCCACATCTCTGTGGGACAGTTATTTGTAGCCTGCAGACCTCTAGCATAGGTGGCTATGCAGACAAGGGCACCAGTTATTCCTAAAAAAATGGGACAACTGATTTCATGTGGTGTCTAATTGATTTTTCTGATCAGCAACGCAAAGAAGTAGCTGGCCTAAGGTCGAATAGCACATAAGTGTTCAGTTCCCAAGCTTTTGGCTTCCTGACAGCCTGTCAGGTGGGAGGCTGCACAGCAAGGCTGTATAAGCCCCACTCTTGGGATCTTTGGCAGCCAGGATTTAATTGTGAAGTTATTGTCAAGAAACTTTCTGTTCTCCTATCTGAGATCTTACAGTTACTTCTGAAGAATATCCTCAAGATTTTGCTTTTATTTGGATGTTTGTAAATCTCAAAATACTCTGCAGAATGGGCAGTCCTCTTGTATTTGATTACATGCTCATGATTTTGAGTATCTTTATTTAGATGCTGCTTTCAGCAAATCCCCATTCAAGACAGAATGAGGATTCTTCACATACTGGGGAGTTTGGAAAGTGGGCAGTAAATGTGGCAAAGGGATGAAGACAAGAAAGGCCATTGGTATTCATAATGAAGATAAATACTGCCCTGTAGAGCCAAATTCTGTATTCACCTTTGCCACAGATCTCTCAGATAATGCCAATTAAGTTACTTAAATCTGTCTTTCCCAGGGGGCTGCTAAGCTGGGTGATGTGACTGATCTGAAGAAAGAAAAAGAACTCTCAAAAGCAACTTCATTTCAATGGCAGCAGAGCTTTGAACATATAAATACCATATAATAGCAGGTAAACTGGAAAAATCAAGCTGTAGGCTTCTGAAATTGAACATACAAAAATGTGTGGATACTTCTAAGTTCAGTCTGTGCCTCAGTTGCCATTTGCCAAAGCACTCCTGATCACCCAGGTGGGTTTTGAAAATGAATGCTTTGTTTCTGAAGCAGTTTGATACCACAGAGATTATCATCTCAGAAAAACTCGTGAGGAAATTCATAATTATGTCTTCAGAACAGAATGTGGAGGAAACAAAATACCAAGTAACAGCTCATTAAGTATCATCTATTCTGAATTACCCTTCAGATGACTGGTTTGAGGTCACTCAGGATGCTTGTAGCAGAAATGAGAACAAACCAAAGGACCCATGATATTCAAGATGGGCAGTAATTCTCCCTCTGTTTCTCTGGAGAAGAAATAAGTATACTGATGGTATGAGAAGCTGAACTATAAATAAGGATATTTGGGTACTGATATTAACTCCCCTTACAATGTCATATTTCAGAATACATTTAAGCTCTAGTATGCAAGCTGGGCCATATTTTGTATTTCTTGGAATCAAATATAAGTGCCTGAAATCTCATCATATTAACTTTGGAATCTATAAAATAAAAAGGCAACACAAACATTAATAGTATTTTAAAGCAACAGGCCACTTTTGACTCTCCACTAGCATGTTAGATGAAATCACTATGTAGCTATGGAAGAAAACAATACACAACCATCTAAAAAACCCTCTGTGGCAATGCTGACCTCCAGGTACAACAGCAGAACCTGGAGAATTGTTCAGGTCTGACATACAAAGCTCACCTTTGACATTTTGGGCTTAGCATGTAAGGACAGGCTATTAACCCTTTTCTAAATAACAGTGTCTTGTCAAGGCTGGGGCATGATGAAGTAGACAGGGCGCTTTGCAGCCAACTTTGGCAATTCCAGATCAATAGTTATGAGCCACGCTGACATGTTTGCTTTGCATGTGCCATGGATTGCTTTTCACGCTGCAACTTGCACTGCTCTGACACGTCTGCCTTAGGGAGCATATGCAGGATGTGGCTGTATCACAGGTGCAGCAGCAGCTCAGCCCACCAGCACTCTTCAAATGTGCCACATGCTTATGCAAATTATTCAGAGTATATTCAGTCACTGTTTGAGATTTCTCACCAGCCAACGGCCCTGGCAGCTGAATATCCAGAAGTAGAGGAGAATACTTTAAAAGAAGTCAAATCATGGACAAAAGCTACAGTTCAATCAAAATTGGTAGACTTGGCGATCTGCTTTCTAGGAGAGGAACTGTCAAGTTTGAAATTGCAACCTAATGGAAGGAAAAATAGTACTGCACCTGAGGTACCAGCTAGCATTCTCAGTAACTAGTAATGTTTTGATCTAAATGCTTGAGCTGTAAATATTCTGGGATTTATTTTTTTTTTTTTGTCTCGCTACAAAAAACTGCTGGGTTTTGTTTGTTTTGGTTTTGATTTTTCAGGGTTTTTTTGTTCGTTTGTGGTTTTGTGGTTGGTTGGTTGTTTTTTTTTTGTCTGGCTACACTGATCTTGATGATCATTTGAAGAATGGCATCATTCAAGTGGTAATATTCCTCATCAGATTTACCATGGTGAATGGTTACTGCAGCAGAAGCACAGCTACTAATTTGGCATTTAGTTCCTAAACTGTATCAACAGATCTGTGATATTGCTGTAATGTCAAGCAAGGTACCACATAAAGCAAAAGTAATGGTGACATTAGCTTTTTGTGCCACAGCATGTAACCAGTGCCCCTGACAGTCTCAGGTGTGTGAGATGTCATGCCTTTCAGAGTTCAAATTGCTACTGGCTTAAAGCTAATCCCCTAACCTCTTGAAATAATTAGCAATTACATCACGCCAGACTGAAAAAAATGAAGGACTAAACAAACAGAACAGAAAGAAGTTAAAAGATTAGATGTCTGTAACAAAGTCATTTTACTGTACTGTTCTCTGCATCTTATCTGAAAACAGATATAGGAATTAATTCCTTCCTCTCCTCTCCCCTGAAAAAGAAGCCCAGGAAAAATTTTTTAAGAACTTCAGGAACAGTGAAATTATACCTCAGTTCTTCCTACAAGTTCATATGAAGTGCACTGTTTAGTGGCCCCATTGCTCAATCCTAGGTGCTGCTGCAATCAGGTTTTCTGTCTTTTGTGTCCTTGTGAATAGGTCTGAACATTGCCAATATCAGAACAGTCAGAACACAATGCTAAAAAATTCCTATTCTCATCTATTGCTAAAGTCTCTCAGGGCCATCTGAACATCCTTGTTCAGGACTATTAGAATAGATTTTAGGCATTCTATTAGAATTTCAAGTCACATTTATTTACAGTGCTACCTTTCTAGGCCTCAAGAACACTGAGAAAAGCACACTTAGTAAGAGGAAAGCAAGGTTAAAGCTTTTAGCTCCTGCCTCTGCTTATTGGCAGAAACACACACAGACATTGAAATTCTTATCTTATTTTTTATAAGTTGGAAAGTCACTGGCTAATGAAAATTGAACTTTGTCATCCAGCAGAGAAACAGTCACCAGTGAAACTCAGGTGACAAACAAACAATCTACTGACTTAGTTGTAGTGAAAACTGCTCACAGAAAGCTCGCTTCTGCAAGGCTTCAACTTAGAAAGCAGTAGTACTTTGCTAGTTGAATGAAGAAGGGTAAAAAAGAGAGAACAAGACACAGTGACTGATTAGCATCTATGTCATCATTAAAAACAAACACAAATCTGGATTAACCTTCTTAAGTGCTCATTATCTAACTGCCAGGACAATCCTATGTGTGCAATTCTGCCTTTCTATAAACAACACAGCCGTTAGCTTGGCTCTAGTTTTCTGAGTTAACCTCACCTTTTACTGTCACATGCACGCTCTGGCTGGTGGACAGCTGGGGCTGAACAAGGACATTGCATGTGTATTCACCCTCGTCTACTTCCTTCTGCACATCTGAAAGCTTCAGTGTCCCGTTGTTCTCAAACGCCACTTGGCGATGGTTAAATGGTAGCAGGTTAGAGTTCTTGTACCACTTGATGGAGTAATACGGGTAGCCGATCACACGGCAGTGGATGTAGGTGTCCCGTCCAGCTATTGCTGTGATGTTCTTCATTGGTCGAATGCTTGCTGGCCCTAGAAAGGTAAAAAGAAACTCTTGAAAACAATTTAAAGGCACATTTGCTTGAGGAAACATGCATATAATTTTTTTGAATATACAAATGTTAACAACATTTACAGATGTGGCTTGCAGAACACTTCTTAGCATTTGACAGTTTTTCCTTTCAAGAGCTACTTAAGCAGTTTCCCTAATCTTTATATGCTCTACTTTTTCCTCACCCTGCAGCATACATACTAATTATGTGGGGGTACATGTCTGCATTATCCAGCACTTCCCTGATATAATCTTTGCCGCATTACAAATTAAAAGGCTGAGGATGATTTAATTAATGTGAAATACTAAAACTGATACAAAGCTAGAATCCTGTTACACACGAGAACACTGACAAAGTTAGTTTTTCTTTTGACGTATATGAAGTATAATACCATGAGGATGGGTATTATGCCATGTAGGGCTAGAAATGCAAGCTAGGTACCGTATACACAAGTAAATACAATGAATGTTGGACAAGTAAAGGAAAAGAAAGAAAAAAAAATCCATGCATAGCACGACAAAAGTAAAGAAACTGAACGAATAGAGATGAGTATAGGAAAAATAGAATATAGAACACAAGCCATAGGGTTCTTCCAACATTTAACCATACCATACACTTTCTAGATGGGGCTGGAGAGGCAGGGTGGGAAAAGAGAGCGGGGAAGAAAAGGAGAGGAAAAACAGTAAGTTGGTTTTGGCATTCCAAGACTCATTTCATCACATGCAACAATCTTCTTCTCCACTACAATGAGTTATGTGTGTTTTTTTGAGGAGCTGATTTGACAAGCACCTCTTACGTTTATTCGAGCCTGGTACAGGACGACTCCAGCAGAGTTGTTGGCAGTACAGCGATAAACTCCACCATCTCGGACCTGAGTGTTAGAGATATTCAGGTAACTGACCACGTTGCCTTCAGAGGTGATAATCTGGCTGATACGGTGACTGCCATCCTTCACAATGGGATCTTCGTCCAGCGTCCAAGTGATCGTAGGCAGAGGAGTCCCCTTCACGTTGCACATAAGGGAGACTGGCTCTCCCGGACTCACCACTTTCTCACTGAAGGCAGAAATGATTTTGGGAGTTCCATCTGCCAGGGGAAAGAAAAGCAGGAGAATAGTACTTACATGGTGTAAAGCTTATTCCCTCTATCGTGGAGCCTATCACATGAACCAAGATCTTATTTAGAAGCAATGTAAACAATTGTGTTCCAGGATGTAACTCATAACTATTGAGAGAAGGAAACAAATTTTGGTAGTAGAGTACTTAAATGATCCTTTGCTTACTACAGTTTGATTTTTGGTACTGGCTGTGTGAAGGAAAAGCACTTGAATAGATGGACCAGGGCTCTGCACAGCTATATGAAGTGCCAGGTACTTGCAGAAAAGCGTTAAAGCCATACACAGTTCATCACAAAAGACATACAGCAAGACTGCAACACATTTGGAATTTTTCTTCTCCTGGTAGATTTTAGCTCCTTGGAAAGCTAAGGATGAATCCTGTTGGCAAGAGCCAGGCACAACTTGCATTGGCTAATTTCACACAGCTGTGCCAATGCAGTTTAGTCCTGACCCACAATACCCCATTCAGAGAAGTATTAAATCAAGCTTTTCTGAATACAGACTGCCAGTAACAGCAGTGATGCCAATTCCCTTCTGTGGTCATTTTGTGCTACAGATAAATATTCCTCTGAAATGAGAGCATTCAAATGCTTTCTTTTGTGATCTGTGTCACAATTTACTCAGCCTCTTCCAGGCAAGTGAACAAAGAGAGTGGATGGAGACAGAAACTTTGAGATTGTAAGTAGTTGAGCGGATTAAATAACCACCTATCCAGAGAGTTCAGCCGGGTAACATTTATGAGTGCCAACATTCGGCTATTAGGAAGTCCTTTCTGAGATCCTGCAATGCATGTTTGTTCTCCTTTGAAAATCATACTTTCAAAGCTGTATCTAAGAAGGCATTTCAGTGTAATTGGGAGCAAAAGGCCACACACCAGGAGCAGTATGCAGAACACAGGAAGCCATCCAGTCCAAAGTTCAGACAACAGTGCTGCAGGCTACTGTCTCGTTTTAAATAGCCAAGTGGCAAGTCAGCTAACTTCAGTGTTCCTACAGTATTAGTGCCTCCAAGAAATAGAAGGAAAAGGTGCCTCATTACCTAAAGAGGGGCCAAAGACACTGGAAAACTCATCTTGTACACAAAGAGCTTCAAGGACAACTCCTTTCAGTTTTGCACAGGACAAAGGATGCCAGGACAGGACTGACAAGTCTCATCCTCTGTGATACACTATTTGACTGGCACATTATGTACTGTCTCTTCACGTACACTCTGTTATGTATTACCTCGATGTTTGGGGGGCTTGAACCATGATTACCCTAGAAATCACAATTCTTACCTTGCGATTTCAGTGCAACATCACGCAGGAAACTGAGGGAACTGGCACAATGTGTACAAGACTCCCCACAAAACAGAATTAAAAACAGGGCTGCAAAATTCCCTTACTTGCCACATAGTAAAAAACATAAGGCACTGCCACTCTCAGGCTGCTGAAAGACCTCAACATCCCTGGACGAGCATGTGATTTTATTTGTTTTCATAATTTTCTCCTCTTCCCCCCTCTCCTTTTCATTTCTGTCCCATTGGTTATGTGACAGAGTCCTAATTTATTTATTTATTTTCATCTCTGACTCTTTTCCTTTCCTTTGCTGTGTATTAGATACTGTCACCCCCCAGAAAACAAAATAGCAGCAGCAAAATATAGCTTTTTATCCTGAAAGGAAGCTGACACAAGACCAATAAATCTGTGAGTGTACACACTATGTACCTCTGCCACTCCTCCTTCTCTCTTTTTTTTTGTTAATTCAAGTGACAGGCTTTTTTTTGGAGATGAAAGCAGACGTTATTTTCCCAGTAAGACCTGAGTGTCTTTGAAATCTTTCCTGCTGTTGCTCTCTGATAACCTGCACTCTCTCAACATCATGATAGATTATCAATATGCTCTTTAGGCTTTCTTAGTCACGGGAGATGGTTGCCGAGGTAACTCGGTCCAGGCCGGTAATCTCTTCTTTTTCTATACAGACTCTAAAAATAGCGCCCATGCCACAACTGCACTACAGCCTCATTAGTGAACCAACTCTGTACTAATTGATAACTCTTGTCACTTGATTATCATGCAGAACATTGTGTCAGTTAGTTAAGATTATTTCTAAGCCTTCAGCCACTACGCCCAACCAGAAAAAGCATGCCCGGAAGATGTTTGGAGTTGAACAGAGACCTCTTCTCTCATGTCTTGCTGAAAAGCTGATATAAAATCCACACCACCAAAGGAAAAACAGTAAAATTGACTATAAGGACTGCCCAGGAGGGACTTTTGTTTTCAAATAAATTTTTTAATTGCGTTAGTTTTTGCTCAGAGTGGGGCACAATAAACCCTTCTGTTTTTCAGGGTCCACTATCCCTCATTATACACTGATAGCACCAAAGACAACACATATATTATTACGGAGACCAGAATTGCTAACCAGGTAGTGACTGACCTTCTAGTACCACCTGAACATAGTCTTGAGCAGACATCTTGTCCTTGCGCACAAAGCACTGGTAAGCTCCGCCATCACTCTTGGCCATGCCATCCATAATAAGGTTCTCCCGATTGACGCCAGTGACCCGGACATTGTTACCAGGGTTGATGATTTCACCATTACGATACCAGGAGAGCTCCTGGTCCTCAGTTCCCGTCACACTGCAGGACAAGGATACTTGACTACCAACACTGCTTTTTACTTTCCGTGGACTGATAGTGGCTTTTAGTGGTTCTGAAGATTTAAATCAAAATAAAGATAGGGAAAGGGAAATAGAAAACAGTAAGTATATACATGTGAATTACGTGCAAGTAACAAATTAACTCTCAACTAAGGACAAAAACAAAAGTCACAGACATACCATTCTGAAAAAAACCCCTAAACAACAGGTAACTGTATTTGCTCTAAACCTGTATTTTTTCCACCTACAACCATGACACAAAACATAGATCTATAGGGATAACCTATTCAACACATGATATAATCCCATGCCTAAATGAACAGTAGCAGCAGATCTACTGAGTAACACCGCTGGTGCTGAGGGCCTAACAATGGCCCTACACATGTTTTGGGAGAGTAGGACATTACTTCACATTAGTTCAGTGTGGATGTTTGAACTGGTACATTAGGTGCATTCCTGAAGTGCATCTTCTGCATTTCCTGCAAAAGGAACTCAGTTTACGTGTTCCAAAACCACTCCCTGATGTGAACAAGTGCGTAAATGACAGTGACCAGGAGATTTGCTTTTAAGGGTGGAAGATTCAGGCTAAAATGTTAACATAGGTACATCCATAGATATCCATCGGATCAGTCCACACAGAAGTGTTTTTTGCATGTGGGCTCACTAGATTTTCTGTTTCGACACGGGAGGACTACAGTATTTTCAAGTCAGCCTTAAGAAACAGTAGGACACAGGTAATGAAATTTTATATTGTAAGAAAAGATGAACCATGCTGAAGAAAAGTCATAAACGTAAACGCAAGGGAAAAAACCTTTATCCTGACACCTAACAGTTATCAGCATTACTGATTGTAGCCCTCATCTCATGCTTTGCATATATTGGTTTGACTACTATCACCACTGATATCATCTTTGATACTAAATACATACCATCCTATTTATCTTTTTACCAGTTTTCATACATGCATACAAACACATGTATACACAAACTTATACACGGTAATTTCCTCAGCTACCTCATTCACTTTACTGAACATTTTATAACACACAGGCTGAAATAAATCTTTAGTGACCCAATGGAAACACAGGCCTGGAAAAAACCCACACAGTTCAGTGGCCTCAGTCATTTTGGATCACAGACACATATGTGACAGACCCTTCCTCTACAGTGGCCCAGAGCAACAGTTAATCTGTGCTCATATGCATGTTACAAGTCACTGAATATCTCTGTTTCCTACGCAAAAGACCACAAAGGCTCAAAACTGTCAATGACATATTAAACAAAATAGACACACTCAAGTGTACCACTAACATCTCAGAGCCATGATGATGCAAGAAAGCGAACTGCGTTCTCCCTTGCAGAGCAGGGTGAAACGCCTTTGCCCAACTAGTGCTTCCTGCCAACCTGATCCAAAAGGTATCTACTGGCTGTTTAACGACTGAGTCAGTAAGTAAAACGTATGTCTGGGCACTGGGGATACTCTTGGTATCACTAGCTATGTGATTACATCACGTCTCTGTAAGTTTTGACTTTGTAACATACAAGGCAGACTGAATTAAACTAAGTTTAAGAATACATTTAGAAGTAAAGCTCCTGTTACAATTCATGAATTACTGATCTTTGATCTCGGTTTTACTTTGCCCAAATACATTATGTATGATTATTTGGGAAGACATTTTTATGGCCTGAACTGCTCACAAACTTCTCCCTTTTCAGTTTGCTAGTCATGCTGTATAAGTGGAAATGTTAGTTCACAAAGCATTACTTCTATCCCAGGAAATAATTATTTTTTTTTTAACAATAGAAGAATAACACTTTTCCAGTGCAATGCTTCTGAGCAATAATTATCTCTGCAGAATTTGTGAAACATTCAGAATATTCACACATGAATACTCAGCTGAGGGGAGGTATGAGTATTCAATATTACTGAACAGCATGAGTCATGGCAATGACAGTTTGGCAGCTTTATTCATGAGAACATTTGCAATTTCTTTTTAAGCATCCAATTCAAGCTTCTAAATTACATATCCTCCATGTGACAAATTATGTAGCTGCATTAGAAATTGCATCTATTTGCACTTCTGACTGCTCAGTTGTCCAACTAACTCATCTCCACAGAGCCTACCTTCTGTTGTTCCCCAACTTTGAGAAGTTTAAGCATTGCTAAGATAAAGTAACAAAACAGAAGGTACAGCAAGATAAGGCAACATCTTCCCTGATGCAAACACCCAGACAAGTGGCCTGAGATCTTCACTCAGTCCAGGACTTACGTTTTACATACAGTCGCCCTATCATCTCGGCAGTCCCATAGTTGTTCCACACCTCGCAGACATAGTTGCCTGAGTCCGAGGGACGCGTGTTTTCAATCAGCAGACCTGTAACTGTCTGCCGAAATCTGCTGTCAGGCTCCCAGGGAATGTTGTCCTTCAGCCAACGATACTTTGGTGCGGGGTGCCCTGATGCTTTGCAAGGCAGCTCCACTCGCTGTCCTGCCATGGCTTTACGGTGGTCAAACCCATCTAGAATAGATGGAGCTGAATTCGCTGGATCTGAAAGAACAAACAGCAGTTTTCAATGGGAGCACTAAAATTATTTCATTCAATAAACAATATGCCACTATTTTTTCTCCTGCAGTTTTTGACGCACTAGCCCAGTGTTTTATGCACTACTGTTTGCTGCTTTGATCCAGCCATCAGTCTGTAATATCTTTGTAGTGGTGGCTGGGATACAGCAGCATGTACTACTGAAGCATCTCATGAATACTTGGAAATCCTCTCAATGGATTTTTTCCAGGTGGCAACCATTTCTCTGCTCATCTTTCATGTCCCCTATCAAAGGAATGGCGAGCCAGAAATGTGTTGCCTTAACAATTATTACTGTTATTCCTGCACTACTCGACTAGAACGAAGCCAACGCATTCTCCGTGCTTCTCGGTGGTTTGAAGACTTTGAATTAAAGGAGTGATTTATTCCCTTGTCAGGAGAGAAATGTGCAAAGACACAGGAATTTCTATCTCCAGTCTAACTGACAGACAAGCCTTTTCTTCTTCCCTGGAAAAAGGACTTAATGTGACAAGACCAACTTACAGCTCAATACTGCAACTTTCTGTGCTCAACTTACTTAGAAAAGCAGCTCTCAGACCAACACACTTGTGTAGCACCTGGCATATATTTATGTATCTCACAGAACTCTGACAGAATACCTTCATCAGAGGTGCATGTACCCCATCAGAAAGAGTAATCTGTTTGTGACTTCTACTTTTTAGGTTTGAAAACTTTTGGAGAAAGGGGCTGATGTGATGTACAGTTTTGTGCAGCATGATAGAAGCCTTCCCTGGAGCTACTGCAACACAAATACTGAACAATAAATCAACAAATACTCATTTAAGTATTTTCTCATCAGATGCATCCACTTTGCTAAGACTTGTCTCACAAAGAAACTCCACATGCTGATCAACAACTTCTACTCCTACCTGGCACACTGATCTCTTTTTGGGTGTATCTACATCATTGTTGCCTGGGTGTAGGTGTAATTGCAGCCATTTTGACATTTTCCAGTGGTCTTTGACTCAGCTAGCTCAGGTACTGCTCACAGGACAGCTGTGGCAGGTTCATATTAGGAGCTGGAAGGTTTAAAGGAGCAGCTCATGCTGAATTCAAGCTACTCAATCAATAGTGTAATCAGCACCTGAGCTAGTTAGTTCAAAACTAGATTAGATATAGCTTCATGAACTGCAGTCACACCTGGGAGGGCACACTTGAGAGCAAATAGCTAGAGGCACTACGCAAGTTATACTATCAATCCAGAAACTAGAACTGTGATGGTAAACAAACAGGCTGAGTAAATTTTATATGAATATCTAGGTAAAACTCTAAATGCCATGTTCAATGAAAGATGACCATAGAGGTTTTTCTGCTCTCTAGGTGCCACCAAAAAGTTAAGCCACTGAAGGCAAAACCACATTCAGTTTACAGCAACTTATTGTCTGTCTCATTAGAAGTGTGTCAGCCAGTAGTTAAGTTATTTTTGCATGCATCAGTAGCCTCAAGGTCCATATTTGGTATCAAAATAGGCTATATTTTTGAGCTTGCCATGCTGTTTATGTCTGGGTTAGTGAAAGTACAATTTGCCAGGATGTTATTGGGAAGACCAATATTCATTTGAATAATTGATTAGCCAGCTCCTTTCTCACCTTTCGGCTCATCAGGCATCTGTGTTTTCAATGCATAGATTCTTTTGTTCAGCCTGAGGAATTAGTTCAGTAAAAATGTAAGCGTGCAAGAAATTACAGCTTTGCCTCTTAGGAAGGTTACATCTACAAGAAATCAATTTCTTCAACTGAAACTAATAATTCAATAATAAAAGAACTGACTTTTAAAGGCATTGTCTCTGCATTCCTACTCAAAACTCACAGTAGCTTCATATCTTCTCCATATACTTTTAACTTCACAAGACTTTATGAAGGATATACATGGCCCCATTTGCAAACCTTTAAGTACAAAAGTTCAAAGTACTGCACGGACTTAGAAACAGGATGAGGGCCAGTGGGGGAGGAATGAAAGTAATGGTAAGGAAAAGTTGTGATTAGTAAATATGACACTCTGACAGCCTCCTAGTTTGCTGCAGAGAACTGCATATGCTTCAATGCTGGGCCCAGGCAAAGTGCAAAGCCACCTCGACAACAAGCTGGTGGCCACAGCAAAGCAGCTGCTGCCCTCCTGCCCCCATGCCTATGCAGAAGCTTGGGAAGCCAGATGCTTGGGAAGCTTGGGTAGCCCAGGAGCTGGCGACTACAGCAGCAGATGCCAGGGGAGGCACAGCCCCCTTCTGCAGCCACCATTTCTTGCTCTTCAAGAACAGCACACCAGTCCCTGGGTCCTCTACGCCAGGTTCATATCACAGAATGGTCAGGGTTGGAAGAGACCTCTGGAGATCATCTGGTCCAATGCCCTGATAAAGCAGGTTCACCTACAGCAGGTCGCACAGGATCACGTCCAGGTGGGTTTTGAATGTCTCCAGAGGAGACTCCACAGCTTCTCTGGGCAGCCTGTTCCAGTGCTCTGTCACCCTCAAAGTAAAGTTTTCCTCATATCCAGATGCAACCTCCTCTGTTTCAGCTTGTGACCATTCATTGTCCCTTGTCCTGTCGTTGGGCACCACTGAAAAGAGTCTGGCCCCATCCTCTTGGCACTCACCCTTGAGATATTTGTAGACATTGATAAGATTCCCTCTCAGTCTTCTCCAGGCTGAACAGGCCCAGCTCTCTCAGTCTTTCCTCATAAGGGAGATGCTCCGGTCCTCTCATCATCTTCACAGCCCTCTGCTGGACCCTCTCCAGCAGCTCCCTGTCACTCTTGAACGGGGGAGCCCAGCACTGGACACAGCACTCCAGATGGGGCCTCACCGGGGCAGAGCAGAGGGGGAGGATCACCTCCCTCGACCTGCTGGCCACGCTCCTCCTAATGCACCCCAGATTCTCATTGGCTTTGCTGGCCACCAGGGCACACTGCTGGCTCAGGGGCAACATGCTGTCCACCAGAACTCCCAGGCACTTCTCTGCAGAGCTGCCTTCCAGCAGGTCAACCCCCAGCCTGTACTGGTGCATGGGGTTATTCCTTCCTAGTGCAGCACCTTTCACTTGCATTTGCTGAACTTCATTAAGTTTCTCTCCGCCCAACTTTGCTTCACTTTTTCCCTTCTCACTCTGATCCTTGGCAGGGGCAGCCCAGCCTGGAGTCCCATCCACAGAACAGCTAACCCGGGATTCGCCTTGAGAAGCCTTGAGCTGGTTCTTACAAAGGAGGTATTTAAAATATATTCAGGGATGTGCAAAACATGATTCCAGTGACCTGCTTTCTTGCACTCTGTACTTAAAATAGATGGTAAAAACATCTCTTTGGGATGTCCCTGGAATGGACTCCTACTTAGAGCTCCTACATTGCATATATTCCAGCATTAAAAAAAAACACAAAACCCAAACAAACAAACAAAAAACAACAAAAAAAGACAAAAGAAATCCCAGGCTTCATTTACAATCACCTGTAATGAAGCAAACAGCAAAGTAAAATAACCCAATTCCAATATGTGGTATGGACTCTTTTGAATAATTATTTTACTGTGCTTTAACAGTCAGCTGCAAACGACTTCCAGCAAGGACAACGCTGGAAAAATTGAGGCAAAGTACTGGTCTAAAATATTCTACTTTGGATCTTTGAATGACAGATCAAGAAACTCATTACGCTTTCAAAATCGTAAGTATTTTTTTAGAGGGTGGAAGTTAAAAAACGGTAAAGATTTTGGGAGCTGGGATTCATGGTTGGACAAAATTATTTTTGGAAAAGCACACTATAATGGTATTAAAGGAATATTCTATAGCATGTTAATGTCCTTGGTTTTAATTTTACCTAGAAAGGCCACATGTTTTCAAGGAGATGTTCTTACTCCAAATGATGTTTGGAACTTAGCTTTGGTCATAGGCATACTAATTATTCATATGTGTATTTGCTATTATATGTACGTTACTTTTCTCGCTCTTTCAAACAATAACAAAACTTAACTTGTATTAAAAATGTGGCTGAGAAGCTATGATCAATATCCACCACATTCTCATTAAGCAAAGAATATTTATGGATGTAAAAGGCAGGCAAAAATGTATGTCTCATACAAGCAGACCTTTCACAACTATGTTCAGAGATTCTCTGGTCTCAGTTCTTAAAGGACTCACTATTTAAAAATACAAATTCCAGTAAAGAAGAAAGAAAACATTATAGAGAAATATTAAGAGTCAAACTCTGCCCATAATTGCTGCACTTTTTCATTAGATTAACAGGACTGGAAATCAGAGCCCACTATAGTTGTAATAGAGAATAATTACCCCCCACTGAATTTAAAAAAGCCAGCTATTACCTACTGCACACAGGTTAAATTTCCTATTTTGATTTGGTCAGTGGAGGAGAATAGAGAAGGGAACCCCAGACAGAGCACATCTTTTAGGGCACTTGTCCTGAATTACAAAAAAGACAGAGCTTTCATTTTTCCCCTTTTGTTCCGTGAAATAACTAGAAATTTCCCTGTGGTAACCAAGATACAAGTCTGATTTTATTTATGTTACCACTGGCTCAGCCTTAGCATGATTTCATACGGAAGCAGACCATATTATGGAGCCAGCTAGAAGGACAGAACCCTGCCTATCCTTGTAAAACCAAAGCAGGCAGATTATTGTGCCGGAAAACTACTTCTTCATCTGGCTGGGAAAAGCAGAAGCAAGAGTTTTACCCACAGGGGACACGTATCAAAGGAAGAAACTCCTGGATCTGACTGGTAAGTGATTCTAACCTGAACAATCACACTATTTTTCTATCATCAGTATATTTAAGTACTGGCTTGTGTGTTCAGAGGGCTCCAGAATTCTTCAGCAATGACTGTTTTGAGGGAGGGCAGGAAGTATATTACTAATGCAAAACTTTATGCCCACCTGTGTCTCCCTTAGGGCTCTCTAACAGAAGGTGAAGAGCTGAGATCTAATCACTAGATATTTTTTTTCTCTGACAAAAAAGAGCAAAACACAAGATGACACGGTCAAAATGAGAATGACTCCACCAACTGTTAGATTGTGAAGGTCACCATACCTTGACTGATCTTTAGGGTTAGGAACTTTAGGGCAACTTAGTAGTAGGGAGAAGGAGAAAAATCTCAGTGGGGCTTTCAGTGGGATGGTGGGCATGTCTTCTGTAAGGCAACGATAGAGGCAGAAAGAAAAGTCTCAGATACAGTCTTGGTGAATTGTATGGATGTGGGAATACAACTGCAGATTTGCTCACATGCAAACATAAGGTGCAGTTACAGGCACTCAGCAAATGAGGGAGAGGAAGGGGAGAAGGAGAAGAGGTAATCCTATACAAAGATGTTTGAGAGCAAGTCCCAAACCCAGGCCTGGGGTCTGCTCCTCCTCATCTCACCCACAACTGACACCTCCTCTCACTGAGACAAATGGGGAGAAGGTGGGATTGGAGCAGCACTGTACTGACAGCCCTAGGTGTTTGGAGTCTGTGTGTGTGGGAACCCAACAGTCCATCACAGACACACACACCAGTCAGGAGATGATTTAAAATTACAAGGAAAAGCTAAAATACCCCATCTATCTTCTCATTTCTCTACCTGCTGCGCAAGGCCATGCTGCCTGGGGACTCTCAGCCCACGGACAAGGTACCAGCTAACCCTCCTATCTGCTTGGAGCACCCTGGGTGGACTGGAACAGGTCACATACTCCTGGCTGGAGATCACTCCTGGAAGCAGGGGAACATACTGTTTTCCCCAGGGAAGGAGTGTGATGAATGAAAAGGAAGGCTGAAATGCACTTCAGCTAACCAGCGACTCCTGCAGTGGAAATACCTACAGCTGAGCTAAATGTGCTGAGCTCCTGATCTGGTTAACAGAGAGAAATAGGCACCATGGGGCAATTCATCTCACTCCAAAGTAGGCAGCTGAAATAGGTCAGATACACTAATCCTCGAAGAGCTCCCCTCCTTTGGTTACACAGGGAAGGTGACTAGATACTTTCACTGCACAAGTCTACTTTTAATGGGATGAATCCCATCCACAGTCCTTTCATAAAGTATTCTAAACCTACTAAAAATCACTGTATGAAATGCCAGTGCACCCTACAGGCTCTCTGGGAGTAAGTAATAGGAAAAATAGAAAAAAGGATTTTAAAATGGGATATTTTATTTTGCAGCAGCAGCTCACAGCTGACCACTTCTGCCTTCCATTTGATAGATGACTTGGTGGTTAGTGCATATGGGCACAAGAACCTGCCTTGCCAGCTTAGCACACTAGAGAGAGGCATATACAATACTTAACATGATACATAAAGGAGCACCTGATACAAAAAGTCTTGCACTGTTGCTTTGTCGTGTTTCTCCAGTGTATCTGTGCCTTGTGATACATCGGTAGTTGTACAGTCCATCTTCATTCTGTACGTCTAAAATATACAAGGCTCCCGTGGATGTGATGAGAAATCTAGGTCCTGAAAGACACAAGAATTTGCAGTGTTTAAAATATCTGCAGGTTGTTACTGTGTTCTGCTTTGCTCACACTGGGGGATGGATGACACAGGCTGGAGGGTCCTGAAGATTTTTTTGCCAGAGTGTAGAAGCTGCCAGTTATAAGTTTACTAAGTACTCACTGCAAATGTGTATAAAGGTATTAATGTATGTGCACTTCTTGTAAAAAAAGGTAGGGATTGGTAAGGAAAATGTGAGGAATGAGGGAAAGAAATGTGCCATAGTCTGTTTCACAATCAACAAACATCCAAGAGACATCTGAAATAAAATACAGGTAAAGAACCAATGTGGAATTTAATCCAGTTGAATTCAATATTGATATGACGGCAATTCACCACCAGAGCTGTATGTGTTAGAAAGACAATCTGGGATGGCATGCATAATTAAACAATATTAGCCAAAATGGTAGTTGTTATCCAGGTACACCAGAAAATTGAGGGGAAAAAAGATCATAAAAAGTAAAACTAAAGGGATCAGTGAAAGCAAGAGAAACTCACAAAAGGAGAAAGTTTTTACCCCAAGAATATGGAAAGTATTTGCTAAAGGATTCCAGCCATAAAAGCCACACACTGCACAACCCCGCTCCGCAGCCTGCTTCAGGTGCGATGGGAAAAACAGGACAGCAAAACCAGCTCTGCTGATGTCGCCTACACCGCTGACCCAGGTGAAGCTGTACACACCTGAGCTAGCGGCAAGCTAGACAGCACAAGTGTCAGCAACAGTCCCACCCCACCCTGTCCACGTTCCCTGTGGGTTAATGCACTCCAGGCCTCATCAGGACAGGCTGAGCTCTCTGCAGCTCGCTGCTTCCACGGCCAAGCCACTAGCAGAAGATGAGCTAATACATTACCTGATCTGCTGTGGAGGTTTGTGGGTTTTTTTTCAAATCATATTGCAGTCTCTGATTAGAGAAGCACAATGTAAGCAGGTAGACAGACTCTGTGTCTAAAACAAGGGTTTAAATAAACAGCACAGGATGTGTTATTTAAAATCCAAAGGTTGTTTTTTTTATTTTTAATTCTACGCAGACAGGTTTATTTCAGGAAGAAAATTAAGTCCATCGAAGTGACTGCCCCCTAAAACTGAACAAGACTGACATGCTCATGGTCAGCATTTCTCCCAGTGTTCATTTACATTGAAAATAACATAGTTGAAATTCTCTTCAAATACATATTTTTTGTTATTAACTCAAGAATATCTGGAAAATGTCATGGTAATATGTATACAGGTGCAGCTTTGATCGTTTGACACCTGCACAAATGCCTCTGTTGTGTTGTAAATGCATGTTCTAAAAGCAAGGACAAGAACAAGCTAACATCTACATTGTACATGTTTACTCTAAAGCTTTTCCTATATTACAATAAATGGAGGCAATGTGGTTAGAATGCATTGCAGACTTGGGCCTCACCTGACCACTCTTTCCATTTTAAAAATACTGCAGTCTAAGCTATGTATGCTTTTCTAAAACTTTTACACTGGAGAAAATACCTTTTATTTTTTATATCTGCTATTTTTTTCTGTAGTAGCTGGTAGCTCTTAAGATGTCCATGCCTGTACCTATGTATTATAAAATATACGTGGCTTTCAAATTAGGGGAGAGAATAAACAAAGATGAAACCCATTATGAACTAATATTAAGAAATATGCAGTAAAGAATATTTCCTTTTCTTCAGAGGTCTATTTAAGCAATGACTTTCTAATAATTAAGTGTAGTCAGGGTGCTTGCTCATAAATGCATCAGTGGGAAACCAATCCAGCAGAGAAAAGACAGAAAGGAAATGGTAGCATTGCAGAGGGCAATCTTCTTTAAACCATGATCTAAAACAAACGGGAAAAAAAACCCTTAACAACTATTTAATGTCACAGGACAGGACTGACCCTTAGAGCAGAGAATATTGAATAAAGCAACATCAGCCCACCCCTCTCATCCTTGTATACATACTGAATTATAAAATAACCACACCGGTGACATATCTTGGCTGGTCCTGTTCTCCTGAAAGTCAAGGCACAAGCACGAAAGCAGTTAGGTCAGAACTTTGGAAAAGCGTAAACCACACCACACATATCCTTCTGAAGTGCCTTGTTTGTTCGAATAACATTTGCCATTACTAAGAACCAAATTAACAAAATAAATCCCCAGAATGGAGGCATAGAAGATGTTGAGCTAGCCTGCTACTGAAGGAGAAGAGCTAGGCAAGAGAAGGCGTGAAGGAGGAGGGAGGACGGGATGGCAAGAGCACTCTCCTCAGCCATGAGCAACACTGTATTCCAGACCAGGGGGAGGGGATTACAGAGAGGGAGGTTCCTTCTTACACAGAGGCCATATTGACTTCATATGCCTCTGAAAATGTGACTGCTTGCGTACAGAAGGCTTGTGTTTCGACACAAATTACTTCTAAGCAAACGTACTGTTGAGTGTAGTAGGAAAAGCACCTGAATAGGTAATATGTCAGTGTCACAGCTAGGTGTCCAAAATATGGCATTGAAAAGGTTACATGAAAAAAGCAAAGCTATATTGCATCTTATATTTTAACAGGTTAGTTGTAATGTTTGGAGGAAATGATATAGGCACTTAATAAACCAATAATATACGTTTTACCTAGCTTCTCAATTACTAATAAATTATTTATTTACTGGTTACAAAATAGCTTGGCTTCACCAAACATGCTAATGAGGTTTTCCACAAATACCAGGCAGCTAACAGCTACCTAGTAGCAACCGGAAAGCACAGCCTGCAAGTGCACCAGCAATCACCTAGTGAACCCCCTTAACAATCACAGGATTGTTCTTCACCTGCTGTCAGTCTTATAGCCTAGCTCCAAAGCCATGGCAAGAGGAATCCCAACACCTCTTAGGGAGGCAGGGTCATAATGATTCACACAGGAGCACTGCTTCCTGCTGGTCACAGAACACTTTCTTTTTGTTGTTGTTGATTCTCACACTGTAACTTCTAGATATAATGTAATGTCCTATGCTGAGTATTTCTTCCTTTTCCTTTCAGAGTCCCCAATTACTCAGACATAAACACTTGTCCATTCCACTGTCTTCTCATCACATAGAGCTACTCAACATCTGTACCCATTAACAGCATTTACCTTTACCCCTAACTCTAGGTGAGAAGGATGTTTAGAATTGTGGTGTGAAAACCATGGGCTGTTTGACTTCTGTGTCACATGCAGATTCTGCACTACTGCAATATTCATAAAGCAAATCTACGTTTGCCAAGAAATATGTTATAAGGGCTACAGGTAATTAAAGCACAGTTGTCTCTCTTAGTCTGTGGGCAGCATAAAACGAGAGCTTCAGGAGATGGGAATCACATTTAAGGACTTTACTTAGGGTTAATGATGGTATGCAGCTAAGGCAATCTCTTCTTGTTTCTGTTTCCAGCTGCGTGAGCATTAACCAGCTCTGTACTTCAGACAGCACAGCCAGTTCAGACGTGTGCTTGCCCACAGCAATGCTACTCAGCTGGCAGGGCTGCCAGGCTGCTGAACCAGTGCTGCGCATACCATGCAGACATGTCCTCTGCAGCCTGATCAAGACTTAGATCAGATTTTTCAAGCTGGGATGTAATTCTGTTACCAAACTGTGCTGGGGTAGATGTCAGTGAAGAGGCTGCTCAGCTGCCATCACATCAGAGGATGAGGAACACATAAAATGGTGCTAATGGGATGGTTGTGAGCATTTTGGTCCCTCCAGTAAATCCGCACATGCTCTGCATTTGTGTCAAGCAAGTGGCACCTAAACAGCTGAGAGGCAGAAATGTGCTCCTTGTACAATGGCTTCATGTAGCTTTCTTTTTCTGGGATCCAGTTTCATCCACCTCTGCTAAATAGATAATTCCATTTCTACAGAGTCACACTGTTGGAAACTATTAGTATGCACAAGTTTAAGATCATACAAACATGTCCAAAGTTTAAAATTAATTCCTTTCTCTATGTTTCTCTAAAGCTCTCACTATTTTCAGATTCTCTGCACAATTTTGAGATATGGTCTATACAGGCCATTGTTAATAATTAAATTTGCCTTTTTTCTTAGGATAAGCACGAAGCAACTTTCACAGAAATTAAGTTAGAAGATCAGATTCAGAGCTTCCCTTAAAACTGCTGAAAGCTCACTTCCTCAGTATTTCTACCTTGTACATGTTATTGCTGCTAAAGCTTCCTGTGGAATTGAAACTGGAGAAACATGGGGAGCAGCTACTGCCAGGTTAAATGATATGTATAGGTTTGTGGGCTCTTCCCAGACCCCAGAGTACTGACTTGCATTTGCAAGTGAAGCCTTCCCTTCTCAGTCCTGGAGGCAAGTTTCCTCAGGTGCAATTATACATCTGGGTCAATGACAGTGGGTATGTTTATTAAAAGCCTGCCACATAATAAAAGGGGTTTGTGAAATCTGTGCAGAGCCAATAAATTGTTCAGTGTTATCTTGCTGTATTTTCTAGAGAAGTTATGAACATATCTGAGCTATCTAAGACTGCTTAGATCATCTTCCTGTTGGAAATTACTCAGACAATTATATAATAAAACCTTCACTTAAAGGATTATCTAGAGATTTTTGCCTCACCCACTTTAAAGATAACTAAATGTAAATAGTTATTGCCACACATCAGATGTTACCCACAGTATACATTTCTCACCAACACACATTGTGTATAATTGCAGGGCTAAATCTTCTCCTTTTCCTCTCTTTTTAATAAATTTTGCATACTTATGTAATGCTTTAATAACCAACCCTCCCTTCTACTGTAAAAATGCAAGACAGAAAAGATGACAAAAAAATAAAAGGGGAAATGCATGTAATTTCTGTCATCTTCTAAACGGAAAGCATTTTCATTAAAACCGACAGGCTGTCAGCTGTGACAAAGCCGAAGTGTTGAGTGTTCTGCCTTCTGTACTTCAAAAAGTGTTTAGAAACGCACGAGGATGGAGATCGACAAGCTCTTACTGCCCTGTTGATCTAGGGGAGTGCTTTCTTCTTGAGGCGCATTTAATTTAATTGCTCTTGCTTTGCTGTAACAAAGTCTAAATTTTTTGACTCACCTACTTAATATGCCAAATAAGGATTTTTTTTAAACGGAACATCCTTTCAGATAAACAAGCTTTTTGTTTGTTTAGCTGTTACCAGGCTTCAAGGGAGGAAGGCAGAGAAGCCTCCTTCACAACAACTAAAAAGAACACTGTCAAAATATAGCTCATAATTCCAATTTATTATTCCTCCTCAGTAGTGTTTGCATTAATGCCTTGAAAACTTGATTATAATAATTTCAGGATCTGATTTTCAGAGAGGTTGAAAGCTTACATCTTTTTTGGCTTTCAATGTTTGGTGCCTTCGAAAACCTGGTCCAATATCTGTAGTATGTATTTCATTCAAAGGATGTGAGGAAACCTTACTACCTATTGCCTTTGTGAGGTGGGCAGCCACAGTAACATATTACTATTTAAAATTTAAATGTTTTACAGAGAAGCTTACTGAGATACATGGATCAATGTACACAAGTCAGTGGAAAAGGAATGGAACCCATAATTCTTTCTCCAACATCCCATCTGTCATTAATACATAACTTTGCCTTACTGTGAGACTGAAAACAAAATTTATAGATCCGAGGACTAGAAAGACCATTAGAGTAATTTATTCTCACCTTTCATGTTTCACCCATTAACTTCTGCACCAAGTCCATATCTGGAAGTTAAGCTATAGCTTTTTTAAAAAGACATTAGTCATGATTAAAGATTTCTTGTAAGCAGAGAGCATGTGATACCCCTGGGCAAATTATTCCAATGGTTAATTATTCTCACTTTTGAAAGTTAGCATATTGTTTGTGGTCTATCTGGCTTTGACCCCAGCTATTGGATCTTACTGTGCCTTCATTAAAGATTTCCTCTGCAGTCAGAAATCTTCTGCCCATTTAAGTACTTACAGAACATGAGGAAATTACCTCTTAAACCATCTTTCTCCTTAATTAATTATACAGATTGAACTTCCTAAATCATTTACTTTGAATTATTCATATCTTGAAATATTCCGGTAGGTTATGCCTAACACCTTAACAACTTTTTGCAGTTCTTTTGCAAGTTTGGATCACACACCTAAGTTCAGTAATGGTTCTGGAAATAGTGAATATCACCACTCTCCTCTATACAAATTTTCCTTCCATTTATGCATTCAGGAATTACACTAGTCCTCTTCTCAATGGTAACTTGCTTCAATTATTCATTGAAAACTGTGATGCCTTTTCAGAGTCACAGATTTAGAGAATAGATTTCCCCCGTTCTGCAGATGCAACCTATTGTCTGTCTCGACACTAGAATTGGCTGTATGAAAAACTACACGTTCAAATCAGACCTCTTTATCACACAACCCCTATGCAACTCACCAAGCCATGTCATCACTTGCGATTACACCATTTGAACAATTTGCATACTTCATCAACATGCTTTCCTTAACTAAATTTCATTCATTAATTGAAACTTTAAATTTATGTCTTCATCTGAAATATTATCAAACCACTTGATCTGGAGATACATATTTCAAAGTAGTAAGACACTGAAGAGAACAAAGAGGGAAGAGGGGGAGGAAACTGGGTCATAGCTAGGCTTCACCAACCTGAACTAAGGGCCCCAAATCCCATGACATTTTAGAAAAACACCCCTCATTTTATTACCTGCTGACTAGTACCCTAAATAACCTAATGACTTCATTAAAGTTAGGCTGCATTAGCAAATCATGCATTCATTTCTGTAAGTGACAAGAGGTCACATTAACAATTATGAAATTGCTCTTATGTAAGGTTTTTAATGCTTTCCATTAGACTGTATAATACCAGAGATTAAAATAAAATTTTACAGGTCTGAGTAATAAGTTAAAATAATTCTGTTTAGGTTTCCTATGTGAAATTGTTCTTATGTATAATTCATAAGAAAATGTGAACACCTTCCCATCAAATTGGTGCATAATATTCTTGTATGAAAATGAGCATATTTAAAAACTGTAACATTATTCTTTTATCATGTCCTTCCCCCCCAGCATGCTGGTAGTCTTTAAATAGGGGTAATGTTATCCTCAAGATGGCTTAAAAAATCATATTTGGTTTTCACTTGGTTGGAAACACATCTAATGGCATTATGTTATTGCAGTCTAAACTGGGTTGATAGAAATTAAGAGAACAGATGGCTGTTCTAATCATGTGCCAAATGATAATATAGAACAAATAAACTTTTATCAGCTGTACTTGTCACCTCTGCTGGATAGAACTGCTTTTGCTAAGCAAGTTTCTAGCGTGACCTGTGCACACAAGGGGAGAAACCTCCCCACAGAGCCAAAGCAGAGAGTAACCTATAACTCAGTTTTATAGCACTGCTACAACATCATTCTCAAAGCAAAACAATCTGCTGCTCTGGGCACGGAAAATGTGCTAGAAGCAGCCATGCTTAAACTGTGCCCTGAAGTCACAGTCCTGTGAATGCTTTTGATACAGAAACCAAAGATTAGATGAGGAAAGAGAGGCATGTACGGAAAGAGGGAGGTAAGGATCTCACTTTTCTAAGCACTGCTCACATAATGTGCACAACCTACACGAGACACCCGGGGTGTTGCTCACAGTAGGTGATGCAGATGGTCAGAACATGACTACCCTCCTGTGAGCAGCACAACCTCCCCCACGGGGATGTAGCCAAGCTCATAGGCCCTGCTAGCAGACCTTACAGAGGATAAAGCTGATTTTTTTTTTAGCTCCTCGTATATCCATCAGCTCTGGAGTTTATAAACAGTACCTTTGGAGTGTGTTGCCCACTGCCCCTCTCCCTGTCTGGGACACAACCTGCAGCTGACTTCCAGGAGAACCGGAGCAGGAGGGAAGCCACAGGCTGCCCTACAGCCCAAGGGTAACGAACTTCCTTAATCAATTAGAATGAAATTAGACCCCACCTGTGTTACCACCTCCAGCCTTCAGGCACACCTGCTGAAGAACCAAATGCTATTTACATTACACGGCCTGGTCTTTGTCTCTCATAGACCTGGGTTTTGATAACTAGAGAGGCCACCATGAGTGTGACTCAGTTGCTGGGATAAAAATTCAGTGGCAAAACTTCTCAAGTGTTACCATAGTACAACATGGAATTAAGGTCTTCCATCTTCTCATTTTTTCCTGACACAAGAAAAGAAATAAGCATAAAAATCGTAGGATGTGGCTGTCTGAGGCGAAGTGGGCTGCTGCCATATTTGATCTATTTTTCCAGGCTCCTCAAAGCTCACAGAAATGTAACTCTTATCATAAGACCGAGCTTGCAGGTCTGAAGTTTTCTTCAGTTCCAAAGCAGCCAGTTTTCCCTTTTCCTTCTGTTTGGTCCCTGTCATCCCCCTCCCCGTGGGGGGCGGGGGGGGGGGGGGGGGGGGGGGGGGGGGGGGGGGGGGGGGGGGGGGGGGGGGGGGGGGGGGGGGGGG
>JAVJGI010000014.1:78438801-78479517 GCA_035590275.1 Ibycter americanus
ATTCCTGTGTCACGTCAGATGTCCCCCATCCCCCTCCACGTGTCCCCCCCCCGCCCCGTCCGTCCCCCCCACTTTTTTTTTCTTCTTTTCTTTTTTTCCCCCCAGAATTAAATTTGAGAATTTATAAAACTAACCAGCAGCCTCACATGAGTGTGAATTAAGGACACTTATAAACATTTCCAATCCTATGGCCTGACATGGTTCCAGTTGTAACATAGCTGGAGTCTTAACATTGCAAAATGTATGTAGCACTGATAGCTCAAAACTAAGATTTTTTCTTACACCATCGTTCTTTACCCTCCTCTCCTCCTCTCCCTCAGTCAAGTCCCACCTCAAGGAACATCTATTTTGGTGGCAGCTCAGTCTGAATAAGGGTATACAAGTCAGTCTGGTACTGATTAGTCACCCTGCCCCTCAGCCAGTGGAGGTCAGAGCTGCTCAGTGTGTCCAATTCAACCATCATCACCATGTCTCTAAAACATCAGAAGAAAGGAGCAAGGTCATGCAGTATTTTCCACTTGATCATTGAAAGTAGAAAACCTTAAAGAGGAAAATGGTTAACATAGAATTGCTATTCTTTTGGCACCTAAATCTCTAAGGAATATTAGGGACTAACCGTGTCTTTCTGCATCTCTCCAAATAAAATGGATTTAGAAAAATCTAGGTACTGTGGTGTTTACTTTTCCATTCCAAAATGGTTTACTGTCCCTTGTAACTTCAGATTTTGCCATAGCTATAGTTTCCAGATTTCCCTTAATGTTTTGCATGCCAAATTACTAGCTAAGACAAAAAAAATGCCTATTTCTTGCATATAGAACCATAAGGTGAATAAAATGGAGACAGAACGGCAGAAAGAAACAAAGAGAAAGCAAAAAGAACACAAAAAAGAAAAAAGAAAAAAAAAAGACAGAAAGAAGATGGTGGGAGGGAAGGAAATGAAGCTCCAGTTTTGGGTTTATAAATGGAGCTGAGAGAGATTATCTGCTGAGTCAGTTACAGCTTTGTGATAGGAACAAGAGTTGTGGTCTCATGTTGGGTTCACATTCAGACAGGTTGAAGCCTGAACTCAATGCTCAGAAATCAAGCAGGTCCTGAATGCTGGTGGTAATTATGTTCATGTTTTTAACTGCTTTAAATTCAACTGTAACATGAGTTCATTTGTGTTTCTGTAATCACAGAATAAGGGAAGACATACGAGCACTAATGCTATTACATGCGTAGTGCTATCATTTTCTAAGTCTGGATACTAGGATAATGGCAATTCTGAAAAACAGATTGTTAATACAAATTACGCAAATCAGAACACATTTTATTGCCTCCTCCATGTTTCTGAGACAGCAAAAAGGTATTTCATGCCAACTGTCCATACCAATTCCACTTATATCACATATGCAGTATTCAAGTTTTATAAAAGAGGAATAAACGTGCTCTTTTTGAAAAAAAAAGCATAAATAGATGCAGGAGCTGTATTTTTGTGTACACAGACTAGGTTATGTTAATTGTTACTACTTCATGATTGGATCATATAAATGTGACTGATCACATAATGTTTACATTTAATTGTTCAGCCTCTTAATCTTTTATGAATATATTAGGCATGAGCAGCTACAGTTCTCTACCGACTGTTGTTAACTGTCAGTCCTCCAGGATATTAAATAAAACCGCCATAATCTTTAATACTGCAGTTTCAGATTATTTGAGTCCTTGCACACGCTGCTGTAGAAGCTGCTTTCCCTGTTTCAGCTAGAAAGGAAGCAGATAATTTTAAATCACTAGCTAGTTTTAGGGGCTCTGATTAAAGAGGATTCAGTTTTGCCCATGATATATAGAGCTGTCTGGAGGATTAAAATATCTTCCCTCAGGCTTTTGATGGTGCATCCCAAATAAATAAATAGCCTGGAGCTGACCAGTGGCTTAGCACAAATAAACTTATGCTTTACTCTTTCCACATCAGGAAACATAACTCATCTCTCCTTCTATCTGCATGTAAATTTAAACACAAGCTTGTTAAGTAAAGGCAGAACCTCCACCTCTTCTGGCCTGAACAGTAGTTGGTTTATGTCACCATCATCAAATGTGTACCTTAATAGTTTATAGCTTTGAAGTCATTGTATATGCAGAGTATGTATTGTTACAGACAATACTATCAGGATAAATCACAGCTTCACATACACAGAATTACAAATGCCACCAGCAGCACAATTATTTTGACTAACTGCAAATAATCAATATTGTGCTACATTAATTAGAGCAGCTGCAGCTCTGTGGCCCCACACGTTTAACCACATTTATTCTGCAGGTAACTGTGAAGGTAATGAAGCATCTCAACCTGAAGGAACAATTTTATGAGAAATTTAGAACAGTACGGAGTTCCCTTTATGAAAAAATCTATTCAACAATTCACAGGACATCTGAGCATTCAGAATTTTTATTTAAGGTATATGCAGTAACTAACATAGACTCATATGGTACATTCTAGTGTAGTATTTTCACCTAACAACTTATTTGAGAGTCTAAAATCAGGGAAACCTAAACAGGTTAATTTGGGTTTAGGGTAATGACTTGGGAAGGAGTTATAATCTTCCTCGCTCAATTTGAAAAAGTAAACCTATGTTGTTTGGATAAAAAATACTCAAAATATTTACTGTGGGAAGAAGTAGCTTCACTTGGAATTAGAGCTAAATTAAATAATTTCCCCTGGAGACTCTTGGCCAGTCCCCTGGAGAAAGAGTCCAGTGTTCAGTGAAAAATTTTTTAAAGGAAGAAAAAAGAAAACAATGATGTACATGTCTATCTTTTTGAACAAGACAACAGTGTTAAGTCTGTGGAGTCACCTTTCAAGAGCTCTTTAAAAATCAAATTATTTTCAAAAATTTCCCTTACAATTAGCTGCATACTACTTTTCCTCAAGAAACTTGCCCTCTCTCATGCACACTGATTTCCACTCTGAACATACCTAGCTATAGAACATGGGAACCTACTTCTGTCACTGGTTTACCCTTCCACACAACACAGGTGAGGCACAGAGCTCCATTTCATACCTTCTGTGTTTTTAACTTCTTTCAGCTCTGACTACTGCTCATTCACTTACCATTTTTAAAAAATAGCCAACTGATAAGCTAGTTCCATTCTTTAGGACTCCATATACATTTTCTTCAGTATAGAAACATACAGAACCTTCACTGGGTTCCTATACAGCACAGCACCAGAATAATTGATGAAGCAGTGTTTTGAACAGAACAGACAGAGCATCAGGATGACAGTAGTAAGAGCGGAAGCATGTAAAGATTGTTCTGTACTGTATAATGAAACAAAAGAACTCCTGCGGACCCTGATCCAATGAAACTACCCCATAAAGCAATATTACAAAAATAGCCACTAAGTATTACACAAGATGTCACATGTATAATCAACTTTGCTGGAAGAAAAAAAACAACAAAACCCACACTGATTTTAAACTGAAATAACTGTAAGCAATTCCTGAGAATTTGATTGCAGACAGTACTGCATCAGCATATGGGGATTTAGCACAGCATGCATGCAGACCTCACTTCTTGTGGGTTACAAAGTTTTATAATTCTTACAACATTGCAATAATAAGAAACACTTTGAATGTGAGTTTTATTGTAATATTCTAAGTAGAATGGTTACCATGCTATTCATTTTCTGTTCTTTGTCAATTAGGTTCTTTGCTGACATCTTTGGCAAACTAACTTCTTAACAATAGCAGGGGTTCAGTAAATATAACTTTTCAGCATGGATTAAATTCACGGTGTGATTTATGCTAAGCATCAAGATTATGGGATATTTCAATCCAACTTAATTTCAAAGATATATGTTAGATAAAACTAGGAAGGATGTCTAGTACCAGACCTTCTCATAAAGATTACTTTGAGTCTATACTATTACTTTCCTGGCAGCACAAAGCAAAATATCATTATAAGCACACAAAGTATCATTCCTTTAGAATAAATGTAAGTATTTTAGGACTTTTTATTGTCTTCTCTGAACTGCTTAGAGAATCATGACTTGGAAGCCTGTCTAGATATAAGGAACATTATGCAAATATGTCCAAATACATTTCTCAGGTAATTTTCATCATTTGCCTATTTTTATTTGATTAGGAAATTAAGGCACAGTAAAGCTAATTGATTTGCCTAACTTTATCTTGCATGTTGGTAGCAGATTTGGGAATCCTGTATTCCAGTCCTGGGCTTTGAGCATAAAAGCATATTTTCTTACTCCTCATTTTACATGCTGTGCCTGAAGACCTGCCAGATACTATTCAACCCTTTATGTAGGTACACAAGGACACAGTTTGAATATTTAAAGCTCTGTGTATGAGCTAAATGTTACTAATATTCTACTCTTTCAATTGTCAGTGTGTTCGCAAGCAGCTGTATCTGTTTTGTCTGCACTGTTGCTCGTTTTGTATGAAGGCCTCAGAATAAATTATTCTGAAAATACAACCTTTGTCCAAACTAATGTTTCAGGCAAGCCTGTGTCAAACATTCTTCTGCTTTTCCTGAGCCTTTCCTGCACTTAAAGATACAATTAGTTCTACAAATGATGAAAAGCACCTGTTTTGTTAACCCTTCCAGGTCTGTTTTACAGTTGCATGACACCATTTATTAAGAAAAGGGAGCCATTGTAATATGTTTTCTTGTATCTTTTAAATGATGAATGTTAAGAAAACAGAGGTGTTTTAGAATGAACCACTGCCAACTAATATTTGAAATACCAGACTTCAGGCTGAAATTCAAACAAAACATTTTTTTAACTTCTAAAACATTTTTGAAGAAGCATAGCATTAGATTAAAAAACAAAAACCAACAAAATAAAAATGTCAAAGCAAATGGAG
Organism: Ibycter americanus; assembly: GCA_035590275.1. Taxonomy (NCBI): domain Eukaryota; kingdom Metazoa; phylum Chordata; class Aves; order Falconiformes; family Falconidae; genus Ibycter; species Ibycter americanus. The sequence goes on from JAVJGI010000014.1 coordinate 78,443,663, forward strand.
ACCGGACCCTAAGCAGTCTTCCTGCGCAGTCTTTCTCTCTTTCTGTATCTCCACAAGCCATTAAAGAACATGCTGGGTCACAGAGTGCCCTTGCTTGTCAGCATCATACGGCATTATCATAGATGGCCTTGACCATGCTAATAACACTTATACATGAAGATCTATATAATTGACATTTCTTGCATTCCCAGAAAATGCAAGCAGCATAAAGTTGTCTAACAGGATTGACCTGTCAGAAATGCCTTCACATATACAGCACATTCAGTCCATCCAAGATGTGCCGAACCTAAAGTGCATATTTTGCACCAGTGACCAGTGCAGTACAACTATTGTGGAGTACACAGTGTATATCAGACACATCCATGACCTCCTGCACAACTGTAGGTGTAGAACAACAATGGCCAACTGCATGCATGGAATTTGTCTTTAAAGGATTAGCATACAGGAATAAACCACACCTTTAAGTAGAGGAGCGTTATGAAACCTGTAAACCATATATGTGTATCTCATTTAAGCCATCAGAACATGGCTTAAATTGGATTTAAAATCATGTACCATTGCTCTGTTCTTCTTGCGTGTGCACAACAGTTGCCAGAAAAGAGATGTGACTCTCTGTACAACTGCTTTAAATGCGTAAGGTCTAAAAGCACTCTTTTTTGGACACACTAATTTAAAGTATAGATATTTACCCAATTTGTTTCAATGTACAGAAAACACAGTGCAGTTTTGGGGACTTGACATTTTACATGAGCATTCAAAAAATGCTAGTGTCACTTAGATAAGAACATTTTAAAATAATTATTCTTGTTTTTCAAAACCAGGCAGCTAAAAATTAATGAAGAAAAAGCTCTGAACTAAAACTACTTTTATTCTCTTTTCTTGATATTCAGCTTTAATCTGGGTATAGTCTTTTATGCAGCCAATGGCTTAGGGATGTGAACAGCCATAAATGAATCTTATAAAAAGAAAATTAATGTAGCAAAATCTGACAGCTGTATGGCATTTATTCTAAGCAAATTCTGCACTGGTTCAATCTCATGAGCAACTGTTATTTGGGTCAACATTATTGCTTTCATAGTTCACAGTCTTTATCTCCCAGAAGAAAGCCAATTTTTCTTCACTCCAATCCTCTTAGGTAGAGCCCCAAGAGTTTGTATCACTGACCCCAGCATTTGCATTCTACACCATGTCCACAGTCAAGACACAGTATCTCCCTCCCTAGAGCATTTTCATTAAAAAGGTGGAACATATATGCAATCCCTGTAAATTAAGCCTTGTTGACTTTATGTTTTTTCTGGAGCAGAGGGAGATTTTTACAAAGCACAGCACATTGCAGAGCAAAGAACACAGAAGATAGGATAAAAATTAAACAAATAATATCCAAAAGATCCAAAAGTCAATATACCGTGTTTCATTTCTTTTTATTTCTGACAGAAGCATTGGCCTCAGAGTCTAGTAGGAGCAGTTCAATAATAACGATCTAAGGCTGGTATTCAATAGAGACTCAACAGCTGACAGGTCTTCTGTTCAAATTGACAAGAGCACAAAGAAAGGTTTGAATAATTAATTGTAAATAGTTGGATGTGATCTGAGTGTATGACCAACCTGTTACATTGACTTGTGTCCTGGTTTCAGCTGGGATAGAGTTAATTTTCTTCCTAGTAGCTGGTACAGTGCTGTGCTTTGGATTTAGTATGAGAATAATGTTGATAACACACTGATATTTGAGTTGTTGCTAAGTAGTGCTTACCATAAGTCAAGGGCTGTTCAGTGTCCCATGCTCTGCCAGGGAGGAGGTGCACAAGAAGCTGGGAGGGAGCAGAGCCTCCTGTCCTGCTGTCAGAGCAGCTGTCCTGGCTGACCTGAACTAGCCAAAGGGATATTCCATACCATAGAACATCATGCTCATTATATAAACTGGGGGGAGTTGGCCAGGAGGGGCCAGTTGCTGCTGGGGGACTGGCTGGGCATCCGTCAGCGGGTGGTGAGCAATTGTATTGTGCAGCACTTGTTTTTCTTGGGTTTTGTTCCTTTCTTTTTGTTATCTCCCTTTTTGTTACTACTAGTAGTATTATATTTTACTATATTTCAATTGTTAAACTGTTCTTAACTAAACCCATGGGTTTCACCTTTTTCCAATTCTCCTCCTCATCCCACCGTGGGGGCAAGGGTGGACGTGGACAGTGAGTGAGAAGCTGCGTGGTACTTGGTTGCTGGCTGGTGTTAAACCACAGCAACTTGCTTTGACCTAATCTTTCAAAAAGAGATATTAAAGATTAAACTCTTCTACACTTTTTTTGTATTACCTGGCTAGCTCTTCTTCTGTGGCATAGTCTGTAGAGTTGATGATAGGTGCCAAAGGAGAGACCTGATTTCACTTGGGTGGGTAGGATTCTGTACTGCAAGCCTGCCTGGTCTCTATATAAAGTACTTTTAAATTCTACTATATAGATGCGTCCCTCAAAAAAACCCACCAGGGATGTGGAAAGAAAGTGGCATCACCAAAAGTAACAGCTATTCACTAATTAATTTCTTCCTACCTTAAAAAAAAAAAAACAACCTTATATGAAAAGCTACCCTTTCTCATTTAATTTCTGATATACTTTTTAGCTAGCTTTTCCTAAATGATTTCCCGTTTAAATAGAAGCTGCAAACACCTGAACATTCAGAGGCAAGCTACATGATTAACACCATTTCAAACACAATCTGCATTTATTTTTTTAGGCACTTAGTATGTTAAAACGTGTGACTTCAACTCAGCTCAGATGCTGCTTTTTCTGCCTCAGCAAGCCTCAAGTACTGGTGGCACAATAAACCTTTGTTTAACCACCACTCACCATATTTGCGTGACAGAAATTGCAGATACCCAATAATCTCTGGCTGCAAAAGTTCATATAGATCTTTTAACATGAGAAGGAAAGATCGCTATTTCAGGCTGCCCAGGGTCTGTGAATTTGTAGTTAAATGCTGATTCTGTGTTTTGAAGGAGTATTTGCTACAGTTAACTGGTAAATACTTGCTACACTGTACCTTGGGAAACTGAGATTTTTTCAATGCCGAGTAACAAATATTTTCTGTGAGACCCAGGCTTCTCTCTCCCCTTATTCAGACAAAATTCTCAAGAGTTTTACTGTGTGTGGGAAGGCTGACTGACTGAGGATGCATATTTTAAAGTTTGTTTGATAGCTTGTCTTCTGAACAACAGCACCACTTGCATGAAAGAATATGATTGTTCAGGACTCTGCCCCACTGCATTCTAGTCCTAGGTTAACACTGCACCACAGCACATAGTGTATAGAATTGATATAGTCTCTGGTACTTAATTATAAAAAAAAATATCCTGTCTTTTTTTAAAATATGACTTATGTTTAAGGCCAATACTAGCTCTTAAAAGACAGTAAGTTTTGAAGAAGAAATTGGAATACACAGAAGTAGAACATACCTTTAATAAGATAGTAAGATGTTAAATTACCTTAATTCTTCCTCAGATCTAAAATAATATTCTGTGGAGAGGCATCACCTGTTTCTTACCACACTGTACCCTGTGGTACATATTAGTGTTGCTGAAAAAAGTATTTTCCAAAAATTTTAGGAGCAATATTTGCTTAGACTCAGTTAAATATTTATACATTAATCTTTAGTTTTATGTAACAATGTATCCTATCTATGCATGTGTGCACATGCATGTCCTCATGCAGGTGATAAATAATAGAAGATCCCTCTTTAGGATAAATTATAGATGAGATGTATAATATATGAACTAAAGTTAACAACGGGAAAAATCATTCACACACAAGAAGCTGGGGGGCAGAATTCAGTGAAGTCCCACTACCTGCTGGAGAGAGGTGGTGAACAATTAAAACCTTAGTTCAGAAAAAATAGATCTGAAGATTTCGTAACTGTGCAGCTTTCTCTGCTCTGTTTATGGAAACATTTTTTGTCAAAGCAACTGGAAAAAAAGAAGTATCAAAAAAAGTAAATCTCACTTCACTGAAATAATGTTGAAAATTTGGCAGGATTCAGGGAAGAGCTGCAAGAGTGATTCAAGAGCTGGAAGCCCAGTTTTACAGTGGTAGCCTTAAGAGCCATAGACCTTAGGTTATGAGAAAGGAGCTTATAAAGAGACATGAAAACAGCCTGAGGGATGAGAGGGAAGACTTTTAAATTAGCAGGTCAAGACATAACAGCATACCCTATCAGAAGGTAAAAACTACATTGATTGAGAATAGACAGAGATGGAAAATTTAAGCGATAGGGCATTCACAAAAAATATCTCCGCTCATGCAGAAATACATGTTCATACAAAGTGGGTATAGGAACTCTATGGTAAATTCAAGGAAGAAACATGAAAGGTCAAAACAATCTAAAAGATTGTTTAGAAAAAAAGCAAAACATTTGTCTTTCCTATGAGAATTTGCAGATGTGTAGGAATTAAACACTTTGCTGTAGCAGAATTACAGTGAACTACTACTGGAACTGTGGCCCTATCATCTCCCTCTGCGTGGCCCAGCCCTTTTACTCCTGTGCCTGGAAGGCACCTGGGGAGCACAGCATTACGGGGGGCTTCCTTTGGAGGTGCCCACTGCTGCATATGACGCCAGCTAATAATTTGAAGACACTTGCCTTTGGCTTCTAACATGAATTATCAAAATTTTATAATGGAATTACCTCTCTGCACATTGCTGGACACATCTGTCCCCTTCTATGCTGAAAAGCCTCCGAGTAAAGAAATTCCTAGAATGCACGAGCAACTGTTTCTCTGACTTCATTATTACTTCTGGGTTCCTGACCAGATCGAATGTATTGCATTCACACAGGAATATCAGAACAACCTATGCTAAAACAAAGAACCAGGAGCTTGAAAGCAGCAGCACCTTTCAAGAAACGTAGAGCAAATATAAAAAATGCACACAGTGGCAAAGTTGCTTGCACAGAACAAAACTTGGTCTCAACAGTTGCTGATAGCCTGATCCAAGCATAATGTGAACCAACCATCAGCCAAGTTTCTTCTGAGACTTGGAGGGGTGAGGGTGAGAAATGTATGTTAATTTCAGATCCAAATGTTCTTCATAGTCTTCCTTCTAATTTTTGTAATTCCTGGTTTCAGTCTGGATTAGGACTTAATCTATGTTAGAAAATTAGTAGAGGTATTTGTAATTTCCTACTACTCATTCTTTCAGAATTATGAAAGCATAGATTTTCTTCTCTTTTTCAACTTAGAAGTCATTTTCATGTTAACATAGAAGCCATACTTTTCTCATTTTTTCACACTGGTCCACATTTTTGTGGAGAAGTGTTCACAGATCACTTTAAGAATCTGTGCAAAACCACAGTAAAAAAATACTTTGTGCTTTATTTCTTTTCTCAAAAAACATCCTTGATGTTTGCTGTGAATATTAATTCCTAGCATTGGCCCGGGATCTGGGAAAGCTTTATTTTGAAACTGTTTTGTCCTTGTTATTATATAATAAACCTGAGAATGAAAACATTTTGGAATACAGTTTCCAGCCCAGGGTTTTTCTATGCTCCCAAAGATTGTAACTACACTGAAATTAAGAATTGGACATGTGGGCATTCAGATGCACTTTTTGGGCTTGAAGTAATTTCTGTTAAATCTAGGGAAGTCAGGAACAGGATCAGTACTCATTAACAATGCTAGGTATGCACACTGCAATGTTGTGCCCATAGTATCTGCTTTCTAAAAATGTCATAATCCCAAATGGGAGGCATAAATGGGCTACTATCTTTCTCAAAATTACTTACAAAGGCTGGTAGGAGAATACACTACATGAACCCACCCTCCTCCACCTTGTATGTGTTCCTTCCCCTTGGTTTTAAGAGCTGTTCTGCTCAATTTGAGGAGGACAAGAACATTATTCGGGAAAACAAAGAGAAAGCTGAAAGTGGAGCAGGTAAATAACTGTACAAGGACCATTATTTTGAAATAGGATAGAGGTCCATCAGTTTAAAGGGATGGAGAAAGAGGAACATGGATGTATTGATGGATGATAGGACAACTGTGAGTTACCAGTGAGACATAGCCAAGAAAGAACATAACAGGATTCTAAGATTAAACAGGTAAGGAGTTTTGGCAGACACAGGGAAGCTGAAGTACCATTGGATAAGATGCAGGCAAGAGCTCATTTAGGATATCATCTGTAATCCAAGTTGATTTTGTTCACAAAGGACGTCTCAAATAAGAATAAAAGATCAGCTATGTAAGTGCTTAGGGAAAAAGAGAACCTACTCTTTCAGAAAGGACTTTAAAAAGTTGGGGATTTTATGCTACTAAAATAAAGGTAGTAATAAATGTGTCAGTAATAATATTACAGTAATAAAAAAATAAATATGTTTGGGTGTACCTGGGAAAGAGGGAGAAGAATTATTCAATTTAAAGAGCATTATTGGAATGAGATTTAATGGGTTTGAATTAGCCATTAATAAAACTTAGTCTAGACATTTGAAGAAGATTAGAAGAAGATTGAGGAAGATGGAGAGCCTCCCAAACAGAGTAGTAGGAAAATCTACTTGTTTCAAGACGGAGCCTGAGACAGAGATGGAAGTGACTGTGTAACATGATGTGTGAGTTTGGAAAGCTTGTGAAGTAAAGTTTTGGGCATTAAATTAAAGCAATAAAACTGATATTTGTTAATGTTTCTCAGCACATATTGTTTCGTATTTTGTTGATTCTGTGATTCAGATCTGATTATTAATTGTAGGAGTCAGGAAGATTTCTTCCCCCAGACTCTTTGATGTATCTATTGTCTTCTCAGCACAGACCTTCACAGCAAGGTGATGGGCAGAAAATAACATTCTCAAGGGAATGGCTTAGAAAACCTAGAGTACCTAGTTGGCATCTGTTGTTTGCATGCTCAGGATTAAAGACAGTCTCCTAATTTGGGAAAAATAAAAAATTATGATGCCAACAAGACTGGCAAGGTCCTCTGGGCTCTTTACTTTTCCCTGCCACTGGGGGGTTGTAAGATATCACTTTTTCATCCCTTCTCTTCATTGTGTCATAATGGTTTGGGTTGTTTTTTTTGTTGTTGTTGTTGTTGCTGTTTAGTAAATTTAGATTCTGTACACCAGAAGCTATAAGATCATTTCAGGGAACGCTTTTTGGTTTGTGTTTTTTTGGGGAGGTTAAGAATAGATGTTCTGTGAACTGTTCAATACTATGTATTTATGTTCATGGAGCTGAACTTGATGACCCAGATCATTCTTTTCCTAAATTTCAATGGAAGTCACAATTAGTTTTTGCTTTTATGTCCCCATTTCAGCTGAGTTTCTAACCATGGAAGGTTTCACAGCTGGGAATAAAGCAAAAGATCAATTTTCTTGTGAGGTTTTTTTTCCACCTTTCCAGTTCTGTGCAAGAAATTACAAGGAGAAAATCCTTTTAGAACTTGGTTGAGGAGATTCACTTTCTAACAGAAAAACTGAATGTCTAATTTGACATAGTTCTTGCATTTATTTGCAGTAGGTTAACATTGATGCACCCTTAAAACAGAAAATTAAACTATCTGTTACTTGCAATTAAGTATAAGATCTTCACTTGAAGTTTATACTATGAGGTATATGTACAAGGAGGATTATAATGAGTATCTCTATTCATGCACTGTGTCATGCTTTCCAAAACTACAGGGTTTGTCAAGCCACCAAAAGAGCCTGTACACAGTGAAAACCTTTGTTTTCTTTTATAATTTACAGCTTGGATACTGTGGCTATTTTTGTCACAGTGTCACTGAAAAAACAAAAGCCACCAGAATATTTCCACTGGACAGATATTAGGCTCACTGTTCTTAGCACAGTTGTCTTGATTTCCTGATGCCTTTAAGGAGCAGTTGGAAGAAAGCATACTAATCACAAGTTATGCATATGTAAAGGAGACTAAGATGCAGGACTGTCCTTTAAGAAATATAACCAATAGACAAGTAAACCAATTTGCTCTACAAACTTTTCCAAAAATAGGAATTTGGATGGTAATTTTATATCTACCAGTAAAAACATCAACAAAACCACCAATAAGCTAATGTAAATTTCCCAACTTTGAAGACCAAAGTCACATAAATTGAATATGGTGGGTTTACTGTTGTAAGGGACAATGAAGAAATGTAGAAAGACAAGAATTTACTATTCTTTTTTGTATCATAGAGTGGGAGGGAAATTCTGGGCCAGTAGGGAAGCAGCTAAATTCCCAGGAGGCGGTAATAACATAGTGTAATATAGTGTAGGTCTTAGGCGTATGATGGTGTAAGGACAACTTAAACGAGCTGAAGATCTGCCTTTAGGGTAACAGGGAATAATTTAGTGAATGGTTATTCGTACAAGCTTGGTCAACAAGAAAACTCTAATGGTTCTTCCTTCTCTGATTTTCATTAAAGTTCTTTCTGTATAAAACATCTCAACAGAAAACAGAAACCACTGGTACAATGGCCACAATAACCTGCTCATGACCATAAGACCCTATACTTCAGGCTATTAAGAAATAAAAATAATGGAAAAGAAAACCAGTATTGATTTAAAAAAATCAGCTTTAACACCAGAGAAAGTTAAAACATATTTCCAGTCTATTCACAACCTTTCTATTAACACCTGTTACTTAGTAATAACTAATGCCACTGCATCTACTGGAAATGCAAGTGAACATGAGATGAAGCAGAAATCAATGCATCTCATTACCAACATGTAAATGTGAACCTTAGGAAATACAAATACAACAAAACAGAGGATTGTTCTTCAGGTTTTCTTGGAGCTGCAGAGACATAGATCATGTGTAAAAACAGACTGTAAAATATCATATTTATCCAGTCAAACCAATAACACAAAGTGTTGGCATGGGTGATTCTGAAGTTTCCTAAGGGATTCTTGGACAACATTCCTTGGATTTTTTCTCACGCCCCCAAAAAATTCACAATCAATTTCCTGAAAACTGAACTCTACAGTGGACCCTCCCTATTAAGATTTTGAGAAAAAAGCAATCTACTAGGGGCCTTTCCTTTGGATGAAAACACTCTTCCACTCTCTGAATCATCAGAACAAAGCTGTAAACTATGCAAAATGGATGACCATAAAAAGGTATAAATCCTATGAGATGCTAGTCAAAATTAGTATGTAATGTCCCAGCAATCCATCACCTAAGTAAGTTGGGGACAATAACAACTCACAAAGCTAGGTCTCTCCTGCTGATTTTTAAAGGAAGAAAATGGGCTCAACAGTTCACAGGTGAGTAATCTACCTCATTCAATGGCAAAACTCCAATTTGCTTATCACTGCTACTTGGAAAATTTTTTACCTTCTATACATCAGAAATGAAAATGTTATTACATGTTGTATATAATACCATAGCTCCTTTGTGCTGAAAGCCTTACAGTACTGATTCCCCAAACCATTCCCTACAGGTAATACAGTACCTGCAAGTCTCTCTAATGTTGCTCTTGGCAACAGGGAACTTAGAAGGTTCCAACTAAGACTGTGAAAGCAAAGCATGCCATGAAATAGTCATAATGCATACAATTAAGTTGATCTCCAGTTGAGCATTATGACTTCTAAAAATCTTGTTTTGAGTGTTACAAGTTGTCTTGAAGTGGAGGCATTCAGAAATCATTAATATTTTAAATATTCTTCACCTTGGATCTTCCGGAGAAGTCACTGACCTAGTTTGGTTTGGTTTTTCAGCTACTCCAGTAAGTTTTGCTCAGAATGTAACTGAATGGAAAAAGAGAAAAAGCTCTTCCCAGATTTCATGAGAGAAAACAGAGAGGGTGTGGATCCTACTGTTAAGGGGTTATGGCCATCCACGAGCTCTACCACTTGCCCCTAGAGGAAAAGGACATGAAAAATCTTGCAAACTTTTCATCCACAGACAGGAAGCAGAAACTGGAGTCTATTCCACAACACCCTTCTGCTGGGTAACACTGCTTTGATTGTGTTTTCCTTAATATTGGTCATTAATTAGGATTTAGCAGGTTTTAAGACTTACCACAGTGTAACTACAAACAGAACTGGATCCTAGAAGAATCCATAAGTAGCATCCAAACCTCAAGTGAAAACTATAATTATTCCTTTTCTGTATCAAGCTTATTCCTTAAATCTGACTTTTTGTTTTTCTTCTGGACACTGTGGTTGTCTTGACTAAGTATGCAATTCTGTGCTTTCATTTGATTTTTTTTTTAGTTTTATGCTTTGAACTTACTAGGAGGGGAAAAGAATATTGGCATCTACAAAGCGATTGACTGTGCAGCCTGATCATTTGCTAAGCATTATTAAAAGCTCCCTGAAATCACTTCAGTGCATTGCCCTTTACAAGCCATCAGCCATCAATTCCGACCGTCAAATGTGATTACCAGCGCTCTTCCTGAAGCTACTTCCAAGCCATTAGTCTGATCGAAAAGCTGTGTCTTTTTTTTTCCCAAGTGCATGTAAATCTACCATACCAGTGCTTCTGTGTTTATGTGGTGATTCACTACACTTCTGAATAGCATTTATGGTGTTAAATCTCCAAGACAAGTCAGAATTTGTTAAATTTACACAAATCATCCTTATTTAAGGAACTTTTTCAAAAGTATGCTCACATGTACATCTCTCTTCTATGTACACCTATCCATTATGTATTTCAAATGTACTTGTTCTGCTAGTATGTGCAAAAAAAGATTTAGTGGCAGTTGCTTGGAAAAGTAGAATTAGACTGGAATCCAACTGTGCTACCAGTATCTACCAAATGTCCTTCTTTTATGGAATATATTGTGACTACTTTTGCACTTCTGTCTGACCAGGAGTGGATGACTCCCAAACAACATTCATCCAGGGCTATACAAAATATGTTGTAAAGAAGGGTAAGCACTTTATATTCGCCACACATTGATTCTGGGAAATCAAACTCAGTACGTCTATGATTTTTTGCACAGAATTGTAACTGAACGTAGACACTGACTCTACTACCAGCCCATCCTTCACTCCAAGAACAAAATTGCAAACATGAACAACTCACACAGGAATATTAACAAGTATTGAGCTGAGGTAGTTAAGACTAGGCACCAAACATAACACGTTTTCTGATTTCTTACTTACCAAGCTAGTTACTCACTGGAACAGTCTCACTAGGGACATGGTAGAATCCCTGTCACTGGGGATTTTCAAGATGCAATTGGACAGGGTCCTATGTAATCTCAACTAGGCTCCCTTTCCTGCAAAAGGTTGGACCAGATCATCTTTTGAGGTCCTTTCCAACCTGAACTATTCTATGAAGCAACCCCAACATGCTGAGATTTCTCAGCACAAACCATTTTGAGTCTGTTAGGAGAAAAAAAAGAATAGAGAAGGACAGGTTGTCTTTATGTGGTCCTCCCTCTTTAAGAGTGGTAATGAAACACCACATCTATGCTCCTCCCTCTCACAGTTCTTTGGAATTAAAATGGCCATTGTCAGCACACTTCAGGGCAAATCAGAGCACTCTATTCTTCAAAAAGCATATTTCATTTAATCACACAATTTATATTTCAGATGCACTCACATTTATCAGCTTGTTAGAGCTTGTGTTTCTTCATCATCCTGTATCAAACATGACCAATGAGCAATCCTGCTGTACTCATGGTCAACGCTCAGAAAGGTGATCTTTGGCATCATCACCTGGACCTGTGTGCTGTTATCTAGATGCTGAAATGTGAATACAAGACTTTGAAGAGTGGGGTATTACAATTACCATGGAAACTGTTCCAGCCCATTGCTTCTAAAGTCATGGAGGTATGGATTTAGGTGCCTAACTTGGCTACCCAGGCTTGTAAATGCCACTGGATGACTCTCCAGCATGCACTGACAGGCCCGTTCACAAAATGGGCGGGAGGCAGAAATCTGAACAACCCCCACCTGCTTAGTTTCCTTTTGACTAAAAACATAGGAAACAGAACTTTTAACGAATATACTTAAAGATATCTAGATCTCAGCCACGTTACCATCTCCTTCTACCGTACAACTGAGCAAATGACCAACTTTTCATTTATTTGTGTGGGCAAAGCCTTTCATGTGTTTTTTCACTTTATAATTGGAACATAATATGCCAAGATAATTTATCTTCACCTGATTGAGAAACCAGAACAAATCCTCACAAATGAAGAGGTCCTGTAGCAACAACAGCTGAAGAAATCATTATAAATGCAAGACAGCAAGATAGACAGGTAACTAGAAGATGCACCATTCCCTGCAAATAATTTATAACAAATAATTTATTTATCCAATTTCACTGGTTTTTTTCTGCTCACAATGCATTAACAAGATCCCATAGTCCTAGAACTGACTCTTTACTTGAAATTATTCATGATTTTCCCCCTTTAAAGATAAAAAGGTTTCCCTTCTCCTTTCATTTTCAAAAAGATTTTTACCAGGTTTGAAAATTATGTAGGATTTGATTTAAACTAGACAACTTCATTTGAGCTTTAGAGTGCTGAAAACTTACCCATAGCTCAATTTTTAATTATTCTTAACTGTATTTTTTTAAGGATACTTTCCCAAGCTACACGCTTCAGTAATCCTATGTAAGTATTTAAGATACATTCCAATCTGATTTTAAACAAATCAGATATCTAAGTAGCACACATCTCTAACTCATGGTAAAAATATTCAGCAGTGGGTATCTTCTGTATTTGTCTCTCAGTTTCAAGTTCTTCTTTTATTCTTCTCCTGTCTACACACCAGTTTACACTTTGCCACAGACCACACGCTATGTACCTGTGGGCACAGTGGGTCACTTACAGAGCAGCCTCTTTGCCTTCACTTCCAGGCACGGCTTCCCCTGGGCTGGCTGAGCTCTAGCTCTGGGCTACCAGCAGAACCTTCTTCCATCCTGGTCAAAGGTGTCTGTGAGCACACCCTCAGCTTTTAACAACACATTTGGAAATAATCTCACTCAAACATGACGTTGAAAGTCAGAGGCATTTTCCGTGTTACTGACGCCTTTTGCAGCTGTTTTGACCAGAAGCTTCTCTTCTTTACGGAATTCTCTTTCTACTAAGAATAATCATTGCTTCTGCACGTGAACTTTTCCTTGCACTAAGGAATGCCTCTGAGACACCCAACCGTGGGGTGTCTTATGTTCTGTTCTACAGCACAGACTTTTTCCTAAAATGCAGTATTTCAAATAATCATGAATTGCTTTGGGGATCTTTTGGAAGGACTGTGGACATCAGCTGCAGGGAGTGCAGGTAAGTGCTCCTATTCCAGCATTGGGACATAGCGTCATATTTGGGCCGTGTATCACAGGTGTCTAAGTCAGGCAGAAGACCTATTTCTCTTCGGCTGACTGCGCAGAGAGCCACGTCTCACTAGCCATGTGTTGGTAACTTTCTCCAGCTGCTCAGTGTCAGTACTAACTTACATGCTAGTAGTTACACCACCTGAATTAGGCGTGGGCGTAAGGCAGTATGAATATGGAATCCCGAAATTCAGTATTTAAGAACTCACTTATTTAAACATAGCCCTTTGTGTGAGCAGTTATCACAGATGGACGGTGTCATGGAGCACAAAACAGGCAATGCAGAGCCTGAAACAAAAGGATCCTATGCTCCAAAGTTTATCTTGAGGGCTATGGAGCAAAAAATGACAAGGGCTGAGGACCTTCAGCAAATGCTTAATCAGTAATTTCTTTTGTGAGGTAGTGTTAAAAGTTGTTGCAATATTAATATTTCTAGTTCCCCAACAATAGAATATCTTTAATCATGCCTGTGGCACAAAATACTACTTTTAACATTTTGATTTTCCATCAGTATTAGAATACATATTAAATGACATAAAATTCATTACGTATTGCAATATATATATAAAGGGCACAAACCCATACATATCAGCCATCTTGTCCATTCAGATAACAGACAGCATATTCAGAATGTTTTCTTATGTGGTTTTTCATTTTTTCAATCTACCCTCAGTATTTCCATTTTTCTACTACATATACTTTATATACATATACTACATACATATACATATACTACATATATTTTACAAAATACGTATTTGCCAGACATAATGTCTTTTCCTCAGAAATACTGCTCATAAAGAGAATATGCATGAGGCACATATTAAATTGACATATGCTACCAAAGGAAAAAAGAAGAGGAAAACCAGCAGGTCTTCTGAATTTGTAGTCCTCCACAATTTTTTCAGTTATTACGTACCAAGATGATACAGGTTTATAAATAAACTAACCATTGCTACAACAATTAAAATACACAAGGACCACATTTTTTAGAACTGGGATGCAAAAATCACTTATTTTTGTGTCATCAAAAGACTGACAACTGTTTTAAAGACTGTATCCTGAAAAGCAGCATCAAAGAAATGGAGCATGACTTGCTTTTACTACTATAAAAAAAAAAAAAAAAATTACCAAAAATATTATCCTATTCCAAGTAAACTAACTTGCAGCCAGAGACAAAAAATCTCAGAAAAAATCAAGTCTCAGCACTGCAAATAGTTAAGCAGGAATATCTAAGAAAAGTGATACTGTGGGAATTTCAAAGTTTAGTATTTTAATTAGAGAACACTGAATTTTTGGCACAAATATTTCTGAAGCCATTGCATTAGTAGGAAGACTGAAGTATTAACACGGCACAACTAAACAGCCAATTTCGCTATTGAGACTAAAAATAAATGAGTTAATTGATTACATTTTGTAAAAGTACAAAAGGATCAAGCTAATATTTATAATGTTTTAATACTACATGTCCATAGCAATGTCATATTTCCATCCATGTAAGAATTTATGGGAAAATGGAAGAATTTGCCATTTCTGTGCTTAACAGCTGGAAAGATCTTCCTGTGGTTTTAAAACCAAAGGCTATAATATTTAGCTTACAGTAGTTCAAAACTTTACATCTCTTCTACCATTTTGCTACATGTTGGCTGATACTTTCCTCCATAGTGAGTCTTCAAACTACTAGTATAGTTCTGAAATGTTATTAAAACAAAATTTTCTTTTATACAGAAGGATTTATACCACAGGACGCTTCAAGCTATGCTGAGAATATGCAGTAGGGGCATGGTTTTTTACACTTCAAGGCCCTAATCGAGCTTCTTTTCCAAGACCACTGGGGGCAAGTGGAAGGTGACAATTACAGGCACTTGGGTATCACCTTGATTTGGAGTCAGTGCTACCAGGGCGTGCACCTGGACGCAGGAGCTCAGAAACACTCATGTCATTACATAATTTAGACATAACCTGAGAGTGTTTTCTAAAGCCAACACAATACAGATAACTGAATTTCAGCAGTAAACTGCAATAAACTAGTCCCTGTGCGAGTCACAGACTGGAAGAGCTGTCTTCTGTGTGCCTGTACATGGCTGTGAGAAAGTCTTGGTGCAATGCAGATGAGATGTCTGTACAAAGACACTACCGAAGCATTTCATTTCTACATAAACCTAATTAGTCATTTACCTTTCAAAATTTCTGCCATCTTAAGAAAACTCTTTCTTTCTAAGCCCAACTTTGGCATTACAAGGAAAAGTCAGAAGAATTTGAGATGTGTGAGATGCATAAAACCTAAATCCATAGGAGAGTCCTATAGCAGAGCCCATCAATACACGCAGACAGTACTGTTCAGCCCAGAGCTGCCTAAAAAGTGAGGTGACTGGGAAAAAAGTTTCACAGGAGCCGAGATGCAGCAATGGGAAGGCACCATGCTGTGTATGTATATGGTCTTCTAAGGGAAAACACAGTGACTCTAAGGATTCCGTAAGGACAAGGGTAGCATTCCTCCACAGCTGTGCAGTGGTGTGAAAGTGGCTCTGATGGTTATGTTTTGGTACAGGGTTCAAACGCCTGAACCAAGTGTAAGAGCTCAGACTTCAACTGAAGATCCTGAGAGTCAGGGGAAATATGGGAACCAGACTGTTCACTGCCGTGAAATGGAAGGTAACTCTGGACATATGTACAATGAAATTTAGATGTTTAGAGAACTTCATGGGTGAAAATTTAGAGATCTTGAACAGGTAATGTAACTACAAAATCAGTCAACGCAATTTTGCTCTACTTCATTTTTAGTCATCAAAATGTCTAAACCAAAATCGGGATGGCAAGCGTTTGGGGGTGGGATATCTTCTTAATTTTGTCTAATGCCTTGACAAAAACACAACTTTCTGGCTTGAAATACAGATGTATAAGTTGTATGCTTCACATTTAAGGGACACCAGAGGTATGTTTCAGAGCTGGGTCTGAAACACCAGCCAGCTAAACAATTTCAGGATTAGCATTCTCGCAGTCCATCTGCCTAGTGCATTGCACATAAAAGTAAGTATTATGTATATGCTAAGATATCTGGACTTCCTTTGAACTAGTAGCTGCATAATTTTGCTGAGCCTGGAGATGAAGTTTTGCTGAATGGTTAACCATTTAAATTAGACTCAGCACATATGAACACAGTAGGTGGTTGGCTTGTGTACAAGAGCTCAATAGCACGCTGCCCAAAGCAGAGAAAAAGCAAACTCCGGACTACATGCATGCCAGTTTAGGCAAACGTGTGTGTGTGTGCGCGCGCGTGCGTGTGCACACACGTGCATGCCTTTTCTCCAGTGTCAGTTCTACCAGAGAGAGGGCTTTGGGATTCACTCATTTGAAATTAAGTCATTCACTGTGTTGCAAGATACCCTAAAGAGGGTTGCTTTATTAGGCTATTTATACTGTCTGAGTGTGTAAAGCTGCATAGCTTGCTTTCTTGCATAACACATTTTTTACATACTTTTAAATTCATACCACATTTCTATGATAAAAACAAGTCCCCTAAGCATGTACAAGGCTACATAAGACTGTGTCTACTTAAATGTTACACTGTACATGGCATTCCCTGTAATCTCATTCATAATTCTAGCTGACATAACTAGTGTTCCTAGGTTGATGTATTTCTGATTAATGAGGCATTAGTTCTATATCAGGTAGCAATTTCAGAATAGTCTATTTCCAATGAGTTATGAATATGACTTGATTATTACCATTTGACCTACTCTTGATGTTGAGATGATTTGTGGCTGCATTTTCCCAGAGGACTGACCAAATGTCATTGCCTTGAAATACCACTGTTATGTTCCAGTAATTAAATGAAGATTAAAAAAAATTGCATGGTAGACATGGAATCTGTGCATGGTATTCAGCAACCTGAAATATTTGTACACTTACTTACAAGAGAATTTCCTTAACAGGAATGAAAATGATCTACATAAAAATTCTGCAAGTGTTGTCCTAATACCAATACAGCTGCTTCTATCTTCAAGACATTTGAAAACATCACATTCTGTCCCTTACTCCATTTACACCAGCCTCATGGCATTTAAAGAATGATGCAGTCATCAGGCATAGTCAACATGGGGTCACAAAGGGAAAGTCCTGTTTAACTAATTTGTTATCTTTCTATGATAAGATCACTCACCTAGCAGATGTAGTTTTTCTGGATTTTAGTAAGGCTTTTGATAGCGTCCCTCACAACATCCTTCTGGACAAGTTGTCCAGCTGTGGGATAAGCAGAGTCACAGTGCACTGGGTGAAGAACTGGCTGAAGGACAGAGCTCAACGTGTTGCAGTGAACGGGGCTACAACTGGCTGGCAATTGGTGACTACCGGTGTTCCTCAGGGTTCAGTCTTAGGGCCAGTTCTATTCAAAGTATTTATCAGTGATCTGGATGCAGGAGTTGAATGTACCATTAACAAGTTTGCTGATGATAGCAAACTGGGTGGTGCTGTTGACTCTGCTGAGGGACAAGAAGCCTTGCAGAAGGATCTGGATAGATTGGAACACTGGGCAATGATTAATGGGATGAAATTTTAAAAGCCCAAATGCCAGATTCTGCACATAGGACGGAGTAACACTGATCACAAGTATAAATCGGGAGAGGAGTGGCCAGAGAGCAGCCCTGCAGGAAGGGATCTGGGGGTGCTGGTTGACAGAAGGCTCAACGTGAGCCAGCAGCATGCCCTGGCAGCCACGAGGGCAAACCGCATCCTGGGGTGCATCAAACATGGTATAACCAGTCGGTCAAAAGAGGTGATTACCCCACTGTATTCAGCATTGGTGCAGCCTCACCTTGAATACTGTGTGCAGTTCTGGGGCCCACAATTTAAGAATGGTGGGAAGGTCTTTGAATGCTTCCAGAGGAGAGTAACAAAGCTGACGAAAGCGATGGAAGACATGTCCTATGGGGAGTGGCTAAGGGCTTCGGGCTTGCCTAGCTTGGTGAAAAGGAGCCTGAAGGGCAACCCCATTGCTCTCTACAGCTTCCTGAGGAGGGGAAGCTGAGGAAGGTCCTGATCTCTTCTCCCTGGTACCCAGTGACAGGACGCATGGGAACAGTTCAAAGCTGCACCAGGGGAGGTTTAGACTGTACATTAGGAATCATTTCTTTACTGAGAGGATGGTCAAACACTGGAACAGGCTTCTTAGAGAGGCGGTTGATGCCCCAAGCCTGTCAGTTTTTAAGAGATACTTGGACAATGCCCTTAATAACATGCTTTAACTTTTGGTCAGCCCTGAATTGGTCAGGCAGCTGGACTAGGTGATCATTGTAGGTCTCTTCCAACTGATATAGTCGATCCTATTCTAAGCCTATGAAACGACCAAACCACAACACAAATTTAAAAAAAACCCAACATAACCTTTTTACCTTTAAATGGCAACCAGACACAGATAATTTATCATCCAGAGGCCAATTAAACACTTTCCAATTGTCCCCAACTATAATTTTGCTAAAAGGTCTCTGATAAAGGTTGAAATGAGCAAAGGTGCTCTTATCTACACCCTGAGAAGGAGTTCTTTTGACAACTGTCACTTCTTGCTAGCTGTGACATAACCGAGTTGCCATGATTTTAGATTTATGTTCATCCTTCTTATGACTTTCTCTATTATTTCTGATGATAAGGTGAATGGATTTGTTATTATTTATTTATTATATAGCAACAAAATGAACATTATTATTCCTTAAGCAGATATTCAGAATTATATAGGTTTGAAAGCACAGAAATAGAAGTCTTGCATGATTTGGTCAACTAATGAGATGACCAAGCAATAATACTAATAGCAATCTTGATTTTTTTGTATAATGTCAAGGTGATAACATTGTGAAAAATAGTAGCTGCACATATATTTTCATATGACATCTGTAAAAGAGAAGTAATTCTTTTAAAAACAACGACAGAAATGAAGGACATCCTTATTTAAAATTCTCTTTGCCCTGTGACTTGCAGTGTAACTTGTCACACTTCATTCAGACTCATCTTTTTCAAAACAGTGTCAGAATCTGACTGCTAACTTGGATGCTACTTAACTACCCTTTCCCCCCAGTTTATTTACCCCACAACAAAAGGCCATCCTTTTCTAAAGGCTTCTTCTATTTAGCACTTTGTCTCCTGAAGCAGAAGGGCATCAAACTTAAACCTTCTATCCCAACTTTGGGAAAAATCAAAAAGTAAAATCTGCAAGCAAGCGAGAAACAATTGTATCAAATACCACCAGAGCGAGCAGGAAAACCATAATGTCAATTTACATTCACGAGTCTGCAGGGGCAGAGCACATGTTTTCAAATTTGTGTGTGATCTGTGAGTGGAGCTTGCAAATCACTGCCTTCACTACTTAGGACTTGCCAGTCCTTAGCAGACTGAGGAGAGCTCTGTGCAGTTAGAAGCTGGTGGAGGAAAATCATACAGATGATGCTGTCCTGCAGGTAAATGGCAGGGAGTAGCTTGCATCCTATGGATTTCCAGCCTAAATTTCTCTTCCTTAGGTGATTTTCTGTACTTATGTTGCTGCATTTGTATAAAGTCTTTAGTTAAACCCAGAACTTCAAGTAATGTGGTAAGAAGATAACTGCAGCATGTGCTTTCCAATAAACGCAGCTAACTTTCAGTTAGGCTACATTCCACAAACATGTAAACAAGTACTTTTCCTTTTTGTAGCAACAAGGACTGTACAGTTTCACATGCATTTAACAGTTTTGCTTCATGTGCTCTAAATGTCTGGCTCTAATTTTTTCATATACATTAAAATACAGGAACCAAATGCAGCCTACTACATATCACCTGCACTGTCTTTGACCTAAGCTAAATGTCAGCTTTGGGATGGCGAGCGTGCCCTGAGGGCAGCCAAGCACACCACCAAAACTAGGGAACCAGGGAAAGTGATAAGCTTCAGCATGAGACGAGGCAATGAGTAAGGAGCGCTGTCATTTAATAAGGTCTGTTCTCAGTAATTACAGCGACACAATTTGATCAGCAAGGACTAAGTATCTTCATCTGAAAGGGATCGGATGAAATTAGTGCTGATGTAATAAGTACCATTTGTCACCATTAGGGAGAGAGGTGTTGACAGGTCCCTGCCGTTGCTGTGGTAACACAGCAGCACTGTTTCTCCTGGCATGGGCTTCAACTCCAGCAAGTTACACACAAGTCTGGGAGGCACAGGGTGCTCCGCCACGGTAACCCAGTTACCCTCTTCCCCAGCTTGGGTCACGCAGGATTGCCTGACACTGCCAGCACTGGGATTCCTGGGGCTCAGTTTGGGATGGTGGTCTGCACAGTGATGGTCAGCTGAGGTGTGCCATTCCCCAGCCTCAAGCCTGCCTTGGTTTCCCTGCTATCACTGACCTTGAACCTGCATCCTTGGGGATGCTCCCTCTGGATCACACTGGTTCTGGTACCTTGCCACCAGCTCTTTTGCAGCTGGCTTCCACGCAGGCCTCATGGCAGGTGGGAACTGCCTGTGTTTTCTGGTTATTTTGACAGCATCCCTACACGCTTGCTGGGTTGGCCACCTTCTGCCACACAACCTTATTGCAAGATTTAGAAACGCTGAAGGCTTTGTGTTGGCCAAACTAGACTGAAAGGTGTCCTTTCCAGGTGACTGCTTTCCACCAGGCAGCCCCATAAAGGAAATTTTCATTTGAAGCAGAAGCACAGCTCTCTGACAGTAAAACTCTAGTCACATGCAGTGAGGATATTCACAGGTAGATTACATATTGTTACAATATTTTCCACTGACACATTCCACGATGTGAAATAAAAAGGCAAGATTTTCTGCCAGCATACTAAAATACTAAGTGTGAAATGCCACATAAAAGAAAAAGAGAGATTCTCTTGATCAGATACTCATAATCAACGCACATAGCCAAAACACGATCTTAATTACTGTCAGTGGGTGGAAGTTTCCTGAATGTTAAATTACCTGCAGCAATTACAAACTAGTGAGTAACCTGTTTACAGCTTCCTGAAATTATCATCACATAATTTGGCAATCTGCCATATTTTATTTCATTAAAAACTTAATGTACCATAACATAATAGCCATAATAAAGCTGTCAAGGGCCACTCATTGCTATTTACTTAGGTATCGTCTGTTTATTATCTCTCAAAAACAACAACCAAACAGAAAGGAAACCTGGAGACTAACAGGTCACATGAGAAACAGGGAACATGAAGAGCTCCCTCTTTCTGCTGTACAGCCCCAAAATTTGTATCTATCCTACTTGTCTCACAGTCAAAATCATGCACAGGAAATACATAATAACCTGTTTTGAAGACCATTACCGGTTGCTAAAATATGATGCATTTAGATGGGACAAAACATAACTTGCCAGAACCCAGTAATAATTACTAATATTTTACACTATCTATAACATTAACAATACCTGCAAAATAAAAAAAAGTGACAATCACAAAACACAAAGCTATTAGATGATTAGTGAATCCTTCCAATTACAGCCTCACAGCACCAGACAAAATGGGGTGAGCTTGTAGCTGTACTTTTAGCTGGCACTGCTTTCTCAGAGGTTTCATCATTCAGATGGAGTGTAAGTCTAGAAATACAAGAATTTAAGAGTCATCCATAAACCCAACTGTTCTTACAGCAGAAGTGCAGATTTTCTTCAACAGCTACCTGCTCAAGCACTCACATGCACCACGCCTGCTTAAGTTTTGAAGCAGATGAAGTGCTAAGATGCAGGCTTTTGGAGGAAACAAGTGGGTATTGCTACAGCAGGTGTAGGTGGAACAACAGTACCAGTAACAGTATTAGTTGTGAGTAGCAAGACAACAGCACTAACAGAGCTGAGATACTAGCAAAAAACCCCACACGCTAGTGCTTAGTAGATTTAATGCATTAATCCTTGTGTTACTGACGCATGCTGAAGTAGTTTAACATATGTATATAAAAATACACTGTGCAGCATGTTAGTTAGTATATTTCGTCCACTTGGGATTTTTTTTTGGCTTATATATCAAGAAAATAGATAAAATTATGTAATGTTTTTGTGCATCGCTAAGTTATTGAAATCACAATGACAGAGCATCTTATTTGGAAAACATTCAATGACAATTTCACAAATGGGGCAAATAAACCAAGACACAATGCATTAAGTTTTCAAGTAGTGAGGGATAAATTAACACTATGTTTCAGTGCTCATAGACAGCTAAAAGAAGCATAGTTGATATTGTTCAGGTAATTCACAGTTTTAATCTTCAAGCTTTCAAGTAAGGGAAGAACTGTTGGATATACTCTATTTAAAGGCAGTATTTCTCTGAGTTTAAGATTAATGCATCAAATAGAAGACAATCAACACACATATAAGTACTGAAGAAATCTGAAGGGAATCTGTAGTAAAATAACACCCTTGCAGAAAAAAAAAAAAGCACTTTTCATTAAAACAATTTTGCTGACATCATTTTACCCCTGGGTTGGACATTAACCATAAGTGTGATTTACAATAAGCATTTTTTCTGGTTACAAGTGCTGCATAGCTACACTAGCACACATTTCCGAGGGTAAGCAGGCAAACTAGTACATTTTCCTCAGTTTCAGTCTAGAATCAACAGCTTATGCCATATTTAACAAGGAATATTAGCTAAAAATGAAAAGCAAATACTAATTTGACTTTCAAATTCATATCCAGATATATCCTCTCAGACAAAACCTGTTAGAACAGTTATACTAAAACCTTCATGCAATTTCACATACACTATCAGATCCACACCAGTCATTTCTCGGAACATGTGTGCAGGTTTTCCCACTTTGCCTCCAAGTGCAACTGGAAAGTGCAAAGGAAGGGGCAAGAGCAGAGGCTGTTATTCTCTATTTCAAGCACCCCACAGAGAAACTACACAAGTAGCAGCAGCAAAACCCAAGACTTTTAAGTCCTACACCTGAATTAGGGAACAA
The DNA here is from genome assembly GCA_035590275.1 of Ibycter americanus. Lineage (NCBI taxonomy): Eukaryota > Metazoa > Chordata > Aves > Falconiformes > Falconidae > Ibycter > Ibycter americanus. The sequence goes on from JAVJGI010000014.1 coordinate 78,466,840, forward strand.
CATCTGAAAAGTAAAGTTCATGTTTTACGCTACACTAAGACATAGGATAAAATAAGGGTACAAGGGACCTCAGATCCCAGTTCTCAACCAGAGTCACTGACTTTATTGGAACAATCCCAGTCCAGTCGAATGGGTTTGAAATAAGAAAATTTGTCTAGTGGGGCTAGTGGGAATTAGGCAATGATGCTGCTTTATCACAACTGAATCTGCTTACTAGGTTACAGTTTTGACCTAAAACACATGATGTCAAACCTGAAACTCATGATGTCAAACCTGAAACTTAACTGACTCATATTAGAGGTTTGCATTCTCTCGATACTTTTATCTTACTCACTCTTCTGCCTAAATGGACCCATTGTGGTCAATCTGTTACTGCACCTATAAAACATCCCTTTACCTGGTCTCTACATCTGGTGAAAAAGATTTTCTGCTTTCTACGAGTCTGTCTGCACAGCTCAGTATTCTGCCATGTACCTGAAGTCATCTGGATGTTGGAAAGAGTACTGAGCAAAAGAAGGACTTAAAAGACCCGGCCAAGTGCCAAGCTCAGCAGGCTGTAACACTTCCAGTATCTGGAGAAGCTCACCCATCCCCATACTTCACTGAACTGGGCAACTGTAGACTCACTCTTACAAGCTGTGATATTAGCAGTTTTACCAGTGGCAGATTATCCAGAGAGCTGGTACCACATTCCATGTGGTTCTCCTGTGTCATCCACTACATCCATCAAAGGTCTTCATGAAGGACGATTTACTAGCTGTGTGGGAAGGCACACAGGCCTGCAAATGCCCAGCTGCCATTAGATATACCTGGTAATTGCTGCCCCAACCTTCATTTCTCTGCTTTTTATTTGTTACGGTGCTGATGCCGTGAATAATTGTACTCCTTGATAGCCTTTTCACAATGTTTTTTCAGGATTTGTTTTATTATTTTCAGCTAACATTGGTTTTTAACACATGATTTGTAACGAACTGATTAAAATGCATCCTCAGAGACAGTTCATGAATGATTACATCATTCTGTCCTTCATGCTGCTATCATTAGAAGGGATGTGCTATCATTACTGCCTGAAATTTCTGAAAGGGCTTAAAAAAAACCCCACCACAAAAGCACATCAACACTTATGAACATGCTTTGGCAATAATTTCAGCTTTTACAAAGGCTTAATTTAATCTGAAACTTGTACTTAAAGGGAAAAGGCTCAAAATAGTAGCTGCTCACAGCAGAGCAGATGGTCCAGACAATAAAAGAAGCAGAACTATTTGAGGAACAGGAGTTGTTCACTGATAGAGATAGAGCCAGTTAGCAAGTGCAGTGAAAATTGTATTTCACTGGAATAAACTAATTTGCAAAACAAACTTTGAAAACTTGATATGGATTAATCTTTACCTTTTTTTCCTCCTTAAAAAAGATGTTCTGAACCTGTCCAAATGGTCCATTTTAAAATGAAACATTGTGTTTCAAGATGCTATTTCATTTAAAAATCTAAGATAATTGTAATAATTTATTTAAATATGGGGGGTGGGGGGTGGGGGGGTGGCGAATGGGATGACACACACCCAAACCAACCCAGTGTCAATTGAGATATATATCCTAAAGGTATCTTATTACAGGATGAGAGAAGAAACAAATTGTAGTTCTTCTAGGACATAAAAATTATTTCCTATTTCAAATTAATGTTTCTTGTAGCTCAGGAAAGGGGGAAAATAATCATGACAAACAGCAAAATACCTAATTGGAAAATCATAGTTAAATATTGGAGTTACCTGATTAATAATTTTGGGGGGGAGAGGTTAACATAATCCATGTCAGTAAGTCCTTTAGAAAGCCACCTCAAAATGGAAACATTTAAGTTACATCTTAAATTTGCAATAGCTGTAGAGTTTACTTATTAAATAACGATATAATCTACATGTATCAAGTTTCCAACTCCATTACTTTAACTAGTAATTTCTCTCGTGAACATTTATCATGTTCTCTCTTGCAGTTAAAATAAAGAAAATGTGTTATTTAACCTGAAATACCTTTGGTCATCTTACAACACACTTTCATTCAGTTCACACAACAACTCTTTAATTATTCAGAAGAAAGTGGAAGCTGAAGGGACTTTCTTGTGTAAGCCATCATTGGCCTTTGCTTTAGTAGGCAAACACAACATATAATCTTTTTTATAGACCAAAGAAGCACCATACAGATTCCTTTCACATCTACACTGCTTTCTCTTGAAAGGCTGTTTCAGAACTTTGGTTCTGTTGATGCCTGGAAGCTTTCTTCCAGTTTTCAGGCTAAACAGGTTTGGGATCAATTTATATTGATGCTTTCCTTTAGCTTATACAGCTTTGCACCCTCCCTGATGTTTTTACATTACCCTTCTTAGAGAAGCAAATGGTATTTCCCCCTTCCCTGACATATTTATTCTAGTTAATTATACCAGCCACACATTTTTTAGCAGTTTTCTAAGAGATTTTCTTCATTCCTAAATCCTGTCAGTAGGCATTCTTTATACTTATTCCAATGTGAATTTATCTCTGTTGATGACCAGCCATGAAGAAAACTACTCCAAACGAAATTGTACATTGCTTTGCATAACAATACTAATGCTTCCATCTCTCTTTTGGAAATACAACCTCGGCTTCTCTGTGCTTTGGATGATACTCTACTGACTTTCTGGATGTCGAGCAGCCTAGGCTATCTTATGTCTGGAAGTCATGGTATTTCTGGAGCTAAAAAAATAAATCAATTTTTACTGGAACATTATCCCTTATGGAGCTGAATGGCCTTTTCCCATCAGACGCCTAGAAATTGTCTTCACTTCTCCTCTCTAATGACTGCCTGTTAGTCACTGGAAAGCACTTTTACTCCTTCTGTAGGTCCAAACCCTGTGACACAGAAATCACGAATTTCCATGACTTCAAAGGAAACTTCAGTGTTCCATAGTTCCCAAGCTTTGGCTAGCAGTTAAAACACACAATAATTCTTGCTACTAATGAGAAAGCAATCACTGGGACAAAGAATTTAAGTGCTTCCACATTAACAGTTACCATTATATGCTAATCACATTTTAATTGCTAACCAGCCGCTACCAAAAAAGAACAGGCTACAAAAGCAGAAGATAAAATTCATGAAGCAGAAGTTTCAGTTTATCTCTTCTTTCATGTTTAATTTCCATTAGTTACTATCTGACCTGCATCTGTGTGAAATACATTAGGTTACAGAAGGCTCAGAGACCTTGGGTCAGGTAATTCTACAAAAACATCATCTGAGAAATATTTCATTTTTCAGGGAGCCTAGGCCAAAGGTTTGGATTTTCACACCCCCAATCAGGTTTGGGGTGGGTTGAACAACTTTTCTTCCCTATTGCTCTCAGCTTAAGTTTTCCAAAGTTGCCTATGTCCAACCTGTGCTTGCTATTGCAGCTATACCACCAAGTCAGTGCCACTGCTTATCTCCCAGAACTGAGCCAGCATGGTGAAGAGGCTTTTTAGCTCTGGCACAGTACCAGTGCAAGTCACTCAGCCGTGCAATTTCCAGAAGTAAGGCAGGGATGAGAAATTCACCTCTCTCTTCTTTGGAAAGCCAGGGAACCCCCTCTTCCCAAGTAATTCTGCACAGGAAAGAAGTTTTCAGGACAACAAAGTAAAACAAAAAATAAAACAGCAACCCTGTCCTTTCTACCCAGTTGCAAATTAATTCTACCCAAATGAAGATTATACATATTATATCTGAGCAGTTGAAAGTTCCTCTGGCCCACAGGCGGCCTTGGAAAGGTTTTTCATTTCATGCACATCCATCCTGTTAGTGAGCTCAGAAACCTTCTTTCTGTTTAAGTGCTGAGCAAGAAATGGTGGCGAATAGCAATTAGTGGAGAGGCATGTGGGGAGAAAAGTCCCTCTGGAGAGGGAAAAAGCACCTGAGGGCAAAGGAGCCTGCATGAGGAGGCTCAGGGAAGGTGTTGGGAGGGCAGAGGTTAACCTCGTTGTAGGTACCGGGGGTACATGGCTTGTGGGCTCCTCACTGACAACTCCCTTCAAGCTAAGAGTGATAGAATAACTCAGATATTCTACAGGAAGCAGGAACAGATTGGTAAAAGGCAATCCAAATCAGTACGTTTCTCTACCTCTGACTGTTAATTTTGCAATTCATTCTGTGCATCTAGCACGTGTTCTTCCAACAGAGAGATTTTCTGTGTCTCACTGCTTTTGTCAATACTGACTGAAAGACCACACACTAAGTGTGGGGTTTTATTTCAAATTTAAAGAATTTCCAAATCTAACTGCTGCAACAATTAGTAGCGCTAAAAATCACTTTCAAAGATATTTGTGTGGGGAGAGACAGCAATTGAGCTATGAGCTTCTACAACCTTTCAAAATACACCTTAGTAGAAAAACTGAAACTAAGTCAAAAGGAGGAATACCAAAACCTGAAGTTATTTAAGTTATTTTGATGTGAAAGCACAGCCTAACTAGCAGTGATGGTAGTTCTTAAATAACGGCTCTAGGAAGTATAGCTACAACACCTCTACCTTGTAACCTTCCCCTGGCCATCATTAGCAAATGGAAAACCCGCTCATTAATTAGGTGGGGTCTGAGTTAGTTTTCTAACTTCTACAAAACAATAAGGAATTTTTGCCTTCATCAACAATGGGCACATTATGACCAAGCAACAAAACTACAGAAAACAATTTATCACACATGACTAGGAGAGAAACATGTACTATCAGTTATCAGGAGTCAAGCCAGAGCCTAGGAGAGGATGGTCCGTTCATCTTTCATCGACAACGAGTTGTTTGCAAAAACAGTCTCACACTTGTATTTACATGTTACATTTCTATGGCATTTCCATGTTCAGTTGTGCTGGAAGAGGACATAAACAATTATCTCAGTCCTACATTAAAGAACTATTTTTTAAAATTTCATTTGCAAGCTGTCCATCCCTCTCTCTCTGATTCTTACTGGCATCTAGTGGTACAGTACTGTTTTTGTTAAAAATGCAGATTCTTTACTGGACAAAACACAAACTGCCCAGAAATAAAATGCAGATTCTGGACTCTACAGGGTTAAGAGAACTGGAGTTAAGCCTGAGTTTATAGGTCTGATGGTGTCACTAGGCAACAAGTAACTTGCTGCAGCCAGCTCTTTTCAACCTCCTTGCTTCCTAATGAAGCCTGGTCTGCAGGCTGGTTTAGATAATAATAACAGAAAGCATATTTATTCCCTTTTCTTCTCTCTCCCCTCTCAAAACCTAAAACAAAACAAAACCCTAAAATCCAGGAGTGATGTTGCAATTGCAGATGCACCATGCTGGAAGGGATTAAAACCAGAGAGGTTTTGTAAGGCGGGGACGATTGTGGAGCTCTGATGTTTCAGCCATGTTTCAATAAAAGGGCTGTAGTCCAACAGAAAAAGAGACTGGGGGGGGGGGTAAGTCATTTAACTACCTTTTCCAAAGACCCCTTAAAATACAATTCAAAGCACTTCATGTTTTTTTAAATTTAGTTATGTTTCTGTGTCTTGACTGATTGTGCCTTACATTCTTACCTGTTCTAAGGGGTTAAAGCATGAGCCTGATTTAAACAGCTAATTCTGTACAGTTGTCTTGTAGACATTATATTATTTTCAGTAACACAGAAATGTTAAAGACATTGTGATGAACTGAAGAAAATCCCATGATAGATTGTTTTGCAAACCATTTGTTTAACTACCCAAAACTTCCTACAAAAAAGGAAAGAACAAACGATCCTTAAATTGCACAGGAATTTTGCAGAATTTGAATACAATACAATGACAATAGATCAGTGCTATGCAATCATCAAGGCATATTGTTTTCTGCATTTAATTAAAATAATATCACGTATGTCTTTTATTCATGTGGTCCAAGAGATTACATGTTCTTGCATTCAATACTTCCCGTTCTTTATCATAAATCTGAATTCTGCTCTCATAAACTCTGTACCCCAGCATCTATACAACCCTAACATTTTTTACAAGCTAAGGTATTTATTTGCTTTGAAGACAGGTCCTTGTACATTTGGTACATGTAGTATCTCACAGCAAGTACAAAAATATGAGCATATTGTATTACATTGTCAGAACAGCAGCCCTGTGTAGTTATGAATACACACAAGATGACCTATGCCCTACTAGTTTGCAATTGCAGCACATTTTCCCCAGAGGTAAAATTCGGACACGCTAAACCAAATTTCATACTTCATATCAAACTAGTCACTCTGTTGTCCTGGCTAAGATACAGCATGATTCTTTTTGGCTCTTACAAAGCATATTATAGATTTAATTAATACGGTCACTCTCAGAATAGAGATTGAAAGCTATTTCCACTGAGGTCCTAATTTTGCACTCTGATCAGTGTTTCCTGCAGGTTTTGCATTTCAGAGTAAGCTCAGAACTGCTGGGTCTTTACTGCAAGATGTTTTCATTTTTGCAGACAATAAGCTTTATTTCCTTCTTTGAAATAACTTTTTAGCCAGTCTACTTTCATGCACACTGTCTTTCAGGTTTAAAGTTCTCCTCCTTATGCTGCACAAGCAGCAAGTTTTTAATCTTCATCTGCTCCCCATAACAATAGGTGCCCATGCACTCACTACAGCCTAGAGAAGCCGTAACAAAGCTGTAACAATGCAGTAAGGAAGCAGCTGCCATGTTCAGTAACTAGGTCCTGTGTTTGTGGAGCTGAAATTAATTTCAGTCACAAAGAAACATGTATTCCCAGATTGGTGATCTCTCTTTACAGCCAGAAAACAAATAATCAGGTTCACAGAGAATGAATAATTACACTAATTTAGTAATAAGGAGGTTACACTTGGCTCTCCAATCTCTTTTTAAGATCAAGGGAGAACAGCAAGTCAAATCAGTAGGTTCTAGATCAGTCATCCACCTAAAATTCTTGGATAATTCCTTGAGTGCCATCTAGAAAAGAAATCTTTCTTCACTTTGGCGGTGCAGTTCGTAGTCAAGGCCGCTTGCCTCACGCAGGAGGCAGGCCACTGATTTTCAGAGCAGCAGAAAACCTCTCAGTGGCCAACAATAAATTTATGCCCAAGGAGAGCACATTGTAAGAAAACAATACAGTACTGTTACAGTATCATAAACTGGGAGGTGCTAAAGCTGTGCTTTGCCAAGGAATGGTGACAACATCCCGCATGCCCATGCTGGATAGAAAGGTATTTGCTCTAGCAAGGACTACATCGGAGACCACGGACTCCCACTGTGTTTCAGTCTCAGCTGCTTCCCCCCAACTTGGACCTCCAGTTCAGACAGCCATTAGGAAATCACAGAGCTAGCCTCAGGGTAATTTACAGTAAAAACAACATCACCATGTCAACAGCTCTCAGTTTTCCTCATAACATTCACCTACCCCATGAGAAGGAGAGATGCAACCCCTCACACCTCATACACCGACTGTACACAGCATGCAAAAACTGTCCCACTTTGAGGAAGTACGGGTCAGAGGGAGTGTGCCACAGGCCACTTCATTTTCCTCCCCAGCTCAGTTAGGAAACAACTGTCTTCTCAGCATGCTCCTTTTATTTTGTCTTGCTCCTGAACGATTTACCTCCCATGCCCCTTCCCTTTCCCACTTCAGCACGGGCTCTGAATGCTGATGAGACACTGTGTATCACCCCAGGCAGTTACCCAGGTACTTCAGGTATGAAGATTACCTGACCCACACACAGTCACAGACCAGTCAATCCTGTTACCTGACACAGCCCCAGGTGTTATGTTGGTGCTGTCCGGATCACAACAAAAAATCTACACACATGTACATAAACAAGTACAACCCTTGTGCAGATGGTGAGGCAGAACAAAAACAAAACCAGTTTTTAATAGAACAAAGACTAAGGAAAGATACTTGCTTTTGAAGTGCAACATCTCTTGCTTGCTTCTTAGAGACCTACAGTAATTAAGGATAAATAGCAACTTAAATTTATTTTATTTTATTTCCAACATTGAAAACTTCAATTTTCTTTCATTGAGGGGGAACAATGTGTTTCTTTCCTGTAGGAAGAAAGTTGCTCTGTGATTATAATGACATCATGCTGCCTCTCATGGACTGTTGCAAGTCTAAGAACTTGAGAAAGAAGAAGGGCATGTGCAGCACAGTGCAGCCTTTCAGCTGTTTAAGTAAAAATTTCCATACATATGCATGTACAAAAAGTAAGCAGTAAATGAACTTTGTTTTATTTGACTCTGAACTCTCCTTCCCTTTGCCAGAACAGTTATAAAAACTGGGAATGGAAGAAATGTATATGATGTTTAGTTTGATTTTCTTCTGTAAAGTAGCAATAAGCCAAATCAAGGATCCAAATGCCTTTGGAGGAAAATGGCGACCACAATAATGTTCAAAATTTATTGTGTAATTTCATCACCAAATTATTCCACATTTTATACTAAAAAGTATTTGATTGCCTACAGTGTAAGTTATGTTATAAGGAGTGAGAACTGTTTTCATGTCACTTGTAGAATTAAAGTACTAAAGTGACAAAGATTGAATTTGTTTCCAACAATTTGAGTCTGTGACACGGAAAATTAGAATTGTATTCACCTATGCTTCATGGTTGAGCAATAATATTAGTAAAGTCTGTTTACATTTTAGGGTCCTTGGGACCAAGACCATAATGTTCATATATTTTGGGTCCTCTTTAGAATTAATGCAAAGCACTAGCCATTCATAATGTATGCTAAAGAATAATTGCTGGTTGCTGCCAATCATCATGTTGGGGCATGTAGGGAGACTATTTGCAGGGATACCACAGCGGTGTACCGACCCTCCTGTTCCTGCTTCCTCCCCTGCTGCAGCAAGGCCTGTTTCAGGACCCTCTGAGGTCATCTGCCCCTTCCTTCTACCACTAGTCACTTCTTGTGATTCATGTCCCTCATCTTTAGGGCAGCATAATTCAAATCTGCTTGCTTTACTGACATGCCTAAAGCTTCCTCCAAGCTACGCCAATACACAAAGGAGTGACTGCTTTGAGCTCTTTTTCCTGGGAGTCTAGCAGTCTTGTTGTCGTTCTCAAACTTGAAGCATAGAACTCCCTTACAAAAGACTGAAGCAAAGCCTCAGCCACCAAGGAATTGCTGGATATCATTACTCAAAACAACACTGCAGAAATCAGTGCATCGCTTCTTTGCATATCACTGTTATTTGGGAAATGCTTTTATTACTAGAAATGGAGTAATACATATATATTTCATGAAACTCGGCTTATGCAGCATCAAAAAGGTTACTTTCATGTCTGAAGTTTTAACATTTGTAAGAAAAGGAGTTTTGTCAGGTATTAGTCAAAATATTAGCCTAACACTTGTGGCTAAAGGAAAATATATCCAAGCATATTCCCCAGAGGATGGTAAGGTTATTATTGGCCAAAAAGTGATTTTACAGGATTCATAATGCAAAGACATACTATGATCGCCAATTACCGCACAGATTGTTCTAGTAAAGAATCCCAAACATGCTGTAAGATATCTCAGCTCACCTTCATTTTCTAGCACCCCCTTGTCCAAACTTAGAAATCTGCCAAGGAAAATCTGAGCTTTATAATTTGCAATGCCAATATACCAGTCTAATGTTCAAACAACTAGGGAAGCTGAGGAGTCGTCACTGATAACATCCCATCAGCCGTTTGCACCTCTTTATATTCGAGAGCCTTGCACACTTCAGTAAATCACAACTGAACTGGTATCACCAGGAGGGAGCAGTAACCCCTCAAATCACCAAGAAACAAACGATTAAGCTGTGATGCATGAGGAACCATACAATCCAGAAACAGATTGGGACTGACACAAAAACTGGAAAAACTCGTTGCGTTTTCCCTACCTGGTAAATCACCAAGCACACAGGAAACTGCCTCTGGCAGCCGTTTGAGGTCCCAAGTCTGGTCAAGCGCAGTACAATATCCAAGTCCCGAGGCAGCTGAGACTTAGATTAGCTCAGAAAAGCTGCATTAGGAGGGAAAGTCGGACCCTTCTCACCAGGCATAGGTGTGAGGACACTGGTCAGGCTGCATCTGCAACTGGTTCTTATACGAACAGCCTAGGCTATAATCAAACTCTGAACTTGCAAATCTAACACTCAAAGTGCTGTTGGGCTTCTGCATAGAAGTTTACAAATACCTTTTCAGTTACTGATTCTGGCTGCCATGGCTGTTGGGGTTGTCTGATTTAAGTGCTTAGTTTGCTCATCTTTCAAGGGCAAATTTTCACTGAATTCGTGATGATGGAAAACACAGGATTTATTCAGCACCTGCTCTAAGGACCTGATGAAAATGAACAAGGAGAGACATTGTTTGAACATGTGAACTCATTACAGGCACTAATGTAAGTACATGTTTTTAAATGGTTTTTCTGCAATCTGTCCTACAGATACCCATATTCAGAGCACGGCCATCTGCAAAGAGTATGATGAAAAATTCTTGGAACAGTTTCTTGATGATCCTGAGAGGCATGAAATTCCATAATAAACCAGAGAGAACATACCTGTGGACAATCAAACTACTAAAACATATTAGCTTTTCTGTTCACTGTTGCCAGCACAGGGGAAAAAAATTTAAAATCCCCTTGAGAAGATATTCCTGGCAATCACCACCACCAATCTTTTCTCATCTGCAGCTCAGACCATGGTATCCAATGGACTGAGATCAATCAGTCCACTGAGATTTGCCTTCAGGATCCCAGAACATCTATTCCTGAAATCAAATTTTTGCAAGCAGACCCAGCCTTCTCTGACTTCTTTACTGAACCATTGCTGAATAATTTCAATTTGGTGCAAAGTTTTAAAAACACTATGGCTTTTCTGTTTCCCCAGAGTGTACCACTGATTTCAAAATAAAACAAAACCCATACTGAAATGCAGATACTAAAAAGAAAATGCAGAAAAACAAAACACATGTTTTAAAAACTGTATCTAGCCGAGTCTAGTTCAAGTAAGGCAAATTACTTCCCAAATTCACTATATTTCTGAGTTTTTCATTATAATCTACCATACAGAAGTTCAGATTCCAATCAAGATTATTAAACCTACTCCCTTTAAAGCCTGGAAATTATTTACTGCACGTGCAAAGGGTTCTTTTTGTGGTGTTTTTAGAGCTCTTATAGTCAGTTTGCTATAATTACAGGATGAATAAGGATAAACATGCAGGAAGGCACTCCTCCTTGCAAATCCGCTGGAAGCCAGTTGTTATGATTTAAAAATATTTCCATGCTTCTGCTCTGGCAACGTTTAAGCATTAGTAAACGTCGTAAAATCCCATGTGGAAAGGGAAGTGATAGTAGATACAGGAAACAGAGAATGACAATTTCAATCAAAAAACTAGTGAAAAGAAGTTGGAGGTCGGACTAAATAATCTTTAAAGGTCTCTTCCAACCCAAATCATACTATGGCTATATAAAAATGGCATGATTGTACATTTAAGAGAGATCCTTGGGAATTTTTGACTATTTTCACTTCCAGCTGTGGTTATAAGTAGGTCACCATAACTTGGTAGATTAAAAACTGGATGCCTTCTTCCTCTCTTCTCACAAAAAGGGTGTTTTTTGATAAAAAATAATAATAAAATAGATTTCCCAACAGTATTTTGAAAATAAACCAATGCTATATACAATTAATATATTGACCTAATACTGAATGTGATAATTCTATGCTTTTTACTAGTTGTACCCTCTATTTATATTAACGATTGCTGGGCTTCAATTTTCTCCTCTAGCATCAAGGTCATATAAGCCTCAAGTTTTAATTAAGACATATATCATCAGAGAGTTTTTCAAACAACCAAAACACAAAACAATTAGAATTAGAGGAAAGATAAATTACATGCCAGCATTACTTTATTTTTGTTGTTGTTGTTTTACCCCCATCAGTGGATCAGTCAGGGCCACTGAGGTACAGAGACTACGTCCAGCTCCTCTGACAGTCTGGTTAGCAAGCAGTTGCCATCCAGGTATTTTGTGCTCTCTGGGTTCCTCCTCTACTCCCCCTGAGTGGTCCATACCTCTGAAAAGTAATGAACATTCTATCTGCCTCATTGTATGATACACAGTTGGGATGAAATTCATCTTGCTTTTATTCAAGACCACAGAAATAAAAGTCTGCTCCATCTCTGCTCTCAAAGAACATAACACCCTGTCTGAGGGAACAGTTCCTACAACCCTTCCCTTGATTGTCTACAGCTTAATGATGGTGATGATAGGGCTGAGTGTTTATGGGTAAGAATCAGGAGGAAGGCCAACAGGGCAGGTATCACAGTGGCAGTCTGTTATAGATCACCCTCTGTTACAGACCACCCAACCAGGATGAAGAGGCAGATGAAATATTCTATAAGCAGCTGGAAGAAGTCTCACAATTGCTAGCCCTTGTTCTCATGGGGGACTTCACCCTACCAGATGTCTGCTGGAAATACAATACAGTGGAGAGGAAACAGTCTAGGAGGTTCCTTGAGTGTGTGGAAGATAACTTCCTGACACAGTTGGTGAGTCAGCCAGCTAGGGAAGGCACCCCGCTGGACCTGTTGTTTGTGAACAGAGAAGGACTTCTGGGTCATGTGGTGGTTGGAGGCTGTCTTGGGCATAGTGATCATGATAGGAGTTTTTTCTTCTTGGAGAAGTAAGGAGGGGGGTCAGCAGAACTGCTGCCTTGAGACTTCTGGAGGGCTGACTTTGGCCTGTTGAG
>JAVJGI010000014.1:78484403-78659323 GCA_035590275.1 Ibycter americanus
GGGGCGGGGGAGCTGTGCTTTATATTTATACTCTGGTTTATACTCTGATTTCCTTGTACTTATCATGACACCTACCAAGGTCATTGTAGTATGTGTTCTGTCAGCTTTTTAAATTTTAAGCGTTGTTCTCATGGGCCTATTACTTGTCTGTTCTATTATACTTCACACAGTCAGGTTGCTGGCGTTTTGAAATGCCTTTTCAGCCTGCCAAGTGCTGTTTAAAAGAGAAAGGCAAAAAATGTGGGTTTCGAATGTTCTTCTCCTATAAACAAAAAGATTGAATTTGGAAAAATGAGAGTTTGCAATTAAATGAAACAAAACAAGGACTGGCTTCCATCAATACTGTAAAAATGAAAAACCAAGCTATTTTTTTTCTTGTTCTCCCGTTTTTTTGGAGCTTAATAATGTAATATAGCTCAGGTGTTGTGTAAATATGGTGGACCACTCTTTAGTCAGAGACTACCAATATGAAGCACTCACATACAGATGGTGTTTGTTTACTGAGTTGGCGTGTGCATTTCCAGATAGTGATCTATCAGGACTTTTCTTAAGAGCATAGGCAGATCTTGCAAAAATGTGCCTGTTTAAATTGTATCGATTTCTTGGAAGACCCTGTTCTTTACAACAGTTAAAACTCATGTCTCCAGAACACTGGGCAAGTGGTTTTTACACACATAGAAAAGATTCTAACTTTTAACAGAGGCTGTAATGCTGTGTTGTTTAATCTGTCTTGATTTAGAACTGTTCAGATGGAGAAAGTTTTTAAAAAATATATAGAAAGGTTAAGTCTTTTGGAGTCAAAGAGAAGGGATGACTTTTTCGGGGTTTTTTTGGAACTGGGCTTTTTTCTTTATGGAACTGGGCTTTGAATTACTTTCTTGATTCCACTAAATCTACATGTGTCATATTACATACAAAGAGAGATTTCATAATCACAGTTGTTAACTTACTCTGAAGGACTATGACATACTCTGTAGTATATACTGAAACATCAGAAAATCCAAGATTCAGTAGTATGAAAGCATACATTAAGTATTTTGTAAAGCTAAATTCTGGAAAAACACTGTTCTCTTCTAATGCCATTAAAAGAGCTTCTATAGATCTATACTCCCAGCTTGATCTTGAAAGATGGAGAATAGCTGATAACTAATTCCCTTAGCATGTGGCAGGAAGTGTTGTGTGTCTAACCATTACATTCCATTTCTGGGGGTCACCTTATATATGTGGGTCCTACACCCCACAGAGGCAATCTGCTCACATGACCAAGGAGAAGGTCAAGGATCTGCTAATCAACAGGACAGCAGAAAACAGGCTGGGCTGAAAACAATGCATAGCTCTATGCCCATCAATGGTGAAGCTCAGGGGAAAAAAGGACAGTATGAAGTGGGCAATAGGAACAGTGGGTAACAACAGTGGTAAGTTGTCTGTCCTTGCAGACAACTTACATTCAGTAAAGCCAAAAGCCAGAAAATAAGTTAGCTATCAACACAGAACTGCAATATGTTGCAGTGCCTTGTTCTAACTTAACTTCTAACAGAATAATCTAATCACAAAATCAGAGCTACATCCTCATCCTTCTTGATCCCACAGCTCTCTCAAAACCAGTCACCCTTACTCCTGTCCCTGTAATGCTGCCTTTCCTCAGTTCCATGGCTTCCAGCTCTCCCTTCACTTCTGACCTTTCTAGTTTCTTTTTCAGTGTGTCCTTCCATGATCCTCCTCTTCACCCAAATTCCCAAATTCGGGGTTCCCATAATTTCATATAATAATTATTGTAGTTACTTTTCTTTGGCCTTGGCAAACATAGGTTTGCCTTTCTCATGCCTATCTAGAGTGCTGCTGGGAGAAATCTTTTCCTTGTCTGCTGCTTTGGCTGTGTCGCTTTTCTCTTCCACCGTCTTCCCCTTTCCCAATCATATCAAACAGAAGTTGCTTGTCATATCCATCAAGGCACTTTATTTCCCATCCACATGTTCCCCATCACCTCTCACTCTACCTCAGAAGGGTGATTTTGGTATCCACTTGCGTGGCAGTGCCAACTCCCTGCACCTTTCACAAACTAACAGCTGGGAGGATTTCCTCAGCCATCTCCAAAGACCAGCCTCCTTCAGCCTTCTTCCTAAGGACCCCTTCTTCTCTGGATGCCCTTTGAAACTTAACAGCAGTTAGCTTCTGCTGCACACTGTACCTAGCATTGCTAGCACTGTACCTATCTGACCAGCACTGTCTCGCTGCTTCCTCGTTCCCCCCATCCACCTGCAACCGTCTGCTCTGCCTTGTCTTACGTGGCCCTCATGCTGCTCTGTGTTTGTACAGAGCCTCAGAGAAGCAATGATTTTAAGGAGAGGTGATATCTCTTATTAGATCAGCTGAAAAAAATGGAAGAAACAGACAAACTTTTGGGTACTTCTTCAGGTCTACCATTTTTTTTCATTTGGTCAACGCCCCCCACCCCCCCACCCCCCCCTCTTTTTCTCTTTACAAATATTGCCTCTCTTATACCCTTAAAAGACAGACAGATGAAACACTACCACTCTAACAGTACAGGGGTATACAGCAAGTGAATATTCCCTTAGGTTGCAAATGCCACACAGGCAACAAAAAATAAGTGTTCATATCTGGAAAAGAATATTGTCAAGATTAGCTCTGAGGAAAAAGTAGGGGTTGGAGTGGAGTGGTAATTACTGGTCATTTTTTTACATTCTTATTTAGAGCAACATCTATTATATGCAAGGTCACCTGCTATCTTCAGTTTCTGAACAGTTAACATTATTAGACAGGATGAACTTAGACCCTGAAACAGCACACAACAGTAACAGCTTATCCACAAAGGTAAGTCAGGATAGTTTTAGCAGCTGGTATTCATGCCTTAGGCTCTATGTTGCTGCTGATCGCAGTGACCATTTGAGCACGGGACAAGTGTAATGACTGCAGGAGAATTCCCTTCAAAGTTATAGAGTTGCCAGCAAAGTATTTTTACAACCAGAAGTCAATTTACTGTGACATACAAAATGTGTTATCTTAGAATATGTATGAATTATCGAAGGGTTGACAAATAAAGAGACTGGAACAGCTTAGATGACATTAGTAGCACTGAAATTAATCTTGTAGCCATGGCTCACTACTTGCTCTTTGGGACTGGAAGTCAGGTAGAATATGCAATTGCTGAACAGTTACTATACAAAATGAAAAATACCTTTAGTATTCTTATTTTTCTCATAATGGCAATAATTTCTCTGTATCCTACCTAGAGTCTATGCCATTCTTGCTTCTTTACTACCTACAAGATATGTTGTTTGAGTTACATAAACAAACATTTTAATTATTACTTTAATTATACTATTGTAATCTTTCCATCAGAAAAAAAATGTGCTACTTAACTATACCCCCAGATGGTGTGCAAGAGAAGATATAAACGCAAAGAAACTCTTCCTGCACAGGGGCAAGTAAGATCTACAGATTTTCAAGTGGGAAAGCAGTTATCAGCACTTTGCTTAGTGGGTTCTGGATTGCTATGTTATTCCATTCTTTGAAGACAGTTAGTGACAACAAAATAAGAGCACAAATGCAGAGTTGCACCTCTTCTATGAAGAAAGGCTTAGAAGAGTTGGGGTTGTTCAGCCTGGAGAAGCAAAGGCTCTGGAGAGACCTTATTGCAGCCTTTCAGTATATAAAGGGGGCTTATTAGAAAGATGGAGAGAGATTTTTACTAAGGCCTGTAGTGACAGGACAAGGGATAGAAGTTTTAAACTGAAAGAGGGTACACTTAGATTGGACATAGGGAAGCAATGTTCTATGATAAGGGTGGTGAGACACTCGAGCAGGTTGCCCAGAGAAGCTGTGGATGCCCCATCCCTGGAAGTGTTCAAGGCCAGGCTGGATGGGGCTTTGAACAACCTGGTCTAGTGAAATATGTCCCTGTCCATGGCAGAGGGGTTGGACTAGATAATATTTGAAGATCCCGTCCAAATCATTCTATGATTCTACAACTGGCATTGTAATTTTGCAATGAACTTTACTGGAAGATCATAAAACCCAAACGATGTAGGGTCAGGCTGAACAATAACTGTCCAGTTTTCACACCACAAACATATCTTAAAGCTGTGCACAAGCTGATTATCAGACACTAGGACAAATGAAGGGTTGCATAATGTTTGACATGCTCTAAACCAAAGTACCATAAATTTTTTATACTGTTACTAAATATCTTAACTGATTTTTCAGATATGTAAAACTGAAAAAAACACTGATGCTCATCTACCATTCTAACCAATGAATGTTACAATTCCACTGCATCCCTTGTGTTCAAAAAGCAAGCTGAGTGAAGACTTTGTACTGAGTTATCTCCTGGAAGGGACAGTTCTGAAAGAATCAAGCCAAATGGCAATGCAAGCCCCAAAAGGAAAAAGCTTACTGAATTTTAGAATCTGTGTCTCATGTTTATATTCAGCTCAATGCACCAGTGCATTTTTTCCTGTTCCTTAGAATTTCACCAAGACAATTTATGATTGTTAACATAACTGCCTAAAGCCTTTTAGGTGTAAATCTGTAAGCAATGAAGTGAGGTAGAAAAGTAGCTTCCCTGTGACAGATGTGTGCTTGAAAATGAGGTGATAATAGGTAAAATGGTATTAAGAAGACTAATGACATACAATAACAAGCCTGTCTAATTGTGAAGATTTAATTAAAGCAGAGCTGCTGTGATGCTGATGCAATTATTAAGAGAATATCTGGCTTTCTGTGTCAGATCAAGATGCTGTTTCAAAATAATATCATCTAAACCTTTAAAAAGGTCTAAATCCTAGCATGTCACATAAATATTTCAATCTACTTAATTACTTTGGGTTAAGATTATATTAATGGAGTTGAGCAAAAAAAAAATATTCCTAAAATACTTCAGAAGCACATTATATATTAAGTCCTTGCCATTCTGCAACACACTTGGTGCCTGAAATTTTTAGAAACAAGATTGCATGAATGATAAAAAAGCTGGATGAATGACAAACTGCAAAACATACAATATTTTATTATAAGGTTAGGTGGCTTGTGACAACTCTAAAGTTGCTTTCAGCTCTTTCCCACTGAATTACATTTGCAACTGTAACTAGCACCATATGCTATTTGGGATTTGCCAGTATGTGTTAGACAGCAGAACCCAAATTCCAGTAGATTAATGTATGAAGCAGATCTGCTTAGGCTCCTTGTACCATCCGTGAAAACTTCCTTCAGTTAATAATTTACATCAGGAGCCCGTCTTATCTTAAGAAACCTTGATCTATAAACTTAAGTAGATGGTAAGAATTCCTCATTGTTCCTCCTTTCAGTCTAGTCCCAATGTTCAGTCTTCCCTGGGAGGCTCAAATATAAGGCATGAGTTTGGAAGGATACATACATGGATGGCCTCAATCCCCAGAATTTTTTGCTTTGAAAACTGCTAGCCAATTCAAATGAAACATTTTTCTTGTATTTGCTGTCACCTCAATACATGCTGTCCTGTACGCCTACTTCAACACTTGCACTTTCTCTTATTTATTCCCTTTCCAATATCCATTTACTGCCTTGGTTTCCACTTCATGGTGACCTTAATAACTGCTACGCTCAAGAAACTCGGCCAGCATCTCTCTTTGTAAAGTATTAAAACGTGCAAGATCTACTTGCTGTAACACGACTCAGAAGTCCTAACATGACCCTTTCCTTTCCCTCCACCGATTTCCTTATTCATAAGGAGTACATTTTTGCACCCTATTAACCCCTTCAATACCTTTATGCCATAGGGGATTTTGACTGTCAATTAAATGCAGGTTTAAGATGGTTCTTATGTAGTACCTTATCATAGGTCTAAAAATCTCAAGCCATCTGGACAGATTAGTGGTGGAAAAGCAAACATACTACAGCACAGCCCACCAAATAATTTTCTCTGTTTAATACTCTTAAAAATTATATGCTTACCTTGAGGTTGCTCTACAGATGGGCTAGCAGCCCACAATATGGAAAGAAAGCAGAACCATGGGGAAAAACATGTCTGTGCCCACACTCAAGCTACTCACTTTGTAAGGCAGGGATATCTTCTTTGTCTTACTTTGCAATATTGCCATTGAGTGGCTCAAAGGCTTTAAGGACAAAATAGGGCTTTACAAAAGCATCTCAGATAGACTGATTTAAAACATCCCAAATGCAGCTACTTGAGAGATAATATAGATTCTATCATTGTCTAATTCAAATTAAGGAAAATTCACCAGTGGAGGGAAAGCTTCTTTCCCCTTGTCCCTGTACAAAGCAATAACAAAAATTAACAGCAGATGGTATATGAACTATTGGTCATTTGGATAGTCATTCAAAGTCTATTTTAATCCTTTTACATGAGATTTTACTTCTTTTTCCTTCCAATCAGTTATTTCTTTCTTTGTTATTTCAGCATTTCCCATTCCAGCTAATAACCAGAAATGAACATAGAGCTGTGGTCCTGGATTTTACAGAAGGTTTGGTTCAGATTTCATGCTATGAATATCATAATATTTATAGCCAATGAGGGAAAGAGACAAACCCAACATTTTAAATAGGCCAGAGAAATAATTTAGAAGTGATTTTCTATCTTTAGAGTTACAGGCTTGAGATGGTAGCCTACAGGCAATGGAATCATACCTCCTAACCACCAGATCGTCCAGTGATTCCACCTCAACAAACTGCTTTGATAGTTTCTGTTTACTCTGGGTTTTGGATTAATCGATCCAATATATTAGAAAGAACATCCCCCCAAGGTTTCCTACATTTTCAGCTTGTCAAACATTATTCTGCCTTCATGCACTGTCTTTTAGATATACTCTCCTCACCTTTTCAACACTCTACACAGGACCTGTACATCCCAATTTATTCTAGCACTGTGTTAAGACATCTTGTTTTCAGCATCAGCATCAGTAATGATAGCTCCAAGGAGAGCATGATTTAAAGGGCTGCTCTTAAGCATGAACAGATTGCACAGATTAAGTTTCTTGAGTCTCAGAAAAACAGTGGACAGTCTTCTTTATTATTTACAGAAGTAGTTTTCAACAGTTGAATTAAATAGAAATGACAAAAAAGGAGTCTTTAATTGCTCATGTTTTACAAACATCTTACTGTTGCACTGCTTAGTGCCTTTTAAACATGTACACTCTAAAGTTGAATGAAATCTCAATCTATTCTGCCCCAGACTGTCTGTCTCCACCTTCTTTCCTCCTTTCTAGCTCACTTGTTCTTACTTCTGAAGACAGATCTGAGAGGCTTTGCTCTCAGTACATCTGTCTTTTTAAAAACCTCATTTCAATTCTTCCTAGCTTACTAAAGTCATGCAAAAATCTGGTTGTGGTGGCCTTTGAGCTCTAGCGATGGTCATATTTGTTCCATTCATACTGGGCCACATAAAATGCCACCGCAACTGATAGTGCACGCTTGCTTGTGGAATGCGCAAAAGATTAGGAACCAACATTGACAAAGAACTTACTGTAAGGAACTGGCTTGATATGTCCTTGATCAGGAAGGACTGAAAATTGTTGAGTAAAGATGAGCGGAATTATGATGTTCTGAAACTTTTGAAAGGCTAGACAACATGGACTGAGGGCAGTTCCTGCTTCCTGGTTGTTCTGCCAATGGCATAAGATGGGATACCAAAGATTTGCTCTAACACTGCCCTAGGATACTTGACACAGGTGGAGGAGTACCAGGGTAGGAGAGAAGGAGAAGTAGCTGTTTGTTTTCCTGGGGTTCGTAGTTTAGCTGATGAAGAAATGTGCTTTGTAGTTTAAACTAAATATCAATTTCTTCTCCTCTTAAGTACTTCTCTGCTGATCAAAACCAGAAGGCGTATTCTTTCCAGATCAAAGATATGGTTGAAAATGTTGGAAGTTATCAAAATTCCCAGAAGACACCACTGGTAAACTGCAGAGCCACAAGGGGTTTGTGGATTCATGAAGACTTTACAACTCATTTGATGTCAGAGGGTATCACAAATTCCAGGATATCTGTAATGGCAGGCAATTTTTTTTTTCTCCCTTAGGAGTTGAGGAGGAGAGTTGGTCATGACTTGCTTAAGCAAAGTCAGAGGGAGAACTCTTAGAAAACCTCTGGGTTCACTTCTCTTGAATTTGCAAAAGGAAGATGTCTTTTAAAAAAGTATTTCTCCTTCTAGGTAAAATCACAATGGAATTTAAAATTTCAGAAAGAAATTAGAATGAAAAAATAACTTTCTCTTTCAGAATACTGAAAAAAAGATTCCTGTCACTTTACGTCTATCTTCCAAATGTAACTAGTTGTGTTTCAAGGAAAAGAAAGGAAGGAATCACTTCCATACAGTTTGCAAGTACCCCCACCCCAAAAGCTAATAAAGAAAGTGGAACAGCTATATAGGATAGCCGCAGGATGAAACAACTCTCAGGCTCAGTTGCAATTTAAATAAGTTTCTCTGTAAATCTAGACATCCTGTCTATGTCAGGCAACACTTTCACACAGAAAATGGAAAGACAGAATTAGGGAGATGGAAATAAATCTGGACACAGAAAAGAAAATGAGAGATGCAAAATAAGCTAGAGGAGAAACTGCAGTTTTATCTTTTTTTTTGTTACGTGCAGCAAACTGCTTGGTTTTACCAGAGGATGACTTGCCCAAACACAAATTTTGTTATGTGTGATACCAAATTTGTTCCACTGCATTCTTCATCTGTAAAACAAGTGACATAAACAGGATGTGCTTGTACTGGCAATGACTTCTATTTGCAAGGCAGAAATATCACCTCATTGACATAAATGACAAAACTCTCAATAAATTTAAAAGGACAAGGCTTCATCCAAAGTCTCACTGTTCCTCACTATTCACCGTAGTTAATAGCTTGATCCCACAAATTTTTATGTGGATGAGTGACTATACTCATATTTGTTCCACTCATACTGTGCCACGTTAAATGCCACCACAATGACAGTGCACGCAAGATCTCTCACAGCCAAGTAACAGTCCTATTTTTGTAATATTAGGAAACAAGTAGGGAAATGGCAGCTTGTGGTTGCACTGCTATGATAGCAGACCATCCTACTCCTTTGTATTACTTGTGAGCTCTGCAATCTTAGTGCACAGACTGATATTTGGCCTGGAAGAATGCTCTGATCCAAAGAGCAACCCTAGAGGGATCTTGTGTAAAACCAGTGTTACTGTGTTTACAAAATGCAATGGAGGAGAGAAATCTTTGCATACATTCATAGCTTTCAATTATGTCTCCAGGACTGAGAGTCAGTTGGGATCTTTGACAAGTGGACAATCGAAGGCAAATTTCAAATCTGGATTCCTGTGAAACACCTTGGAGAATGCTGGGTACTGTTTAATTGGACCACGTTAGACATAGCTCATTGAATTACTGCTGTCTACAGTGCACCGGCCTTTTACTTGTATGTAATGCAAATACTTCGGGTTTCTCTTCCTTCTTCCAGTCCTATGGTGAATCATCTCTTTTATTCACAAGATATGACTACGGTAAAATTTATGGTTCTCACAGTTTATCAGTAAATTAAACTTTCGACCAGTCTTGATTCCAGGCATCTACTATTCATTTCTGCACATTTTTAAAGGACTAGAGTCAGAACAGAGACTGCAAAAGTAAAAAACCCTGTACTTACGAAGATATCAGATGCATTAAAGAGTTTACACAAGGTCTAATTTTCTTCCACAGTTGTTTTATGTACTGGTGACTACACTCTATGTTACTGAATTAAATCCAGTTAATGGAAAGAAAATAATTTATTGCCAAGTATAAACCATTCTTAGAATTCAAGAAACTCAAACTCTAATTTTTAAGAGCTGAAATTACTTCTTTACATTACTCTAAAGACAGCTGTGCTCTAGACTCCTGACCATCCTGACTGCCTTCCACTGGAGGGTTTCCAGCTTCTTCACATACATCTCCACAGCTGTGTTCCAGCTGTGACATCACCACCAGCAGCCAGAGGAGTGTAATAACTTCCTTCATTTTGCTGGCCTTGTTCCTCGTAACATAACTCAGTACTTGATTTTCTTTATTTATAGTCAAAGTTTGATTTGAAGTTCAAGGTCTTTTTGTTACAAAAGAATGCATTTCATTATATCCACTGCAGTAAATACTCCATGGTTAAAAAGTTATATAGGATTAAACCTTTTCCATACTTCCTTTTCATTAATTTATTATTTTTCTTTTTTCATTATTGGAGATGATTTAGAAACCTAATTATTGGTAACAGTAGTGCCACTCTGGTACAGAGCCACTGTTGTCTACCATTACTCTGCTTTAACAGACCTTGCGCAAACACTGAACAGAAAATAGTGCCCATAAAAGGCTTTGCTTGAACTTCAGGATTCTGCTTCATCGTACTAATCTTTCTGTCTAAATTCCTTTGTACCTCTAATAGGACTATTCTGCTGTGGGTTTGGGGCAGCTAACATGAAACCATGAAAAACTGCAGTAATTTCCACATCTGGAAGAATAACTCAGCAGCATAGTTCTTTCATAGTCATTGCTGCATACAATATGGTTACACTGCACTTCCCTGTTACTAACTTTCTTTTTTTCCCTAGTGCCCAACCTCCCAAGGTGAAACTTGTGGCCGTTGTCTCTTGCTAGGGGGGAATTTGTACCTTTGTAGCTACCCTTCAAGCTGTATGTTGCTATTAGATCACCCCTTAACTTCAGAAAGTTACCCAGATGTGGTCTAACAACCACCCAGAAGAGGGGAATAGTCACTTCCCTCAAACTGCCGGCTGCTCCTGTTCATACACTCAAGATGTGGCTGGCCCTCTTTGCTGCGAGGGCATTCTGTGGCTTCATGTCCAGCTTGCTGCTCATTCCACCTCCAAGGCCCTTCCTGCAGAGCTGCTCACCAGCCATGCAGTCCCCAGCCTGTGCCCCTGCCCTGTCCATTGCAGGGGCAGGACTTCACATTTGTCCTTGCTGAATTTCATAAGGTGCCTGCTGACCCATCCCTGTAGCCTGTCTGTGGCAGCCTGGCAGCTCTGCCCTTGAATATATTGATCCCAGTTTGGTGTCATCTGCAGACAGGATGAAAGTGCACTCTATTGCCCCTTCCAGGTCACTGATAAAAATGTTAAACTGGACAGGTCCCAGCACAGACTCCTACGATACTCCATTTTTTACCAGCCTTCAATTAGACTACAAACCATTAATTAACTGTGCCTGAGTCCAGACATCCAATCTATTGCAATCAATGCAGTTGTGCATGCATACATCCAGACCACAATGTCCGGACTTGGATACAAGAACATTTTCTCAAACATTGCTGAAAACCTTAATAAAGTTGAAGGTAAATGATGTTCAACACTCTCTCCTCACCCACAAATCTAACCATTTTATCACAGAAGGCAATCAGGCTGGCCATGAAAGACTGGACTGACCAGGTGTCAATCCACACCGGCCATTCTCAATGACCTTCTCTCTTCCTGTGTCCAGATGTGTGTTCTAAGAGGATTCACTGATTTTCCGTAATTTAATGAACTTAGACCATACAACATTAGCTTTAAAATAAGCTCCTTCCTTTTAGACACAAAATTTATAGTGGCAGTTCATTTGTAACACTAGGAGTCCATTGACTTCAGTGAAGTTACTCCTCATTTATGAAAAAATATTTAATAACAGAATAATGCAGCACTGGACCAGGTTGCCCAAGAAGTTTATAAAATCCCAACATTCAATTATCAGCCATTTACAGACGTATTCCTTTGGAAAAGTATCCTTAGGATTCTTTGTGATAAGCACAATAAAAATAATTTCGGTTTTCTTATAAGTCTGTACAACTTCCTTTTATGGCATAGAAAATCTCAATGTTCAAGAATCATTTTGTAGAGAAGTCATTTGCAAGTATAATTTATCCCCATATTGCCATATGAGATTGCACTTAGAAAGACAAACAGAACAAAATGAACGATAAATTTCCCTGCTCATTATGTATGATCAGCATCCTGCAAAGGCATTATGTCTGATATGAATATGTGAAATATGGTCTTTCACTCATGAATTTACGTAAGTTTGACTTAATAAAAAGTGAGATGAAAAACTCTTTGTGATCATGGAAGGAAGATGTCAAGTCTTGCTGTGAGAGAGAAAATGGCCTAGATGGCGGGGGGGGGGAGGTGAGCAACAGCACTTCTTGAGAGGTATTGCTAACCACCTTGAGTCCTGAATGGATCAGCAGCAAGCCATACAAAGACAAACATATTTCACACTTGTTTTCATTTCTGCTTTGTTTCTTTTTACCTCCCCAAATGAAGGGGAATAAAACATGTTACAAGAGCATTTACATTAACAAAACCTAATTATAGCCTCTAAAACATTTTTAAATTGAGGTAATTGCTTTGTACGACCTGCTGCTACCTATGATTCTGCTCATGTTTTGCTGATTTTTTTCCTCAAAATATTTTGCTACTCCATTATGGGGTTTTTTTGGTTCAACAAACATGTCAAAAATTTAAAGCAGTGTTATTTTATAAATATTGCAGCCTGCAGCCTGACAAAATTAATGTAACATTTTGTACTACTGGATTTTAAATTTCTTCTGTACTATATTATTTCCTATTATTAGTGTTCCATCCCTGGCTTCATCATACCATTTTGAAAGCTCTGTTCACCTAAAAAGGAAATAAAAGTTCTCCTTTTCTGTAATTTAATGGACTTAGATGCTGATCTGTCAGCTTTAACATAAATTTTTGCTTTTAGATAATGAAGACAACATTTGCAGTGCCAGTTCTCTAGTCATTTGTACTGCTACAACTCCATTGTTGACCGGGAAGTCACTCCTGATTTACAGAACTGTAAATAAGAGACTCACGTTACACACTACAGCATTACTCTATTGATCAAAGTACTAAAGTTTCCTGTGCAATGGGACAACCCAGAGTACAACACTGCAGAACTCAGAAGAAATGTTGAATGAATGTAATGTATACTCTATGTTTTGAAGTTTCCAGCTTTACTTCTCAAAGTGAGACTTTTCCATGGCTGCTTTGCCAGTCAGTCACTGGGCTGGAGCATTGTCATAATTAATACAAATACACATGCTATTGTTGCAACAGAACTAGACCACCTGTACAACACTTTGCTTATTCATTTTATAAACTTAATTATTAATATAACAGCTTATCTCACCATTGTTACTGAAGTAAGAATAACAAAATGTTTTATCCCATTTTTATGTGAAAATTAAAACTTAGCAATTCCCATCCCCTTCCTTTGCAAAAGGATATTCTGGCAATGTTCCTTTCAAAAAGGAGTCTCTGAGGTTCATGTAAATCAATTTAACAAGAACATCCCTTTGCACAAACATTCTACAAATGTTTTTGAAAACAGACTTCAAAAACATAACCTTTTCTTTATAAGTGTTTTAAAGATGTTAGTCAGATATCCGCATATTCTAGCCAAAACAACTGGGATTTTTTTTGCTAGTGGTAAGAGAAAGGACAATAACCCCTTCTACACATCCACAACACAGTTTTGTCATTGTTGATTGAAAACCCATTTGACTTTCCTATCTCTTCCAAATACCCCATCTGAAGACTGAGCTGTTGTACAAGTACAGTCCTAGCTTGACTGAAACTTATGCAAGGAAGGTTTGCTACCTGTATCAAGGTAGCCAGGATTTCATTGTTAAGCAATTAGACAATAAGAATAAATTATGAAATGAAGAAGAATTTAAAAAATACAAAAGGCTGCAGAACTTTATGCTACATAGGGTGTTAGGAGGCTTTATGACCCCCAGGCTTTCATATACCTGCACATGCATCAAGTGATGCAAGAGAGCACGCCATGACCTGTAAGTTTGCCACGTGCCATTTTCTCTCTTCTCCTGCTTAGACATTATTAACCTTGGGCCTCAAGAAAACTTTATTTTCTCCTTACTTTTACTATGTTCAGTACAATTGCACTGTAGCAGATTTTTTCAGGGAAAAAAACCCCCAGCTCACACTTGTTTTTCTAAATGCTAAAAACATAAGAAAACAGAAAATTAGTATTTATAACAGGGTAGTTCCTAGGCATCGCAGTAGATAAGCAGGAAACCGTTATCATCCATGTTGTATAAATATATACACAGTCCATCACAGAACCTTCTTCAGAGTTTAAATGGACAATTTAAATGGACAAGACAAAGAGGGAAATGGAGAGAAAACTGAATTACACAGACGACAACTTGTCCAACGTCACACTACAGCTGTCTAAAGTCACTACGTTGACACAATGGAGTAACTACTGGCAGCACTACTAAAAATTCCCATATATTTTAAGCTTTATCCATGGGACCATACTGCTAGTCAACTTCCAAATACATTGGCAGTAACAACATAGGGTTAGTCACTGGAAGAGAAGATAGGTCTCCTGCAATTTAAGTATTATTAGTCCAGTTTGACAAGTTACCAAGCAAACAGAAGAAGCAGCAAGCACCTAGATATTAAAATGTTAAAGTACAGTAGTATCCTTCTCAGTACTGAGATTTACAAATTAATTTATTTCAAGCAGTAAGAAGAGTCTCCTGGAGTTGTTGTCAACATTAACAAAGTCTTATTAATGGCCTTCTTATTCCTTACCGCACCTCCATTCACAACTGCTCCGAAGAAAGATGCAAAGGAATGGAAAGGGTAAGAATAAAGGAAAAGTAGTGGAAATATTTCTATCTCCAATACCTAATGGTCAAAACAGTGAAATATGCAAAACATCTCAATATGCTGCAAGAAAGCTGACAGCAATTGCAACATGAAAGCAAGCTGTAGGAATGTGTAAAATTGTTTATTGTTCTATTATTATAATCATCAAATAAGAGATTCAGAGCCCTGAACAAAAGATTGAATGTAATTTCTAAAAAAAATACTATTTCAAAAATGTGTTGAAATAACCACAATAATATGATATCAAATTGAGGACAATTAAACAGGAAAGGAACTAGAAATTCTTTGCTACAACAATAAAAAAGTTACTTCAAAGTAATTGCTTACAACATATTCTACCATTTATTTAAAGAAAAAGATAGAAGTGTGGATTATAAAACACAATTTGTTCCCTAAAGTCTATAGAAGTAAGAGGAAACAATGTTGTCAGCCCTGTGATTTTAGATAACACCATGCAATACACGCATGGGAAGCATTAATGGATTGAGAAGGGAAAAAGAATTTTATCTGCTGTCTGGAAAAATTACTGCAAACATAAAGATTCACATATATAACAGCAACAATAGCTTTAAAAACATTTTTTTTTGGTTACAGATCAACAGAATGAGCAGGGAGGGAAAACCATTTTATGGAAGGTAGTAGATAAGGTTCATATATGTATGTTAGTTTAAGATGAACAACCCATGCTCTTAATGAAAAGAGTGTTCTGCCCGACACAATTAATTTCTAATAAATGTTGCATATGCTTTGGAATACCCGAATCATAAATATTACCACTTCAGTTTCTGAAAAAGCTTCAAGAATCCCATCTATCTATCTGATTTCAAATCTGCCATGTTTCTTTTCTGCATACTACAATGTGAAATCCAATTTCACATGAGAAGAGAAAGTAGTATATTAGAAAGAGAATTTATGTTCATAATCATTTGCATTTCTTTAAGCTACAGAAACAGCAGTTTAAGCCAATTGCTGTATATGATTTTAAGAATGAATTAGAACTCAAAAATGTCCTTTCGCATAAAAAGTTATATTTGTAAATCATAGATAATCCAGAAACTGTAGTCAACAGTAGCTGTTTTCTAAAGAGACATCCTTTTTCCTTGAGAGAACAGCAGCCCTGAATGAAGAAATGCAAAGACCCTGAGGATGCAATGCAGAGGCAGAGGTAACCATTTCATCAATATATTAGAGTAAGGTATCAGAAAATTTCTAGTTAAAAGGAGTTCATTTCAAACATATAATGCAGAGGATATGGGAACAAAAATCAAGGCCAGCAATTAATAAGACAGGGTTGGAAGTCTAATGTGCCTCTGGCAAAACATAATGTCTATTTTGATACCTACTCTTCCACCATAACCCAGGAAATGAGACATTTTGGGGTTTAGGTGTTTTTTTTTCCCCTTTGGACCTGTGGACTAGTACTAGGGTACTCAATTCATTGCCCTTTATATGGCCGGTCATTAGTTTCTTGCTGATACCCCTGAAATATGTTCAATGAGGGAGCCACACATCCCAAAGCTCCTGTAGTATAAGACCATTGCATGTGACAGTTGCATGCCTTTGTTTCTTTTCCTTCATTTTCCCTTCCCCACCAACCTTCCCCACCTTCCTCTCTCTCAGGAGAAACAACTTTTCAGATGGCTATGGACAGATCTAAGCCCATATGTCCATGTTTTCATCAGGCTGGAGCAGAATCAGGTACAGTTTGAGGAACATCTATCGGTGTTAAGTGGAGAACTGTTAAAAAAAATTTGCCTTCCCTTTCAATAGAGCTTATTGCCTAGCTATAAAGATAAACCATCATGGTTACACAGCTTAGGACTTGGGTCTGGCTTGCATGTAGCCTGTTCAGACCACAGACAGAAAAGCTCACCTTTGTGCTCACTCCCATAGACCTGCCTTTGGGCTCAGCTATACTGTCTCTCCTACCCTGATCTGTTAACGCGTTTCACATTACTGCAATGGCTTAGGACATGACACGTGTTGGAAAATAATGTAATTTAGAAACATGTACTTAAATACTAGAAACAAAAGGTTCTGGTTTCAAAACCTGACAGTGACTTTCAATGCAGGTATCTAGCATTTTATCTAGTCTCAGTACAAAAGGAAAGCAGACTTTAAAGATGAAGCTGTGTCAAAGGACTGCTTTGAAAAAACATCTCTGCAGCTGGTAAAAGGCACAGTGCCCAAGCCTAGGCAAACTACAGAGCTTCTCAACAGCTCAAGAATTTACAACAGCAAAGAATTTAGTCCATCTAGCTGTATGTAAATACTAGGAATTGCCAAACTTACTCTTAATTTGTATTTCTTTGACTGTGGAGGGGTTTGTCACCTGCCTGAAAAAACAGGTACTTCCAACAACCATGATTCTGAATGTCTCAAAGTATTTAATCAGAGCCACACAGAATAAATTTAACTACAGTAACTTTTGTGTATGGCAGAATATCCTCTACTATTTGTGCTACTCTGTTCCATTAAATGGTCATTCCAAGACCATAATATCGTTCCTAACATTCACAGAGCAATGTCACATGGAAAATACTTGATGGTGTCCAAAAATTTCTTATGCAGGTATATGTCACCTTCTCAGTAGTGAATACTTACTGCAGTACATCTCTGTTAAGATAAGATCTTAAGTATCGCTTATCAGGAAATACTGATTTTGCTTTTTAATCCTATGACCATATGTAAAAGCCACATCTTCCAAACAGAAATTAGATTACCTGTTTTCTCTTTATCCTCTTTCTACAATAGCCCAATGACTTGTTTGCATTGTTCCCTACTGCTGTGTGCTGTCTTGGTTGTTTCAATTACTTTTCTACAATAATCAACACTTCTTTCCTCATCAGTGTACTGGATGATTGGTGTCTTTTTCCCAGACTAATTATTTTACATATTTCTATAGCACACTGTATTTGCCATCTGTTGACCCAATTACCTAAATGATCCAAATCCTCTTCAGTCTGGTTGCAGTTTCTCATTATTTGCTTAAACTTCCATTTCAGTAACATACATAAACCATGAGGGCTTATTTTCCATTCAACATCCATGTATCAGTAGATCTTAAGACTGCAGTCTAAAGGGTCAGATCCCACTGAAGACTATTCTGAATCTGATGCACTGGACAATTATTTCTTCAAATGGTATAAAAGATGATACTAGCGCATACATCTATGTGTGTGTGTGTGTGTGTGTGTGTGTGTATATTTATATATACGACACTTCTGGCTTACTTTCAAGTTTAGGTCCGAATATTCATTCATCTGCTCAGCCTGTTCCTCACTTTTAAGGATTTCAGAGATATTTTTGAAGTATGTAGCTATCACTGCAGACTTAAATCATTTCCTTCTCAGCTTTGCCAGCTTTGTCTAACACTAACTAACTACTAACAGAAAGAAGGCCAACACACAACTGGATGATCATGTCCTCAGGTGCTCCTGACAAAGTAAGTTGCTTTACTGATATCCTGCAAGGATTAAACATTGCACTTTCTACAGAGGAAAGTGGGTTTCTGAAGTATAGCATACATTTCATATGAGAATGGCTATGATACCAATTCAAGATGCTACTGTAAACTTCAGTAAGGAGTAGTGGCTTTGAATTTTGCAAGAGAAGATACTAATACAGTTTCTTTCTGAGAAGGAGTGGGATGGAGGAGAATTTCTCAGATAGCAAAAAAGCTTTTTCTCACTGTGGTTTTTAAATAAGTGAGAGAAATCAGAAGGGAATGGTATATGCACAGAGAGAGTTAAAAGGCTGGAGGGTTTTTAGGGTGAGGGATTTGCAGTTTGCTCTAATTGCCTGCTTATTCCTTCATTATGGTTGAAGGGTTCTGGTAATTCACCATTATTAAATATTCAAGGACTGGTCTGGAGGAAGCATTCTTCAGGGACTGCTCTCATCACTCCAGTGTGAGTTGAAAATCCTGCTTTGTGCCTGCTCATGTGTGCAAATAAAGCTTTGCTTTTCCCTTTTTATTGACTTCCTTTACTAAAAAGGCTTCAAGCATTGTGGTAATGTGAGATTATTTAGGAAATTAACACTTGTGCATCTTTCATAGATCTTTCCTTACATTAACATGAACAGTGTGTTTACTTTTTAGAAGCAGAGAGTAAAAATGTTGCTCCCTCTGAGTACAGCCTTCATATGTCAACACTCCCTCCACCCCCATGATGCTAATACTCTCACCTACCTGCACTTTCCTCACCTACAGACCTCATAGCAAGAAGAGTCTGTTCTCTTACTTCCTTGTCAAGTTGAACTAGTATAAAAGATACAATCATAAGTTGTACAGTACTTTCAAGTCACTTGAAGAACAAGTTGTCAGCTACGCTGGGGAAACATTGCATTATTGGAAAGGCTCCATCAATACCAGGGCCCTATCATAACAGGGAGTATGTACACATGCAGTAATTGAGCATCCTTTCTCCAAGTCTTCAAAATAAAAGAGGCACAAAATACCTTCTTGTACAGATTAGACACAAAAAGCACCTACAAAAGCTGAGAAGAGTGCTTGGCCATGACATAGTACACCACCATAGAGGTTAGTCTCATTACTATGCAAATTTTTCAGAGGTCTAACTTCTGCGGTAGGAGTAACAGTGAAAGCTCTTCGAATGGCACAGCAGGATCACAACTGTTATATTGTAGAAGTTGGTTGTCACTGGCAAGCACCTTCTAAGAAGGCTTGAGATGTTTGCGCTTCGATGTACAGCTCTGTACCTAAGTGTTCGCTTTAGTCTAGAAGTTTCTAATAAGCATATAAAATAATTTCAAATACAAATATGGGTTGATACACAGAAAATTACAGAGAAATGGTATGTTCTTTCTTAGTAGATCCTTATGTATGATTCAATATTAAATTTAATTTGGCAGGGAATAATGCTGGACTCTGCTGGATTTTGTTCTGGCTAACGTTGGCGAATCAAAGCAGCTATGTCCAATGTTCTAGACTATGTTGAGATTTGTTCATCAAAAATTACATTTAATTTATCTTTCACCTGAAGCCAAATTCTTCTTTCATTTTTATTTTGATAACCTAAGGAACAATCTGATGAAAATGAAGTTGCAAAACCTTGCATTGATCATACACAAACAAACCAAAAAAGCCCTTAATAACCTTATGACAAATTCCAAACCATGAAATCAGTATTACAAGTGGTAACATATAATTCTGAGGATTACTTACTCCTCTTGTTTACATCTTTGAAAGTTTTAGACACTAGGGAAATTTTCTGTGTCATTACTACAACTCTACTAGAATTTGTTTTGGAATCCTGATAGAAATAGGTAAAACTTAAGTTTGCTCTCTAATCCTAATAAAATAAATAAGATTCTTTCTTCCTGAAACCACTGAATAAGAAAATTCCAAATAGATCTAGGCAAGGATTTCCCGAAAATGGTGTATCTACCAAAAAAAACCAACTAAACCCCAATTTAGTCAGACTCAAGGTAGTTGCAAATTTGGCTGAAATTCACCAAAGATATTCAACTAAGTGAAAGAAATGTTAAAGGCTGATTTTCACAAAACTATGGCTTAGTGGTTTGAACACTTCAGTACACAGATGATCAATTTCTTCTCCGACTGAAGAAGCTCAAAACGCAAATCTTTCTCTCTTTGGAGAGTATCCTGACTAGCAGCCTGTAAGCATATTTGAATTTTTTTCTCTACTTTGCATAACTGATTAAATGAAGGTAGTAATTCTCCCACATGTACAATAAGCATCCTATCCATTGTTGTTGTTGTGTTTTGTTGTTTGCTTATTTTTAAGGTGGCTCTTTCTTTACAGTAGTCTTGAAATATTAGTGTAGAAGTATCAAACTGAAGCAGAGAGGAGGAGAGGGAGGGAGTGATTCTCTGGCCTGATAGTTTCAAAAATCATTTAGGAGGATTTAATGGTTCTGGAATTTGCACTGCTGAACATTAACTTATTTACATAACATGAAACTATCAACAGGAAAGACTGAGAATGCACTTTACCTTCCTCTGTACCTAAATAACCTATAGGTATGTGACTACGGTGTTATTCCGGAATAGGTAGACAATATGGATTTGATTACCTTCTGACAGGGAATGATCTGGACCCATATCTCCTTTCTGTTTTGTATCTGATCTACTGCATATAGGGGCATTTTTTTTCAGCAATTTTGGAAAAAAAAAGATCATAATAACAGGCAGACTTTTCATTTAAAAAAAAAAAAAAAAAGCCAGCCAGACTGGATCAGACCATCCAATCTCTGATGGCAAATGGTAGTGGATGGCCTAACAAACAAAGACTGTAAGAACAGGGAAAGCATATACTGATCTTCCAGCAGAATACTTTCTGTTTGTAACTTAGGGACCTCCTGAGCTTCTGATGGCATCTTTGTATTTAATAGTCCCCGATGGGATGTTTTCTGCCATGAATTTGTCCAACCACTTTTTAAATCCATGTAAATTTGTAGTATATGCGACATCCTGTGCAATAAGTTTCTCAGAACAATTATGCGAAGTGTGAGGATGTACATCCCATTGCTCATTCAAAGCTACCACCAGATAATTCAACCTGATAGCTTGTTCTTAGGGGGGGGAGAAGCGGGAGGAGAGAGAAAGAGAATAATCATTCACTACCATTATCTTTCATGGCACCTGGGATTTTGTAGTCTTCTATTATATGCCCTCTCAGCTGTCTTATTCCTAGACTGAAGTCTTACACCATATAATAGTTCTGTGTGCACGATAAGATCCATACCAACCCACTTTGTCACCTTTCTCTGAATCTGTCCTGAATCCACTGCCTCTGTCCTAGGGTGGAATTGAACCAAATTGCCCACAGCATTCAGGTACAGCATGGATTGATATACACATGCACCGTGGCTTTACAGAACAGCATAGTAACAGTTGCTTTGGAGCCTGGCCCTTGCTCAGCTCCTAAAATGTAGTTCATTTCTGACCTGAAAGAATGCTGAGCTGAAGTGCTACCATAACCTCAGACCTGACAACTGAATGTTAACAATTAGCTCATGGCCTGCTACACTGCGTGTACATACACTGCTTTGCATTTATATTACTGAGCTTTGCCTGGACTGTTTTTCTGTCACACAGATACTTTACTTCTCAGAGTCAGCCCTCACCCGTGTTACTCAAAAAAAACTGCATTCTGTCAGCAGCCTCTGTCACCTCATTCTTCACACCCTTTCACATTCTTTCTGGTGACTTCCCAAAGAAGTGTCTTAAAACTGTGACCCGCTTTTTAGACATCTTTTATACAGGTGAAGAACTACCCTCTTCTTCCTCAACAGTTTTGGCTTTTCCTTGGTGCTTTTTTTGGCACTTCTTATGTTATCTTGGGGTTTTTTTTGGATATTTGAGTGCTTGTGAGTGGCTGGTGCTAGCCATTTGCTAACATTCATTTTATCTGTTTGTTCCACAGGCCTCCTCTGTGGCAACTGATCCTTTATGGGTCTTTTGCTACAGTCTTATCTTCTCTTAGCAGTCCTTTCACACATTCCTCATCTATTGGCCCTCTGCACACTCTGGCAGAATTTCTGTGTCTGTTGTGTCTGTAAGTTGATGTATTCTTTTCTCAATACCTTTTGAAGTTGCTGCTAAAAGTCTTTGTAGCTTGACATGTTACGTTTCTACACAATAAAAACTGCCAGAGGTTAAATTATTTCCTATTTTCCTGTTTTGGACATAACATTAAATTTCTGAAGGATGTCTTCTTTCTTCTGTTTTTTCCTTCTGTTATCCTCTCTTACCCCCTTGTTTGACCATGGTGGCTTTTGGACAATCTTTCCATAGCCTTTTAAATAGATGACATTGTCTCCAATATGCAGTCTTTCATCAGTCGCCATGACACCTGCAAAGGTTTTGTGCTTTCAGCTGCCCTTTTTATTTTCCTTTCTTAATGCTTCCTCATTTTTCTCGGAGGTCCCTTTTTGCGATCAAGTATATACAAAGTGAATGCTGACCTCTGTCACTCCTGCAAGAACACATGGAAGGGCTACACGGTCACTGCAAGGGAGCACCTCCGTGTCCACAGCGTTTCGGACAGTGTTTGTGCATGCTTCAGGCCCCAGTCAAGGCTGACATCTCCTCCCCTGGATTTCCCTCCACGAATTAGTCGTCTGCAGCAGTACAGTTAAATTAGAGCTACATTTGTGGGGTTTTTTTCCTCATCCATTTTCAAGTTTGCAGCCAAGCCGAGAGACAAGTATTCCCCAGCCCTAATTTCAGCAGTTTTCACAGAAGAAACACTAAAAATTTTCCTCATTTCAGTGTTTTTCCAGTTGACTGTTATTTATTGCTATAAGTTAGATTTCAGTATATTTGCATATCTGCTTTTCACAGCTTAGAAAATGTAAATTAAAAGTTAATTACACTGAAATATGAGGGGAAATATAATTATTATCTCAGCATTAATAGTGTCAAGGAAACATATTTTAATACTTGAGTTAACTGTGTAGCTATCGAGATCTGCATTAAATTACATGGTTTATGCTATCCAAACTAGATGATCATTTTTTCTTTCTGCTTTTACTATTTCTGAAAACACACAGTTCTCTGACATATCATACTATCTTAGTGCTTTTTCTTCTTTTTTTCCCTTTCTCTGTCTTTTTTGGCCCTGAAGGCTTACATCAGAACATCGGTAACTTACTACAGCAAGTTATTTTGACTTCATCTACCTCTGCTTTACTGCAGACACAGCAGCCTTGGCTGGGACTAGAACTTTGACAGGCAAATTCCAGTTACTTTAGTCATCAACCATTCTGAATTACCAAAGGAGAACTATTAACAAATTTCTGACATGAAAATATTGCCTCTTGTCACTCTCATGCAATAACTAGAATAAGCAAGTAAGCAAGTGCTCATTTTCTCATTCAGCTGACATATCTTCAGTCTTACCCACCTGAGTTCTGATACTTAGTGTGTCACATACCTACAAGAACTATGAAATTTAAAATGGAAAACTTTTCCAAAGAAAGTTCCAGTTCAGCTTAAAACCCTGTCATGTTCTATACTTGCAGAAACAGCATTTGGATGTTGCAGGTACCTGAAAGGTGAAAGCTGTAGGACAAAGAACCTTTTTGGTTGAACCTCCTCTCCTTTACTTACAGCTCTAAAGCCTGAAGCAAATCAAAGCTTAAGACACTGCAAAGCTTGAGACATCACAATACAAATAAAAACAATGTTAGCAGAAGAGCTTCCCCGGTGACTTTTGCCCAGATACATTGATTGAAGTATCTCTGTATTTGCCTAAGTTTACATATGTAGATAGTGTCATGGATGTCTGCTTTAAAACAACAAACGCTTCTCCAGCCTAATTGAAGGATTTTGTCTCACTTTGGGTGAATACCTAAATTAGTGAAGGCAAAGGAAGGCAGATACTTGTTTTTAATATTATGGGGATAGTCTTGTCTTTCACTGTCTTTTTCAAATCTCCTCATCCTTAATTTCCAAAAGGTGTCTCATTCATCCAGCTACAAACTAGAAGCATTTTCATATTACAGAAGAACTGTTTCTCTGTTGTGCCCATGATGAATGTGATAGCAACAAGTTCTATCTGTATGCACAGGGATTCCCTGAATATTGTTACTAGTGATAGAGCTGATACGGTGATAACCCTGGTGGGATATTTTTGTATCATCTGTCAACTCTAAGTAAAGACATCAGGAAAGAGGCCACAGTTTTCCTGTTCTCATTATTTTGTCAATACACTTTTAGAGTGATATTCATTGGTGATCAGTGCAAATTTGAGTATATAATACCAGTGATTGAATCATTCAGCATCCTTTCTGAAATGACCTTTTCAAAAGAAGAAAAATCACATAATCTTTGAACAAAAAATTATTGTTTCACTGGCATTATATTTTTTGTATCTTTAAAACTAGGTAGTTGGTTTTGGATATAATCAGCAAGTCAAACCCCTTAGAAACCTTCGAAAATGTTGAACTGCAATTAAAGTTCCCATGTTACATTGTGGAGATTTCACCTCTTCCATCAGGCAATTTGGGAACAAAAGTTAGATTTTAAAAAGTTGCTTACTGTTACAGTACTTTGCATAAATCCTTTGGGCTGAGAAAAGTAGTAGCTGTTTCCCAAATCTGTTAACGAATTTCACACTGAATACTTTGTAATCTTTAGAAACAAGGGACTTAACCTAAATTGCTTTTCCATCATTTTGGAAATATGGCAGTCTTCCCAACGGTAACATCTACTTTTTTTTTACTGGTGCTCTAATTCACAACCGTAAAATCTGACTATAGTATCGTTGTCCTGGTTGAGTTTCCTTCATTTCATACCTCCTTGTAGTAATCAGAGCACCCTATGCTGATAAGCAACCAGGCTAAAGCACAGATGGTGGTCAGAGAGTAACTTTCAGTTTCGAGTACTCCAATTAAACTATTCCCCTGGGACTTCCACTCACAAAACAAGGTCACTTGGGGCCTGCACAGTGACAGTGACAAACAGTGCTTCTCATTAAAGAAACCCAAAACACTGTTAGTGCTATTTGCAGTTTCTCAGGGACCAGTAAGAAAAATATTTTAGCCTCACACTTTGCTGACTACTATGAAATAAACATATATTTGTAATTAATGACAATAGGCAATAATAAACATTTGACCTTAATTTCATTCATGTGCATGGTGACATAAGATCATATAAATTAAGAGTACTGGTGACAGCCTCTCACTGTGAGTGGAAACAACCACACCCACTGGACTTGTGTTGCCGTGAAGCATCTTTACAGGTTGCTGGAGAAACATTCATTACAATGTACCACGCTCATGTTTCATTAATACATAACCAATGTATAGAATTGCTGCATTAATCTTAAAGACGAATAACTACTGTCAGGGCTTTGTTGCAGACTTATCTCTACCACCAACACTTGGGCGCTGAGACAATAACAGCAACATTGCATTTGGTCTTGAGCAAGGGGAAAAAGAATGAATATTCCAAGTAATTAAAGATACTCAGTTTAGACAGTTGATCTTACTTTCCAGGAGGCGGTACTGTATGTTTCATTAATGACTCATTGCAAGTATCAAACCCCACTGCTAACCTACAAATTTTTAACCTGCAGGAAAAGCAATTAATGACATTATGCGACTGTGGGCTTTTCACTGGTTCTTTAGCTTCTTCCTTTCAGCCAGAAACAAATCCACATAAACTTCATGAGGTAAAAAGGTCAAAGATCAAGAAAGATTCAACTGTAATTAACTTTTGAATGCATTGCTCTTCAGAGAACATGGCTTAATGGCCACGTTCATATGCTTAGACTTTTAGTTTTGTTTTTTTTTTAGTTTGATTCCTGGTCAGATCAGACTAATGTGCACCTAAAATGATGGCTTTGCAAAGCTGCAAAAAGCAAAAGGGAAGTCTTGCAGACTGCCTTTGAATTTTTGTGATCGTCTTATCACATACTTGTACTTGTCTGTTTTAGTCTCCGTGAGCAATTTGTCAAAGTTTAGGAAGGGCTGGGCAAACATCTACACGGGCTACACTGAACTACGTAGAAAGCTAGTTCACCTATGTCCCCAAGCTCTCTCTGCTAACACCTTGGGACTGCAGGGAACTGAAAGCTTCAGGGAACACAACTTTCACAGTTTACAAGTCCAGTCTTGCTTCATAGTGAGCAAAAATTATGAACATCTCATAGATTGTTATATAATAGCACAAAATTTAATGTGGGATGCATGTCCACATCACACGAATGTGGTCACGTTAAACTAAGCACTTGGGAAATCTGTGGAACTGGGTGCAAGAAAGGCAGACTGCATTATTTTAGTCACAAATTACTGAGATACGTATTTTAGAGCAGAAAGTGACCTTTTCACTTTTCCTGCAGTCAAAAAGAGCAGAAAAAACAGATTCCAAATAAAACCTATTTCATTCTGTTATGAAAATGATGACTATATCGGAAAGTGTATTGAATAGAAACATAACATTAAATCAGTAACAGAAACAGCTTTATTCCTATAAAGCCGATGTTACCGCAATTACTTTTTCAATACCTAAAAAAAGTTTGCTTTCTGTTAACAGTGAATGCTGTAGTTCAATATGTTCTATTTCGTCTTTCCTACAACCATTCTTTCTATGTTTAAATTAAACTGTGTTCTTGACTGTTTTGGGGGAATGTGCATCATCATAATGATTTTGCTATGATTATTTTATTAGAAGCCATGGGAAAAATATGGCATGTAAGTTTCACCACAACTAGGCTATCCCTGGAAAAAAATATTCAACTTTGAAAGAAATAGCAGTCAAATGTTTTCTTAGGGGAAATGAGAGGGTTGCTGAAAAGCAGACTATAGATAACCAAACATTTGGGGATCCTAAGACGAACTTACTTAAATTTGCTATTTGGGTTTATTAAGTCAAACATATTTAAGTTTGCTGTTTGGGTTTATTTCTTAAGTTAGTGGCATCTTTGCTGGGGTAGTTGTTCTTCACGGAACAGGCTCCTATCTCTATATCTGTCCATTCCATGTATCTTGTGTCTAACTTCTCATCACCTGGCACAAAATTATATTCTCATTTACTGCTAAATGTACCTCATTACCCATCACTTAAGGCTCATTTCTAATCTATGAATTCCATTAAAACAATTTACATGTTTTAGAGTACACTGATTTGGGATATTTATTTTCTTGTCTGTATTTGGACGAGACAGAACAGCATAGTGGCAGAGAAGCAAGGAGAGAAAAATGGCTTTGAAAAGTTGTGAGATAAAGATTAGAGAAATTCAGACAGACATTCTGCCTCAAAGACGATAGGATCTGTAGCCTAGGGAGGGAGGATGAGGTTACAGCCTTTAAGCCGTGCTATGCAGGAAGATCCACAAGAAAATCTAGGTCAGTCTCTCACTATAGATTGCAAACTGCTCAGTGGTAGCAGCAATCTGTGTTTGGTATTCGTATGAGGGAGAGGCAGGAGATGATCTTCACTTGACCTCAAGCACAATACCAGACAAGAGGTGGTGGTGGGAGAACATGTGTGGGCATAGTTGCAGGGGCTAAATCTCCATTAAGTGCCCCACTTCCAAGTAGTCCAGATGTGAACTCCTTCCTACTGGTTTTCCCGTCTTTTTTTTGTTTGTTTGTTTTTTGTTGGGTTTTTTTGTTTGTTTGTTTAATGCATTTTAACATCAGCAGTTGACTACCATTTTGAAGTGCTCAAATATTTATAAAGAAAATTAATCATTTCCAGCACAGTCTATGGCTCACCTCTACTTCTCGGAGCACTGGAAGGCTAAATACCAGTACTCAATACGCAAAATACAGTAAGGTCCCTCAAATACTACTGTTAAATAGGATATAAAAATTCCTATGGAAAAAAGGAAAGAGACAGGTTGGAAAAATACGGAGATGCTTGTTTTGCAGAAGCCAGAAAGGGAGGCTGTAACATTTCTGAGCACCCTATAGAATTCAAGTTACTTCTACTTGATGATTGAGATACCCACACTTTACTTGACAAGGTTGTTTTTTCTCAGAATGACCAGAGACAGCACATTGTCCTTCTTAATGAAAATGAGGTGAATGAATGGCCCTACTGTTTTCACTGTTATTCTTCTTTCTGCGTTTTAATGGCGCATTATCAAAATGTGAACTGCCTTCTCCGACTTTCTCCTGTATTTACAGATACCATTAAAAGCAGCCAGGTTGCACTGATGTGTGCTCTAATGGCCAATGGTAGCATCTAATGGTGTGAACAAGATGGGAAATACCTGATGTTCCTTTAAATGACAGAAGAGTGGTGCATTACAGGTCATGGAAGTAACACAGACTGCCATTGATAAGGATCCCCTGGAAATGTTTATGCCTTCTTTGCATATTATTCTCACATGCTGTGTTTGTGGATTTGATAAAAGCTAATCGTCCTTGCCTAATGTGGAGAGCATTCCAGGACTATCTGTGTGGATTGCCCACTAGGTGTCATACTAGAAGGCCTGTATTTAATGCACACTTGCGAGTCACCTCATGTTCAGATAAAGGGTACACCATACACCCTCTGCAACACAGGCCACAAAATAAAATAAATAAAATAAAATAAAATATTTAAAAAATAGGGTCACTGTACACATTAGCTCTTTACAAAATAAGCACACTAGTATTCCTGGATGTATTACCAAGGCATATGTGAGAAGAGTTTCAAAAGCACTATTCCCAAAGAAATACATTAACCAAAATATATTCAAGTACAGAAGATTCCCCACAGAATCCGATCATGTTTAGATGGCAATATTTGCATATTACATCTTCAAAACATCAAAGTGGGGTTCCTGCTATTGGCTATGTTCTAGATAAAAGCTAAAATATAAAGAAATTGGCCAGAAGTGAAAGAAATTATATTAATCATTATTATGTATGAAAAATTACATTGTCAAAAGCATCAAACATTACCAAAAATTAATAAGCAATTCAACAGTTAAGGTGAAAACCACACAGTGAATACATTACTGTACTAACCGTCACTTGTAGTGGTTTAAATATACTGTACAATATTGTAATATCATCCACCAGCAGTGATGAATACATAAAAAAGAAAAATAACATGGAGCTACATTTTTTATGCTTGTGTGTAAACAATCTTTTCTTCTGCAGCTGTAGAATATTTCAGTGCTTGAATGTAGCCTTTTAACTACACGAACATGCTCATGGTGGGCATGCTTAGTTTACAATGGCAGCTCAGAATGATGTATAAATCTACTAACGTGGGCAGAGAGGTTTTAAAATCCTAATTCCAACATAACGTAAATCAGCCTGCTTTGTGGGCCTAAATCTAACTTATACCCAA
The DNA here is from genome assembly GCA_035590275.1 of Ibycter americanus. Classification (NCBI taxonomy): domain Eukaryota; kingdom Metazoa; phylum Chordata; class Aves; order Falconiformes; family Falconidae; genus Ibycter; species Ibycter americanus. Next base: position 78,513,847 of record JAVJGI010000014.1, read on the forward strand.
ATCTAAGTCATCTGGCAGGTCAGCTACCTCCTGAAGCACTAAGCCACCAGCAAACTCAACTGGCTGGCAGGTCTGCAGAGCTTTGGAGATAAATGAAGGCAAAATCTCTCAAGAAAATACTGTCATTAATTTAGATTACTTGCTTCACAAATTTAAGTTAGAAAGACTGTAACCACTTTCCTTCAGGAATCCTTTTACTTCTGCCTAGGTTTAAATGGTAAGATGCCCACTTCTCCAGCAGGAGTTGATTTTCAGTACACCGCAGTCACTTTCCCAAGACTACCATTAAAAACACATCACACCAACTCCATATTGATGATGGCCAATTTGCACAGGTTTCTAAAAAATCAGCTCAGGATTGTCTGTCTCAGTTTTAATTAAGTTAATCAGTTATAATTACAAGTCTAAACACGTCTATGCACGTGCCAAAAAAAGCCTTAATTTTTTTTCTTGCTGCCTCATGTCAAATACTCCTAAGAAGTGCTCATACAACACCTACCTCACATTGAGATCTGCTCAAGACAGGTAACAGTGATACCAATTTTCGTATCATGTGGTAATATCTAATTACTGACAGAACTTCAGCATGAAACAGTTGTAAATGTAATAATCTTATGTCTCACTCAGAAAATACCACTAGAAAGCCCAAGTCTGACTAAGAGAAACGGATCTACTTCCATTAGAATTCAGCTCAAGTAGCTGCCTAGTTTTGTGACTGTAACTTCCAAAAATGCTAATTAATTCTTAATCAGAATGTATGTAATTATAATAGTTTTCTGCTGGAAAACAAATTACCTGGTGCCTTTGGAGTGAACAAGACAGAAGATATTTCATATTCAACAACAGAAATATTTTACCTTTTAGACCATGAAAATAATGTGCCAACCATAAACATCCCTTTTTTTACCCTCAGAAATGTTTAGAAAGACTGTTTTCTTCCTCTTAGCATGAAGACACTAAACGAGTTGACAGTCTACTTGCCAGTCAGTTTAATCTCACTCTCTCTGTGGGTTTGTGGGAAAACTGTGGCATGCCAAGTTATTTTTGGCCAAATGTTACAGTATAAAGAGCCTTCAGGAGCTTTCATTTACTGAGTGGACTAACTGGCAGCTGTTGCACCTGCAGAATGTGAATTGATGTTGCCATGGAAATAGAATAACTTTTTTTTGTTGTTCTGTCTTTTCATATTTGGATTTGCCCTAGTACAGAAGTCAGTTTGGGAAGAATCTTCAAGAACTGAGTGAAAGACAAGAAGGCCTCTTGGAAAGAGATCAAAAGTTATTTGCATCTATTTCAGATAATGATCATTTATGAACAAACCACTTGCATTTCTCTTCCTAAATGGGAAGTAGGTGAAAAATAATAATCCACATTTCATGCATGTCTGTTGTTGACTGCCATATTTTCCATTGCATTTTTCATACTGATCAAACTTCACAAAAATGTGCCTCTTTCAAAAGGTAGTGGGGACAGTTCTGCTTGATTTCTTTAACACAATATGTATTATAAAAATATGTAATAAATGCACATAAGGCTTATGAATTTGTAATAAAGGAATTCACAGTTTTGCATATCATCCAGACCTACAGTGCTATGCAAAAGACAGTCTCCAGCTGCATGACAACAGTAGCCCTAGACCTGAAATTTATGTGCCTCAAGATGATGCAGTTCCAAGAGAGACCTCCCCACCCCAGCCTGTCTCCATCTTTAAAAAAAGTCAAGGAGACATTTCCATCCAGTCATAAAATCATTGTTGTTTTATCAGACAATATGTTAACCTTGGACTCTTCAAATTGTCTAAGTATGAAGTCACTGAAAATGTTGTAAATCATGTTTTCACAGAGGGAAGATTTCAGAAAAGGGAAGTATCATTGACCAGTCAGTAATGTTTATTTCCTGTACTAGTTTAAAAACTCCGGCAAAAAGCAAAGGAGCTGTAAACCTCAGAATTCACCCCAGTTTGACAAAAAGCCAAGAACTCATCATGTCAGTAGAGTACAACCACACTCATTGCAGACAGACAAACCACAATAAGAAGTTAAAATTACATGTAGTAAGTACACGTGGCTACCATATGATTTCTGCACCAAGAGTAATATAGCCCATGCACATTTCTCTGGAGGCAGGGATGCTGGTGAGAGACAAATCCAGAACAGGTTGGGATTTTCATCTAAACAGATTAGAAGCACAAGTCTTAGCAGAAGCCAGCAGGGTTTGTGCCCTTCGTCTAAGAACTTAAAAACTGATAAGCACTTTGTGGCACAGTGTATAGGATTTGGGGGTGGTGGGTGGTGGTGGTGGGGTGTGTGTGTGTGTGATTCAGTCTGTTTTTTTCTTTTTTTTAGGGTAGTTGAGATCCCACTGTTTTTCCTATTGTGGTAATTTTATCTCATGCCCAAATCTCAGGGGAGAGATCTTCCAATATACTGGCTTCAAGATGTTCCAATATACAGGCTGTTAGCACTTTAACAGCTACAGACTGATCAAGCGAGGAAATGAGGCTTTTTCTTGTTGCTGAAATATTCTCTAGATTTAGATAAATCTAAACACTGTTGCCCCTCCAGGTCTTCACATTTTCTTTATTCTTCATTATTTAGTTCCACATCTACTTTAATAAATATTGAACTACGAACACTAGCACTTCCCATTTACACTCTCCTTAGCTTAAAGATTAATGTAGATATCTGAAGAAACATCTTACCTTAAAACCATGGGAAAATAATTTTGTGCATATATGCATTTAGGCACAACCATGTTTACCTGATTTGTTTCATGGGATAGATTTCACAACTGCCTATTAGCCTCAGAGTCTGAAAATGTTGAAAGAAAGATGACGAAAGGATGTTTCTCTGAGAAAACTTCTTATGGACTCATTTATGATTCTGATTGAAATCTTGTCACACTGGAATTAACAGGAAAACTGTCATGGTCTCCAGCAGGACAAGAATTTCATTCCTGTTTTAGTTGTTGTATTTTTCCCCATAAATGAGCATACCTGCTGAGTTCCATAATTTTGTTTTATATTCCCAGTGCAGAGAATGAAACCACAGTCCAATATACAAATGAGGCCTAAATTTTCTATCAGACACATTAAGGACAAAGCAAGCACTGTACACACGTTGACTATATGCACAGACTAAAGCATTACCGCAGCATGCCTAAGCATCCTTAGTGCAGCTGTAACCTGGCTAGTTGGAGCACTGGCACCCATGAAACCCTAGCAGAATGCACAAACCTGTCTGAGACCTGCAATACTTAAGAATAAAGCTGTACATTTAGTCCTTGAGTAACTGAAGTCAGCTCAGATGTACCACTAATTTAATACAAATTCAACTTATTTATTGAACTGGAGGTGTGTCTGTCTGGAAGTTATACACTGGTACATACATGCGCCGTGATTATTCACAGTTTAGGTTTCAAATCTATGCAAGTTATCTGCATGTGGTACTAGTTAGAAACAAACTACCAGAGTTCAGGTTTGTGGGTTTTATTCTAATCTAATACTGCAGCTAAGGGGTTTTGCTTTCTGAAAAGGCTAGGGGGCATATTTGTAACTTATTGCCAATCAGACCTTCCAGGATCCTGGGCCATTTCAGCATGGTGTGTATAACAAGAAATTGCATTTATCACAGCTATGTAATATTCAGATTCTTTCAGGCCTTGACAGGAGCTATACTATCTCAGATTTATATATCAGCAAGGTCACTCTTTCCCCAGATCAGCATAAATGTTTTTGCTTTGGTTCTAGAATTGTGACCTGTAAACTCAAGCTGGCATTTATCAACACCCCTTGTTGCTTTTGACTGACTCAGGGCCAAAGTAATCGTATGGTAAATTCATCAGCTTTAGTGGAGTTCCGTGGTGAAGAACTTGAATCCAGCCTCCTGTTTTTAATACGATTTTAACACGAAGGACTAGTGAATAGCAAGAAATCTCTAAGAGTAAACTGTATTTCAAATTTCCTACTTGTATTTAATGAGTTCTAGCACTGTTTTTTAAAAGGGCACTATATTTAGGCTGTGGTATTGCATCCATAAATATAACGTAGTGCCAATAAATATTCCTCTGTTGACATGCAATGCAGAATTCTCACCGCAACCATACATCATGCTTTTTGTCAACCTATCAGTCTGTCTGACTACAAGCTAATACATGTGTTTCTGCTGGCATTTTTAACCTTAGAAAAGTCTAGCTTGGGCTTTGCTTATTCTGCAGGAAATCTCTGGATCTTTCTGAAAATTTTCACAAATAAAACTTTCTCTAGAGTATCTATTAGCTATTGATATTTAATATACGCAAATTGAAAACAAACAGTAACTCCAACTATGCCTTTTTTTCTTCTTTCTTCTCAGTTTAACAACTCCCAATCTCATTCTCCCACACCATTTTGTTGTTAGTTCACCTACATCCACCAACTACGCTATGTCAAATGCCTCAACTCCTGTTGTGAAAAGAACAAGAACTGTCTCCGATTAAAGCAAACCAAGTCGCAAATCCTCCTCCTATATCGCAGAGGAAACAGGGGAAGGAGAAGGAAAAAGAATACAAATATCCATTATTTAGCTCCTTAAGATACATTTAGAAATTCTGGACCAGTAACAAATGAAGGTAGGTTTGCAGAAGCAGGCTGTAACCATAAGGAAGGACAGTCACTCCTACAGCTGTGAGCACATCTGCACCTGCATACTCTGCTAATGTGACTTCACCGTGCACAAACCTCCCTTGTCAGAAAAGTACAAAGACACAGCAATACAGCAAATGACCTTGTCATTTCAAAAACCCTCACCAAACTTCACTGATTTTCATACCCTTCATCTAGCAGTTAATATCAAATAATTCTTTACCCACCCTCATGAGGATAATTCTCCAATACCATATAGTCTCACTAACACTAGATGCAGTCCCCTTAAGAAGTCTAGCAAAATAGACAGTAGTTGTGAATCATAGATCCTTGAAAATTATTCCTTTTTGCTTAAAAAAAAAAAGGAAAACTCTCAAAAATTTCAGAAAAAATATGTAAATGGCAATATTTTGGACCCATTTCTTGACTGCTGTTCTTCCAAAAGCATCTCCTCCTTCAGGGAGGATATGCCATATAATACTTAAAGGGTATTCCTTTTTTGACTTAGAAAGGCTGCTTCTCAAACCTCCTTGAATGCAATTTTCCAGCTAGCTTTCCCACCTAGTAGGGAATATCTAACACCATTCCACAAGCCTGATTCAAGTTCAGTGAAGTCAATACACAGTTAGTTTCTAATGACCAGAGGCCCCTCTCTTTTGCAAGCACTTTATTGTACAAGAAACTATCCAGATAGGGAGAATTATAAAGCAATCATCTCCTGCTGAGACTAGACCAGATTCCAAACTGCAGTCTTTTAAGTTTTTTTGTGGCTGCGTGCAGGCTTTGTAGATGAAATGCCAAAAGCAGAGAATCTGATTGCAGTGACCTCATTATTGCTATAAAGATCCTTCAGTGGACAGTAAATGTGATGAGCTGCTAAATAATTGATTATTTCAGGAACTTAATGCTGAGTGCTTTTCACGCATCAGTACAACATATTATTTTATAGGTGTTGGTGTGTCAGCAAAACTCTGAACCACTCAGTTCTCGCTGAGTAGAAAAAAAAAAGAAAGAAGTGGGAGTTGGAGGCAGTTCCCTTGAAAGCTGAAAAGCATGGTCTGCCATCAGCTTCTTCAAAACTCAATTGAAGTAAAGTTTTGATTTAGTTCTTTGCACTTAAATGCAAAATTCTAATATCAGTATTGCTGAGGAGGAGATGTTATTTGTTTATGGCAATAAAGCAGCAAATTCTCACATGCTTGGAAGCTCTTAATGGAAATTTTCCAGCAGGTAGAAATCTTTATTCCACCCACACAAAGTATATTGCTGTGTGGCAACAGCTATTGCTCCCATCTATGTGCAACATACAGTGCAAGTGTCTTAAGTTTCATTTTCTTAGAGAATCTTGTAGCTTTCCAGATAAATGAAGGTCAAGAGAGGTGCCCAGAGTGTTAGGGAACAGGGTAGAAAGGTTCCACAGTAGGAAATCAGAAATGGAAATCCTCCATTTAAGTAAGCACTTCTTAGATCCTTGGAGCTGTGCCTAGCTTTGGACTCCCCAGTACCAGAATGATACTGACATACTGGAGTGAGCCCAGCGGAGGTCAAGGGGCTGGAGACCATGGTGCTGAGGAGAGGCTGAAAGAAGTGGGCCCATTCACCTTCGAGAAGAGAAGGTGAGAGGGAGATCTTACTGCTGTCTGGACCTCTCTGATCAGAGAATACAAAGACACTGGAGCTATATGTTTTTGGATGTGCAGTGGTAAGACTTTTTTTCTGTTTTCCATGAGGATGGTTAAATACTGGAACAGAGGCCCAGGGAAGCTGTGGGACCTCAGTCCTCCGAGGTGTTCAAGATTTGACTACTCATGATCCTGAGAATTAGACGTTTTCTGAACAGGGGGCTGAATTAGATTAGCTTCTGGAGGACCCTTTCAACATAATTTATGATTTTGTGAGACATGAGAAGGAAGGAAAGATTTGGCATCTCTAACCTCATTTCCAAACTAATGTAAAATACTACCTATTTAAAATACATGTACTACGTCACTACAAAAACACCCTCTGGTTCAAAGTTCGAAGTTGTTATGAACATTAGCATTCCTAATAGGGACTTAAACATAGTCTTGAAGACTTAAACCAAATGAACAGAAATTCAAGTAAAATCTGAATAGGAAAATAGGGAATAAATAAGTAATTGAGCTACTTGGTTTTTCCCCTCCTATCTTTGGCCATGTTCACTTGGACCAGATCTAAGGGAATTGTTCCCCTCCTCTGGAATAAGCTTCATTTTTCCTGAAATGCCATCATATCTGGAAGTCATTCAAAAACAAGATTGACATTCTGAAACCATATGCATTCACAAGTGAAAGAGAAACAAATAATAGTGACAACGAAGCTGTGAATAGCTATTAACATCTTTGGAGATTGTGATCTATCTACAGAGGAGTCAGAAGGAGAATACATTTTGTGTTTGAGTTATTTAGTTGTTCTCAATTTACTACAATGCTGGCAGTGTTTCACCCAAGTGATATCACTTGACTGAATAAACTAAAAGTTGTAATTTGTGCCTATAGGAAAATTCATTGGTTTGGGCTCCCATTAAAATATAACATATAGAACAAAAATCAGAGCTAAACTCCATGCATGAGGATATCTATTTAGAGTCTAATAAAAGTGTTTTAGAGATCCAGGCGCAAAACTCAACCTTGGTGCAAATTAATTATCAGAGTTTACATGACAGATTTACTGATATGAATCATTTGCTTTTTTAATGCTCCCTCATGTCTAGTTTCTTTGACTCTCCTTCACTTGACATCCTTATTTATTTAATATGAGTGGGTGGCCCAAAATGATAGTTACTTTGACAAAAAATTAGAACAGCATGACATCAACAACAAGAACAGAATGCAGGAACAAAGAGACTAAAATGGAAGAACACAAGATTTGGTCCAACCTACTTTCTCTTCCTCTCTGACTCTCCTCTGTTATTTCTGCATGATAATACATGCCTCATATATTCTTTTCATAAATTCTGAAGGAGTAGATAACCCCAAGAAGACTGGTCATTTTTGTATATGCAACAAGAAAGCAAGAAAATATTCTGTAGTCTTGTGGGGTTTTTTTTAATCTTTCTGTGTGCAGTATACATGTCCTTGCCAATACACAAACAAGTATGTAGCATCAGTTCCACAAGGAAACAAAAAGATGGTTTTAGGATGTTGAAACACAACAATAGCTTCTCTACAAATAGGAAAATTCACTGTGAAACAAAAAATATTTTGCAATACAGCTACTTCTAGATTATTATTTACAATTATCTCTTTGTCACCAAAAATAAATGTTTGCTATTCTGTACTTAAACCAAAATAGAGGTATCTATGGTCAACAGAAGTTAGTGGCAAAAGCCCCCAGTACTCACTCTGTACTGGTGTTCTGTAATGTGGGGGCAAACACAGCAATTCGTATGACTGCTCCTCCATGGGAGCAAGGCGTCAGTAGGTCAGATAGAGACCCCATCATCTGTGTAACTCATATTCCTCTCTGCTTCCATCCTGGCGATGTGGAAGTAAAGAAAAAAACAGCTGACCTGGATACAGAGGTCTGAAGAACAGAAGGACTCATAGCAGGTGGACCACGTAAAGGGCACAAGCAAAAAGAAAAAGGAAAAAATGCAGTAAAACCAGAAAAGAAACAGGGATGGAAAAGGTCTATAACCGGTGCAGAAAGGTCTTTCTCTGAAATTGAATGGATCTTGGGATTCCTCTCTGAAATCATTGGTACATAGAATTTTCCTAATGTCCAGCTAGTTGCTGAAGCCCTGTAAAGAAAAATAACCTTTTGCTGCCACCTTTTCCTGTGTAAGTCTTCACGGACAATGTTGTTGTGCAGTTAGTTGTCCAAAACCCAACTGATAACTAATACACGACCTAAAGTGCTGCATATGACAAAGATATTATTTAAGCATTCTTTTATGTGTATGAAAATGCACTTAAAAGTTTATATGAATATTTTATTTGGGTTACAAAAGCAAGCAGGCAACCAGAGGTTGGTCAATACCAGAGATTAAATAGCTGGTATAATCCTTCCCTTTTCCTCACGTCCTCAAGTTCTTCATCGCCATTAAATGCTGCTATGCTTACAGCCTGCCGTTGCCTTAAGCTATCTCCTTTTCATTGCACAGCAGGAATGGCACCAGCAGCTCTAAGCAAGATTGCAAGCAGATATGACCGGATCTAGGAAGTATTAGCTGAAAAGCAATAGGGCACGTATTATCTCTTGGAAGGATGGTTGCCAAAATTGTAGAAACGCCAGACATAATGAAAAAGCAAAAGCTGGGGGCAATCTATAGCCAACTTGGGGCAATACCTTATTATGACCATATCAGTGATTTTCTCTGACACCTCTGACAAGTTGCAGGGACACCTGAGAGCACTGGCTGTAGCATGTCTCGTGGCAAAGACTTATTGTGGTTGAGGCATGTTCAGTGCAAACAGAAGGTTCTCCATCTTCTCTTAACAGCAAGGACCTAACAAGCTCTGTGGAATAGAACATCCAGTGCAAATGGCAAGTTTCACAGATTACAGCTCAGCCAATTTTGAACAGCCTTTCATTAAGACTTCAGAAGCATCCTCTCCGATTTCAGCATTATCTCCTTGCCCTGCTACAAATGTGAAGACATCCCAAATATTCAAAACACACTTAGATCTTCGTATACAAGTATAAACAGAAGTTAGGCCACCTTGCAATCCACTGACATTTTCCCAGAGACTGTACAAGCAGGTAACTGAACTGTACACTTCATGGCATTTCCAGGAAATGACTGGGCAACACATTTCACAGAGCCATAAAAGCTCTTCAATACTCAGTAATATTCACGTATCTCCCTCCACCACCTCCTATTTTCTGTAGATGTTAGCGGCACCGCACATTTGGAAGAAGCTGTTCTGTGGGTCCTGGGAATGTATGCCTCATTTAAATGCAAAAAAAGATGTTCTGTGTTTTTTCTTCTTTTGTGTTAATTGCACTGATTGATATGACAGTAGTCTTCATGCTTTGTACTTCTTTTTATTATCTTCTATAACCAGTGGAACTCCATTTAAAAAAGCCCTGAGATAAGACCACAGTAACATTGTACAGAACAAAAAATCTGCAAACAATATCCTAGCCCTGGGGAAAAGTTGGTGGGAGTTTTTTATTTCAGTGCAACTGCTTATTCGATCTAGTTCAGTCATTCCTTATAGTAATGATTATTCTGCTATATTCCATGTCTTGTCAATGTGAAGCATAAAATAGGTTGACTCTCATCTTTATGCAGAAATCGTGGATATTAGATAAAGCCAATACCTTTATTACTATTAAAAGTATTATTAGGTATTATCAATAAGCTGAAATAACCAACAAAATTTGAGAATATTTTTTCCAGAAACACATTTCCTGTCCCTCTTATTTTATATATGAACTTACATATGTACGTAATGCATGTCTAGAACTCTTATTTGATGGGTTCACTGAAAACTCAGGTGATTTCTGGCAAAGATCTAGAAAATCAGGAACCAGTATACATACTTATGTGAGATTGCATACAACATTTTGCTATCACAAAAGATTCTTTAATGCCCTTAAAATACATTTTGTATTGCTCTCTTTCCATACTCTTTATTATTTAAGTTTGTTGCTTAAATGTTCTACATTTTTATAATTTGACAGAATCACAGCATCACGGAATGGTCAGGGTTGGAAGGGACCTCTGGAAATCATCAGGTCCGAGCCCCTGCTAAAGCAGGTTCAACTACAGCAGGTTGCACAGGATCACATCCAGGTGGATTTTGAATGTCTCCAGGGAAGGAGACTCCACAACCTCTCTGGGCAGCTTGTTCCAGTGCTCTGTCATCCTCAAGGTAAAGAAGTTCTTCCTCATATTCAGAGGAACCTCCTGTGTTTCAGTTTGTGCCCAGTCATCGCCCCTTGTCCTGTTGTTGGGCACCACTGAAAAGAGTCTGGCCCCATCCTCTTGACACTCACCCTTGAGATATTTGTAGACATTGGTAAGATTCCCTCTCAGTCTTCTCCAGGCTAAACAGGACCAGCTCTCTCAGCCTTTCCTCATAACGGAGACGCTCCAGTCTTCTCATGATCTTCATAGCCCTCTGCTGGACCCTCTCCAGTAGTTCCCTGTCTCTCTTGAACTGACCTGGACACAGCACTCCAGATGCAGCCTCACCAAGGCAGAGTAGAGGGGGAGGATAACCTCCCTCAGCCTGCTGCCTGTGCTCCCCCTAATGCACCCGAGGATACCACTGGCTTTCTTGACCATGAGCCAGCAGTCTGCCCTTGTGGCCAACTTGCTGTCCACCAAGACTCCCAGGTCCTTCGAAGAACTGTTTTTCAGCAGGTCAACCCCCAGCCTGTACTGGTGCATGGGGTTATTCCTCCTTAGGTGCAGGACCCTACACTTGCCTTTGTTGAAATTCATTAGGTTCCTCTCTGCCCAGCTCTCCAGCCTGTCCAGGTCTTGATGAATGGTAGAGCAGCCTCCTGGTAAATCAGCCACTCCTTCCAGTTTTGTATCATCAGCAAACTTGTCCTTTCATCCAGGTCACTGATGAATAAGTTGGACAGGACTGGACCCAGTACTGACCCAGGGGAACACCGCTAGCTACAGGCCTCCAGCTAGACTCTGCACCGCTGATCACTGAACCCTCTGAGCTCTGCCATTCAGCCAGTTCTCCATCCACCTCACTGCCCAGCCATCTAACCCACACTTCCTGAGCCTATGTATGACGGTGTTATGGGAGACAGTGTCAAAAGCCTTGCTGAGGTCAGGGTAGACAACATCCACTGCATTTCATTCTATCTTGTGTTGAGGTCTAAGAGATCTTGAAATTCTAATTTCAACCCTTTTAAATAATCGATATGTACAATTCAGTCAATGTTTTTGAAGACCAAGAGATATGTGTGTTTCCCAGTTGACTATATAGGCAAACACTCTGAGTGTCAAATACTTTAGTCTGAATGAGGCAGAACAACAATCCCAAAAAAGAAGCTATGAAAACTTAACAGGAAAAGTCCTAATCCCTCCCAAAAAATAGCTGAAAACTAATCAGATTACTGCCATACTCCAACAGCCCTTTGCAACACTGAAGACCTTTTTGCCCCTGAATGTCTCCTCTATGTTACTGCGACAAGTACTGAAATTCCATTACCAGGTAATGTGTGGAAATGCCAAGAATCAAATTGTATCTAGAATTGCAGCAGTTTAGGGACAAGGTCAAAGGTCCGTCTCAAGCTTAGGTGGTCCATCAGGCTACTGTAATTCAGGTATAACAATATCCACAGTCATTCATACATGAAGAGAAACTTTTTCAAACAGAGCTTAAAATAAGCATGAAATAAATGGTAACGACAAGTTCGCAGATCTCTCAGAGTCAGAAATACAAACAGGTAGAATTCCATCAACCCACAAAGAAAGTCGAAAAAAAAGCATATATAGTCTCATGCCTTCAACATCCTCCTGGGACCAAATGAGTTTATGGGTTTAGTATAGCAGGGTTTAAAAAAAGGCAGGAAGTCAGAAGTGATGAAAGAATATATTTGCTACTGTATAAAAACAAACAAGCAAACAAAAAAACCCAAAACAACTCAAAAAACAACCAAGCAGAACCTACAGTAAAAATGCTGATGACTGATATTTGGAAGTGAGATTGTTTTACTTCCTAAAGTGTCAAGGTCTCTTCTTTTACTGCCTTTTCACCCAAAAGGAACATTTGGCTTTAAAAAGCAAACTAGGAAATGAAAAGACATTAAAATACTTGTCCTTTATTTGAGTTTTCCTGACTGGATGCTGCAGTTCTGCCTGCAGAGAATCACCCTACAAGAGAATTATTTGGTACATATAAGGCATTACAAATCAAAGAGTAATGGTTCTTAGAACCAAATTTTCAAATGCAGGCACCTACACTGGGCATATAAAATGTTTCTGTACCCTGATATAACAGGAACACTTTAGACACCTATTTGAAAATATGATCCCAGCTGAAAACTAGATGAAAAGCTGGCTCTCTGATCTGATAGTAGCAAATGTTTTCAGTTGCCATACTCCTGAGAAACTCCAATGCAGGACTGCTGCTTTGAAAGCTAATGGCCCAAAACCTATTTAACTAGATGGAAGACTTTTCAGTGACTCCATTAGATTATTGGATTGGGCTCAAAAAGCTTAATTTAAGGTCTTTCACGACAGAATTTCACTCTAGTGAGAGCATTATCCCAAATTCTGTTGTTCCCAAAACCAGCAACCCAATATTCATCTGAGTTGATGTTAACTGCTACAGACTTCAACTCCAGAATACAGCGATTGTCCCACCTGACAAATGCTCATTATTATATTATTCTCACCCCCAAAGAAAAGCTCTATATATAGAAAGGTAAAACAATTATTTTCACATTGTTTTTTGAGTCGCAGTAATTACATTTCGTGTGTGAAATACTTAATATGTAATTTAGCATGTGAACAATTATGTACACCATGCCAGTTATTGGTTGGCATGTGCATCAGTTAGCATGTGCTCCTGATGTATCACACAGTTCATAAAGACATATTTAGAATGACAAAAATGAAATTTACAAAAAGTAGCCCGCTTCTGACAATAAGAAAAATACTGAATTTCCAGCTTATCAGAAATTATCACATTTCAGCATCTGTTATTGTTGTATAGGGGCTGAAAGCTGATGCACCAATCAGTGTTCTTCACTGAACAGGTATTCGTGGAAAAAAGGCTCCAGATTTTGAAATGCATCACTTTAAGGTCCCAATCAAAATGAAACATTTCAGTATTCCCAAAACTTTCTTTTTTGTTTTTGAAATGACACTAAACTCTTGTTTTCTGTCAGTTAAAAAAAAAAAAAAAACAAAAAAAGGTATTATAAGAAGGTATTATGGAAGTTGAGGTTTGGATCCTCATTCTCACCTATAGACCAATTTCTTGAAGATTTGCACTTCCCAGGGGTAATGTAGCTATCGTTCTAGCAGGGTCCACATGTTGCCTTGTGGGAACTGAAATTTGAGAGCTGAATGGCAGTATTTCCTGTGCAGTTTTCTAATCCAGCTGTATCTGCTGTAATCCAGACAGCTGACCAAAATAAATCTCTGCTGTCTTCTGAGAAATACTGTTGTCAAACAAGCCTGGCCTATGGGGAAGCATCCAAGCTGTAACTCAGATAAGGCAGTGCAGAGCTAGGGAACAGTGTTTCATTTAACTGCTTTAAAACAAAATATTTCTGAGAAAATAACAGAATTTAACTGAAAATTATTTCAGTGGAACCAGCCTCAAAAGTCAAATCTGCACACAGAGAACTGGGGGGCAGGGGGAAATCCTGAGATTTGCTGACATGCCATATCCATGATTTAGTCCAACAGTTAGGGCCATAATCATACCTCCAGGCTGTGGCAGAACATGCTGCGCAGCTGAGAAATGCAAAAAATGAGAGAAAGCTCATCTTTATATTTCCTTTCCTTGGGCTAGTTTGCCAGTGTAAGTTAGATCATTCTCTGATGACAGACGGCTGTAACCCCTGGAGGGCCAAGAACCCCAGCCAAAAGTTCATGAAAGTCCACATGAGGGTTTGCACTGACATCGCATGCTTTTGGTTTGGGCAGCTAACCACCAGAGAGACACAGAAGGCAAAAGAGTTTGAAAGTAGCTTGAAAGAGTTCTAGGTTGCAGAACTGCCTTCTTTAGTAGATACATGAAGCACTTACCCTGCCTCCCAAAATCCAGTCTTAACATGAGCTCTAGCAATTCTGAAGAACTACAGGGAACAATGAAGAGAGGATGATGGCCAAAGGAGAATGCATTTATTTCTACAGACTACTGATTGCCATCCTGCAATCAAGTCTAGATCTACACATCAACTGAATCTAAAATATGTCTAAGTCCGGTATCTTACAAGGAGATGCTCTTTCCACCCTGTATTCCGCATCCTGTTCAGCTGAGTTATAGCAGTTTACAATATCAGTGACTAAAAGTAGGAGAAATTAATGGTTTGGGGTAGCAGATTGCCTAGATTTGGGACACACCTATCATGAAATAGAAAATGTCTGTAAGTAGGATCCATGCTAAATACTTAGACAGTACATTGTTTCTGAAGGCTGTAGTAATCTGATTGCTACCGTTTCTAGAAATTTTTATCCAATGGCAGTACTTCTAATTAACACTGGCACATTTACATCTGGCAATGCTGCCTGGCCAAAATCAACATCCACACAGAAATACCCCTCTAAAGTAAACAGTTACAGTGATGTATGGCAAAAATATCACTGCAGACAGGCAAGTAGGAAATACCTACAGTAATCACTTGGATCAACTATTTCTCATGAGTGTCTTGCAACTGTATACCAGCTATACTATACAGGCCAATGAAGAGATGGTGCTGAAAGGAACTGTCTTAAAACCTTTAAAAGAAGAAAATACATCTTTTCATGATTTTAAAAGATACATATATCAAAAGCAGTAGCTCAACAGAATATGCCATGTAAACCTAACAAAAGGAAATCTCCTGATGTTGAACACTCAGTACAAAACTGATACAATTCTCGTTAGTTTTTTAATATCATGCACTCACGTAAACACAGCATGTTCTCAGCCAAGTATAGAAGTATGTTGAGAATAAAAGTACATCTGATTCTTAATAAATTAGAAGAATAAGGAACTCCTTTAGGAAAAAAAAAAATCAACAGAAAAAAGACCTTGCAGTCACTCTTAGATGTCAAATACCATTAAATACAACTTCGTCTGTTGCTACAGAAGATAAAAGCTGTATTTAAAAGCCTTGCCAAAAATGTCCTTTTCAGTACTAATTAGCATCAATGGTCAAAGCCGCTAGAGCAAAAGAAGAACAGAGAGAGGGAAGACAAGAGAAATAAGTACCATCACTGACATTAACAGGATTTTTTTAAGCTTTGTCTCATGATACATTAAAGGATATTTTTCTTTTAATATAATGTCCTAAGCTTACATGTGCTATGAGCAGATGCCCTTCTTAATCTGCTCTAAAATCAAGTTGAACAGCACATAAAGAAAAGCCACAGCAGAAACTGCCTCTTCCTAGAGTTTTCCCAGACAAGAAATTAGCAGTTCTATAGCATAAAATGAAGCAGAAACTTCCTGGTCGTGTTTGAGAGCACTTTTGGTTCCTTCTTAGGGACTGTTCAGCACACGACCCAGATCACAGAGAAAAGATTAAAGTACGGTTAAAGAACCTTCCAAAGAGAATGAGTCTACATGGCTGTGTGGTTTCTGTCTTTACACTTTTTACAGTCACATGAGTTTTATAGATTCACAAAATGGGAAATCTTACTACTGCAGCAGTCACATTCATTGGGACTTGCAACAGATGTATTTTTGTGTGCTTGCTTTTTCCAGCTTCAGCTGTGCAAAACAGACTGTTGTTAACAAGTGAAAGCATCAGAGGTCAAGAGATGCAGGTGTTTCTCATGTTTCAGAGTGGAAAGCAGGTTATCAGGTCTGTTCTACCATGATGCCAAAACCAACTTGATCTTATCTTTTATAAGTGCCAGCAGCCAACCTGTGCACTTGTCTTCCTTTACCCTGCTACCTCCAACGCACCTGGCACAGCTTAAAAAAACCCAAACAACAAACCCAAAACAATACAAAAAAACAAAATACCATACCAAAATATAATACAAACCTTATTGCTTGCATCATCACCTGTGTTTCATTTTCATTCTTTTCCACAGTTTAGCTTCTTTCAAAAATACAGTGCCTGCTAACTTCTCATTCACAGAATTAAGTCTGGAGCAATTGTGGAAGCGGTGCAGTTATATGGGTATAATAAGACATGAGAATTCCTGTATTTCATAATTAAGCTAACTCAAAATATGGGTCAGAGCCTAAAAACTGATTAGCCCCTTGAGCTTTTCATGTCTCTTCTTGTCATGAGTGGCATGACAGGGGAAGAAGAATAAACAAGCCTTCCCCCTCACACTCAGCACACAAGCAGCCTAGGGCACTGAAACCCTCTATGCATAGGCTAGAAACAGCATTGGCATGATAGCTACACCAGCTTTCCAAATCTAACCTGTAGTTATGTTCCAGTCCTTGTTATGAGGGGATCCTCTTTTGCATTCCTTTCAGACTGACTTCATGCCCCAAATTCTCTGAATTGGTGCTAAATGTTTAAACCAAACTTCCAAAGATGAAAGCCTAGTTTATCATCAGCATCCTGCCAGTGTTTGTATTTAGTGCTGGAACAATCATCAAGAGTAGAAGCCACGTAGTAGATCTGATATATAGGCATCCTGTCATTATGGACAGGATCTCTGTGTGATCATTTTAGATTACTCATCCAGTACTAAACAGATGGAAATGGTTTTACTCCCTACCAGTCTTGTATGATAATCAATGACTTAATGATGAATGTCCAGCATCATTGTTCAACTACTGAGTCAGGCTGTGTTTGGTATTTCAGCTGCACGGATGCTCACACAAATAAAAAAGTGTTTTTCGTTGTATTCTGAAACAGGGTGTTCCAAAGGTCCAAGGGTCTGTTTTGAGGAAATTACCTCCAGTGTATGCGGTGCAATAAAGCCAGTCTCTTTCCATGTAACAAAAGCTACAAGTGACCAACTTCAGCATTTCCATAGCAGACAAGCACAGTGAGGCACAGCATGTGCACAGGCTCAAGTTTGCTAGGTTGCATCCAAAATAATGTGTCGTCTAGACATAGTCATCTAGCAAGCCACCATTTGGACAGCTCAGGTCTATATGGAAATCTGTACAATAACTTACAGATAGGATACATTCTACAGTAATGGTGACAATCCTGAGTAATTCCATGGCTTCACAGGCTAATTTCTAGAATAACCACTAGGATATCTTTTGTGAAGAGAAGACTTAAGAAAGCCTTGCATTTTACCACATCTGTACATTCATTCAAAGAAAACCAAAATAACCTGAAAGTGAAAACACTCCTACATATTTTTTTCAGTTCTGAGCTACAGGTAGAACACTTATCTAGGATATTGAAATGTTACATTGAAATATGTTTCTGAAGAGTTTGATGTGTCCTTACATGCACATACTACACATACTAATTAAATCTTCTACTCAACACCAGATATGAAAATGAAAATGCTGAGAAAGAAAATTAGGCTGGTTTTGTTAAGACATAAAAAGTTACTTTTACCTCAAAACAAAAAACTGCCACTTAAACAAATGTTTATGGTATTCTTTATTTAATTTATATTAAGTAATTGAGCTCTGCAACTGGTATGACAGGAAATTATAGTATTGCTTGATGTTAATTTTCTCTTAGTTATTAATATCATTCCATTGGACATCCCCCTTCCTTGCCCCAGGAGGCATAGCTACAAGGAATTCAAACTGCTGTTAAGCACAGTGAATGCCCCATCCAGATCCCCATGGAAATTAAGCTGGCTCATACCTCTCTATGGGAACTAGAGCCTTGAATTGCTGAAGATTAGTTTGTATGAGCAAGTCCAGCCCACATGGGATGAGAATATGAAGGTCAGCAAAGAATATCCAGTTCTTTCTCTGTAAAAGTTGTGACTAGGAAGGGCTTGATGCAACACAAGAGGAAGAAATAGGAAGGCAACATGAGATTTTTCTTTCCAGCATGTTTCATGCAGTCTCAGAAATGCTTTTTGACAGCTCCTCATGTGTTGAAGAGGAATTCTTCAATGTGCAATCAGCAAGGGGGTCTCTGTAGATGCAGGTTGGCATATGGTATCTCAAATTTCTCAGTGACAAGTGGCATGTTAGCAGAGCAACAGAGTAGCAGGGAAAAAGACGTTTTGCTAATCACTCCCTGTTGCCCACACCCTCAGGCAGAATCATATTGCTTTATGCAGATGAGCTCATAACAGTTTCTTCAATTTAGCTTTTATATAAAAAAGTGCCAGCTCCTAACGCTATGTCAACAGGCACCCGAGGGCCTTCCACTTTACATTGCAAGTGTATTACTATTTAAAGATGAGCTTTTAGCTTAACATCATTGCTTGCCTTCAGAGTTTAATTACCGCCCTCCCCATGAGGCCCAATGAGCCATCCACTCCTCCCACGGGAGTTCTGCCTGGCAATGATCTTTAACTAAATAAGTAAATGCCAAATAAGCACTTCTTAAAGATGCAGTGTCTTGTTTTCTGCCAGGCTTTGAAGTTGAAGCTTGCAGAAGCCAGGCTCTGATTTGCATCTCACTGGCAGCAAGCCATGTTGAATTTAGATATACTCACTGATTTTAAAGAATTTAGAAGAGTATTAACAAAATTCCTCATATTTCAATGCAAGTTAATAAAAACAAGTAAATTCTCATCAAAAAGTCCTTTAAATTTTGATATCCGAGCATTAAAGAATCAGATCTTCAATAAATATGAAACAACATTGCTGCCTTTAGCCAAAAAAGCCTCACAATTTTGCTCTATCAGAAAAGACAGCCTTTAACACCTCTACTAAAGGGCAAGCATATGTTTCACCGAAAAGAAGGTTTTCAACATGAGAACTAATTCAGTATTAACTTCTACCATCTTAGGTATTTTATACCCCCTTACATCGTATCCATCAGGCCCAAGCAAAATACAATCTCAAGGAAGTTGCACTGAACATGTATGCAATGTGTATGCAATGGCTTACTAATAAAGCTGACACAAAAGCTCTCGTCTTGCTAAGAGCTACAGAGGGCTTAGGGGTCAACACAGAACCCATGACTGACAGTCAATGGCTGCTGCAAAATATAGTCCCATCAGTCAGAAATTACACAGAGGTGATTACTCACATATCTTTTAAAATGATCTTGCATGATATTCTCCCTGTGTTTATACAGTTATTTCATCAGGGACGGAAGCTATCTATACCAAATATTCAACTCTGGAATCATTTTCTGTTAGGAAAAAGTTGGCATATTCTGCTACTTAAAAGTTCCTAGATGTTATTGTAGCAACAGTTCAACTAGCAGCTGAAAATTTAAATATTCATAGAGCATGGTAAGGCCCAACATGAATAAAAATATAGGAAGGTGGTTGGACCCTCATTTATTCCATTTCTCCTCTCTGCTAATTTTAGCCACCTAACACTGGGAATCACTGCCTGCAAGCATCATCAAAAAAGCCACCAAAGCTACATGCAAACTTCAGGGCATGTCTTAGGTGGGGTGATTTCCTTCTCAAAATGCTGTTCTCCCTCTATCAGCTTAGTTCCCAATAAAGGCCAAGGTAAGAGCATGCATCTAAAGAGGGTGCAGCGGGACAGGACTGTCTACAGTTAGAGGTGCAAATAGTTAGGGAGTGGATTTCTTTTAGCAGCTTAAAATGTCTATCTTAGAGACTCATGGCAAAGGTGATATTTGAAACCTATGATGAGTTCACATCCAGCTTTCATACAGTTAGAAGTATTACACAGCCTCAAGACTTACACATTTGCTCATGTCTATGTTTTAAGAACAGAAAGACAGAAATTCTTAAAAAGATGTTAGCAAATGAATCATTCTGGGAGTCTTCAACTATTTTCTCCACATTAAATAATGATACTGAAAAGTTTCCCACGTTACCCAATTCCTTGACAGTGGTATTCCAATTGTAAAATCTAACTTCCCCCGTGTCAGAAGACCCTTCTTGCACAGTCAAATGAAAGCAGCAAGTTATGCCGCAAGAGGCACATACTGAAGAGCTGGATGCTATTATACAGCCTTCTTACAGATTTACTCCTTCACTAAATATGGTAATGGTATTATTTTATATACATACTGTAATCACTGAAATATGTCAGCTATCTGTAAACAAGCATTAAAGATCAGATAAAAACAGATTTCTTATGTTTCAGACATGGATTACTGCTAAAATCCAACCCGGAAATTGAAGCAACCCTAAGCATCTTGTTTTTTTATCAGCATTACAGCTCCAAACCATCTGTACTTAATTGTAAGACAACAAATTGTCTAAAAACCAGTGAGGATTAAGAGGACAAAGCTTCTTACAGACAGTTATATTAGAGAACTTTAAAGAGAGCTAAGATCACAGCACTTCTTCTGTACTTGTTTTATTTCAGTCAAGTCCCTATGTTTATCTTCTTCTAAAATAGAAATATACACAGCAAGTTGATCGTTGCCACAGCATCAGTAAGAGGTTTATCAGGGTCTTAAACTTTGATGATAACTGCTAGCTTAGGAGCTTGCTGACATTTACTCCTAAAGTTCATGCTGGGCAAGATGACTGAACGCTGACCTCCAGTGCTCCACTGACTCCTAGAACAGGAGTAACCAGGCCAGTAGAGTAGGATGGGAGGGATTTTGCACACCATGCTTCATGTATAGCAAAGCAAATAATTTCATTTATGCACAATGAGGAACACAGATTTGGGTACAGCTGGGTGGAAAGGAAGAAATGGAGACACCAGTCACCAAATGGGTCTTTGGCTTGAATGGCATTATGCCAATCTCCTCCTGATGAATACCTGCAATATACTGAGCTGCTCCAAAAATGTTTCGTGTCATCCCCATTCAGCTATGGCTGCATTCTTTTTAGTTTATTCTATTTGTTAGCCATTATTTCTATTCAATCACTGGATAGAAAGTTATATTATGCAATTAAATAACAATTCACGAGATTAATAACTAGCAGCTACCAGTCAAAGTCAGCCGTTTCCCTACACGCCAACTACAGTACTCTTCATTAAAACATGACTTGGAATATATACCACAGAAATCTACATCTGCAGAAGCAAACAAACCCATACATCTGCCAACAGCAACTTCCTTTTGGGCTCTTTCTTCTTGTCTTTAATCTCCTCTTCTAATTCTTTTATTCGTTCAGATCTCTATTTTTTCTCTTTACAAGTGGTACCCCTTCCTTTTTCAGATCCAACTACCGCAGCTGACCACAGTACTTATCAACCCTTGCTTCTGCTTACCTTCTCTCCACTGATTCTTTAATATTTTATGTAATTGCATTCATAAAAAGGAAATGCTGTAAAACTGAGAAAGACAGCAAGAAATGCACTGCAACAATCAACACCTTTACAGAATCCTCCAAAGTTATTTCAAAGAAAACATTATTTTGGAAAGAAAAGAAAATCCTTACGAAAAAGGAAATTCAAGCGTTTTATAAAATACATCAAAAACTCTGAAGAAGCTTTAAGTGACATGTCTCCTGGGATCTCTTATGCAGTAAATGAAATGAATTTGTTTTAAAAATAACTGGTTAAATATTTAAAGATGAGTAAGATGTTACAACTAAATTACCTACTACTTAAAATAAACATGCATGTTTTTTAACACAATAGTAAATAATTGTGTGCCTGGCTTACAGGCTACTCTGAATACTTTTCCAATCTTAGAAAAGCTGTATACTATTGGCTGAGTCCAGAATACAAGTTTGTCTTCAATACATTTTCTTTTATGTGTTAATTTTTTTTAACTTTTAACTCAAAAATGTCAAATATCATCTAGGACAGACAGTAAGCAACACCATTTCTAAATTTTCTCAGTTAAGAGTTATGCTTAACATTG
This sequence comes from Ibycter americanus, assembly GCA_035590275.1. Lineage (NCBI taxonomy): Eukaryota > Metazoa > Chordata > Aves > Falconiformes > Falconidae > Ibycter > Ibycter americanus. The sequence goes on from JAVJGI010000014.1 coordinate 78,535,943, forward strand.
CTTTATTTGATACTCACGCAAATAGTAGATGAGAAGCCTTTAAACAAAAGGCTTTTTCCTCCTCCTCAAAGACTTTCATTACCCAGCTGTTACTAATTTTCATTTTAGTTACATGCCTTTCAATAAATTAGCAATGGTTTCTAGAACAGAGATGAATAATTTTTTCTGATTTATTTTAAAGTAAAGATAGCTCTACAAGCTTAAATTTACATACAATTTTGTTTTACTTCTAATTTGAAAAGACGACAAAAGGAAGAGTTACAGTGATGAAGTTTCAGGTATAGTAGCATTAATTCCCTGTGTACTAAGATGAACATTATTTCAGAATTAGTGCTGAGATTCAGTGCTCTGCTTAAGCACACTGCCTTACTGGCCTTCCCAACTCATAGGTCCAATTAAGATTTCAGACTGTATTTTAAAAGCTAGAGTCAATGTGTAAACCTACAAAACAACACATCCTCCAGGGCAAATGTCTGCCGCCTTGTAACACCTTTGTCTCAAACAAAGCTGTTTAATTTGATTTTGTTATGTTCTTTTATACCTATGTACATGCCAAACTGTTCTGAGAAGTAATCTTTTTAAGGCATATTTGTATAGATATTCTAAGCAAGTGCATCATGTCCATACCCCCTGGGCAAGACAGAGCTTCCTGAATGGGAGAGTTCAGTAGCATCTTGCTAATTTTTCAAAATGGCCACAATCCTGAATTTTTACCTTCATAATTTTAAACCATATCCTGTTCCACAATAAATATAAAAGATGAAAATTATATACCTGGTAGTATTTTCAAGAAATACGTTTTTTAAATTGTGTTTCTTCAGGAAACAAAACAAAAAAAGAACTTCTAATGTTCTGTAGGATATTTCTTCTAATAATTAATTTCATTTTTCATACCTGTTACACATTATTACAAAATTAAACAGTGAATAAGATGAGTAATGCAAAGTAATTTTTATGCAGGTATTTTTTCAGTGCTGATTATTCGTTCTACTGTATACCTCTAGCTGAACCTCACTGACTAATTTTAGTTAGACAAGGAAGATCTTGTCAAAATGAAGGACTTTTATCTATGTCTTAAAATATTTTTTCATCATTTTCTTACACTTCTTTTTTATTTGGAATTATGAGAAAGACTGTATGATTCAGTGTAAAAAAAAAAAAAGTTAGATATCTGTTTAATAAAGCACAGCTCATAAATACATGCAGCTGACAAACCCAAACAGCAACTTCACTCTTGTCCATATGCTAGGGCAAGTTCTACACAGATCATACAAAGTAATGTTATAGTTCCCTTATGTGTATACCACACTTCTGTCGATGTAACTGTTGCAACCCACAGGGGAGAGAAAAAAAAATAAAACCAAGGAAAATAAGTGAGAGTCACAATGCCAAACTAAGTTTGGCTTCCAAGCTGTAACTGCTGAGATTCCTCTCAGCTGCCGAGGAAAAGCAATTAAAAATACCAGTAAATGTGTATCCTGCACATATTCATTTCACTTAAACCAATGAACTTCCAGATTTTCTAGATTAGCTAAAGTGCGTCAGGTGCTCCAGGAATAACTGATAATGTCCAGCTTCTAAAATCTCTCTCAAACTCAGTGTAGAAGCTAGCCACAGTGACTACTTTGAAAAATTCTCATTTATTCTAGATGAGTTACTCTAGGCTGCTGGACATCCCTAAAATTCAGATAAACACTGAATATTATCAAAGACTGCAGAATAACACAGAAAACTGTCTGGGGAAGAAAATCCCAACACCTAAACCCCCCAAAGCCTCTATTCATTGAAGCTCCTCAAAATGAAAGATTTGCTCAAATTTTCCAATGGCGGGGTGGGGGGGTGGGGGGGAGGGGGGGAAGCCCAAGCCAACTGAAATATTTAGGCTTGTGAAAGCAAGGTAGTGAATACTTTGTTCAGGGCGCGTTTGAGCTGCACTGAGACAGTTCAGAGTTTTTCATGCTTCCTATTTCCCTTCCAAGCTAGGAACTGCAGTCCTGGATACATCTCACAGGATGAGCCATGCTGACTCATGGCAATGTGTTTCCTTCCTGCCTTATAAAAAATGCCGCTCAGAGAGGATAACTGGTCCACCAAGACAGGTGTGACACTTTGAAAGGGTTAACCTATTACAGTTAAATCTTACAATAACTAAGTATTGTATAATCTTATAATCTTTATAATTACTAAGTATGCCAGCCGGATCCTGTTCTGTTTTCTGCTATACAAAGACACACAGATATTCAAGGTCATAAAGTGACTGATCTCGTGGGCCCAAGTAGATAAAAACACTATTTATGCATGGAAAGCCACCAGAACAGAAGTAGCAAAATCTTACAAAACTGAAGCGTGAGACAAACAGTGCAGTAATATTACATAACAATGAAGGTTTTGCAGATATGGCTTATGAGCAAAATAATAAAATGAATGAATGTTTAATAATTAACTTGCTTATACTGCATTATTTCTGACCCTACCCCTTAGGTTCTGGAATTCAATGCAATGGAGCAATCAAGCTGATCTTTATAAAAATTAAAAGATGAGAGGTCTCTTTCTATGGTTAGAAACCATTATGAAACAACAACACACACATCACCACAACCACCACCACCACCACCACCACCACCACCAAGAAAAGAAGCATAAACTGCACATCAGAAACATACAACTCATTTTTTTAACAATTCTTAAGAACAACAATTCCAATTACTTGGTTATACTACTATCCCAATGTAAACACCACCCCCAGCAGCTGTGATTAGCTCCTAATCTGAGTTTACAATCCCTAATTACTAGCTGGGATTTTCTCATGAGTCATGCCTCATTTCTGATTATCACCTCTGCCCTCACAGGAGAAAGAACCAAAAAAAAAAAGGTTTCAGATTTTTAAGTGTCATCATTATCTCCTGACTGGCTTAAAACAACACAATCAGCCTCAGCATAAAACTATCAGCCTGGAGGAAGCTAGAGCCTGGACATAATGCACCTGTTCCCTGCTCTCTAAATTGGCTCCCTACTGGATATCATGTCAAGTATAAGAGTTCAGTTTGAACTTCAAGCTGCTTAATGATCAGCAACTAGGATCCCCAAAAGACTGCCAGAAGCTTGAGGACTGCCTTTGCCTACTCTAACATCCTGGCACTAAGGAGAATTGGACACATCCACACTAGGGCTCTTGCCTAGGGAAGTCTTAATAGCTTTTTGTCAAGACAAAATTCTACAGTGCATGCAATGTAATACAGATTTCAAGTTATTGTAAAATGTTGGCACTAACTGCTCTATCAAATTAGAAAGTCACCTTTTAATTTCATTCATTTATCCTTTCCGTTTATTATGTGTTTTGGTGAGCCTTCCCTCCTGTTTCAGGAGATACTTTACCGTTAGGTTAGTTTCTCCTTAATTTAGGAACTGATAGCATTATCCATCCGCTCTCATTTTCCCCAAGGTGTTTCTTCTCCTTAAAACTGTTCTTTCCCTCAGCGGCCCATTCTGGTCTTACTTACCTCAGATTCTGTTCTCCCGCTTTTCTGTTTTTCCCAAATAATATTTTTCCATTCCTTTTCAACTCATCCACCACCACTCCTTTCTCCCCCATATTACTGCATTTTCTTCCAAGGCACTGAATTCCCTCCCCCATACATATATACTCACAGTTCTGCTCCCAATAACCCTCTCTGTCTCTCCCTGACCCTGTCACATCTGTCAAACAAATTATATCATATTCTTTAAATAGGATAAAGACCTCTGAGCAGGGGACTGGTGTCGACCCATTCTCCTCAAGAGTTGCTTGTTACTGAGGTGGGGAAACAGAGGGATAGCTGTTCTTCCCCATTGCTTTCCATCCACCTGCTGGGGAATTCAGGTAACCAAAGGGATTGTTAATTTTTCTACCCAAAATGGAAGAAGAGGCAGCCTACTTAACTGACCTACACAATACTGAGGAGTGCTAGGGCACAGACCAAGTGATGGGAAGCTCTGTTTGCTTACTCTGCCAGCAGACCAAGGGCAACAAAAAAATGACTACAGGAACTGGCCAGCTGAACATCCCAAGGAAGAGACCAGACCAACTCGCCAAAATTCCTAGGAAATGGCTGCCTCATCAGCGCCAGTCTACAACCACACTACAGACCTGTAAAACACCAGCAAAGTGGTTCAGACCAAAGCGTTCCAACTGCATTCTTGCATGCAGTTACACCAGAGAACCACGTCCAAAACAGGCAAATCTAGAATGAGATTCACCTCGTCCAACTTTGGCAGTTTGAGACTATCAGCTGGGTACCCTCTAAACAATGGAGAGTGTAGGGCCTTTCCAAAGGGGAATGTTCTAAGGAAGGTGCCTTAGATCAGGGAGGTGAAATTACTCACCTATTTCTATAGCTCATTGGAGAGAGGAGACCAGGAAGGCTAGTTTTGGTTAGATCACTGGAGAAGATGGACCCCTTCCATGACAGCTAGTGTGCTACTTCCTGCTCTGAAACACTACCCCAGCACAGCAAGCACTCCCACCTTCCAATGTTTCCAAGTGAAGCAGAAAGTGGTTATCTAGGGTGGGAAGATACACTGCAGAAAGCATTAAAAGAAGTTTATATGTTGTTTGGCAATGACAATGAGGACTCTCTAAGCTCGATTTAAACTGTGAAGAATCCTATAAGACAATGAACTTCTAGGGAGCCAGCCCTATCTGGCCACAATTTAACTGCATCCTTAAAAACCATTGTGTTCTGAGTTGGAGCAATACAGTTTTATGGAATCTGAATTGACACATTACTTAGAAAACTGATTTAGCAGCAGTCATAACTGCTCCAGGAAAGTAGTTTCTCTGCTGCAATAAACCAGGTTTATTGAGTAGTTGTCTAGTAATCAGTCTGCAGTATGATTATTATTATTTACTGTCACCTGACTTTACTCTTCATTTAGTAATGGCTGACAGATTATCAAAATTGCCAAAAGACTTTCATCTGTCTTTCATGGTGAAAATATTTTCTAAAATATTTTGAGAAGCATCGCATTTTTATGCACACACACATTTATTTATATACGTATGCACAGACACATAATTTTAAATTTTATTTCAGAAGGTATCACAGGCTTAGATGCTAAGCCTGCTTTGGTTTAACTGTTCCAGTAGCTCTTCTTTGTTAATTCTGATACCTACAGTTGTTTGTTTCATAATTCACCATGTAAGTGCCTGCTGGAAGTGATTTTAATACCTGATTGCTCTTGGCTTCAAGTAAAGAAACGTCCTTCATCAGGGACAACAAGATGGGGTTGGTGAGAATTTATGAGCCAATGGCTAGATGTGACTACTGGGTAGAAATCACTTTTATTATGTGCATAAAATGGTATTTGGATTAAAGGACAACTACATTTCTCAAGATGACAACCAATCCAACACCTTAGACAAGAGAATAATGCCTGTAGTTTGGTGCTTGATTTTAGTGACTTTTATGTAGGTTTTCACTTTGACTTGACTAAGAATGTAAGGGATAACTGAAAAACAATGACCATTTAGTTTTTATGTTTCATAAAAAGGCAAATGTAACAAAAATATTTTCTGTGAAAAAAAAACATTGAAACCTACTTAAGATACCGAAGATAAGACTTAAAGATAACTATAGAGGCATCAGTCACAGAAGTTTTCTTGATGACTTCAATGACATTTCTGAGAGTAATCAAGGTGGTCTCAAAGGTGTTATTATTCAGGTTTTAATAAAGATAACTAATATTTTCTATCACAATGTGTGCTTGTAGCAATTAACAGACCTTGCCATTGCCTTAAAGGTATAGTTTGAGACATCAGAATCTGTTGGATCTATCCTAAAATAACTCTTTTAACTGTTACCTTAGTCACAAGGGTTTTCCTGTAATTATTCTATGATAATATTGTGAAGAATAGAGAGGAAAATAACAATGAAGACTCACCACAAAATAACTTTTACAAGGAGAAGGAACTTGGGGAGATTTTAAGGGAAAAACACAAATTCACCCAGCAATAAGGGAGAAACAAGAGATGACCTGGAAGCTTGAAATGTTGCTACCACCTTCCTCCCACACATGTCAAACGCCATTTTTACGTTACAGTTCCTCTGTTGGTAGACCCAGTTTAGAAGATTCTCTCTATCAGACAGTTTTATGCTCTCGCTGCCATGTCCATGATGGGTTCTTCTGACTATGATTTCCCAAAGCAAACTAGTACCAAAACAAGCCTTTTTTATCATTGCTTAAAAGTGAACATTTCATATTCGGAGTCTTGTCATGAAAAGCTGATCACACAACAGAGCTGGCCATATCTTCCTGCAAAGTGAAAGGAGTCATCAGCTGAGAGAAGAAACCTAAACTGGAAGTACAGCTCTAGATATTTTAAGAAGTCATTTTACTATTCAGATCTTAGCAATCACACAAGAGAAACAGTTAAAGTGGTGGATAATCTCCTGCGGAGGGGACAAGGAACAAGTCACTTGGGGAGAGTGGGAAGAAGGTTGAATGGGAAACTCCTCTGGCCAGATCTGCCACTGGAGGATTAGTAACTGCATGGAAAAGGAAAATAAGAACCTCGAAGAGCAGGGATGACTGATTTTCTAAGGCAGGACCAGCTCCTGCCCCAGTACCCAACACTTGGACAGTTAATCCCACTGCAGAGTGGTTCTGCTGTAGTCTGCTACAATGCACAGCCTCATGCACTGAGCTAAACCAGCTGAGGCATCCTGCAGTGGGGCAGGAAACTCAGAGGGACCCAAGTAGACACCTAGAGCTGGAACTCCCTTGCTGATGAGCTAGAGCCCTCAACTACACTGACCTGAGTGAGTGAGTGCAGCTGCACTGCAAAATGACACTCCACTAACAAGAAGTGATTTGTTTAGCAGGCGCGATGGCAGGATTAGCATTTGATGATCTGTGGTCACCTGGAGCTTCTCTGTTCTTCATTACCAGCTTTGTTTGAGCAGCCTTTCATCACATAGCAAATAGCCTCCTTTTCCTAAAGTACCCAGTTATTCAAAAGAAATTATTTGTGTCAGGTGGAATCTAACTCTGGGCAAATTTGAAGTGTAGCTTGAACCTAAATATTTATTGAGGGCAAGAACAATAAAGTGGAGACGTATTCTGAGAAGATTAGATTTGCTGCAATTGTTTCATAGTCCTATCAGTGTGGTTTCCTTTCACATATAGCTCTGTTTTTCACCCTTCTCTGAACAGCTGAAGGACCATACAAAAGAAAATTTTTTTTCGAAAGAAAAATCACTATTGTCTGCTCAAAGCATCCACCTGAAAACTAACAGTCCGTGCTTAGGAAACAACTGGCAACAGAGGGAAGCAGAACAAAGTGCCATATTTGTAGAGGTATTGAGATATCAAAGATACAGTTGAGTAAGATAGAGTTAAGTATTTCTGAAAATTCCACTATGCTCAAGGTATCTACACATCCACGCAAATCTCTTCTACAGTCTCAGTGGTGCTAAGATTTTGTTTGAGAACATTGTTTATATCAGAGTTGCACAATCCTCCTGCTACAAGGGTATCTAATATGTGTTTTACAACAGGCAGAAAGGTTGTGATATGACTAAGAGTTATCTGATAGTATTTTTAAGTTTATGGACTTCTTCATCCTCTCATTGTTGCTCTTTGTGAACAGCTTCAAAGAAAGAAATAAAATTATCCCAGTGTAGAAAGAAACACGCCAGGGAGAATAAATTATGCCAGCTGGTCTTTGCCTTATGTTATTCTGCTATTAGACCTGACGTTTTTGAAACCAAAAAATCATACCATAATTATTCAGTTGTGGTCTTGAAACAGATTTTGTGCTGATTCTGTTTAGACACAGTCAAGAAAACATTCCTTGACTGCTTTTTTTTCAGCTTTCATAAAAAAGCCATCTCACAATTTATTTTCCTCAGATTTTTTGCAACAAATACATTTTACTATAGTAAGTCTCCTCATCACAGGTAAACAGACACCTTCTGCTCCAATAGGAGGTACTACAATTTCTTCCCTTGCTATTGCTGTTTCCCTCCTAGACTTCATTTCCCAGGAATTTAGATATCATTTAACTGCTGGCCTCTTAACTCAGTACTGCTATTTCTGTCTGATTAAATGAGACCATAGTTGAACATTAATATTATTATACATTTCCCTCCTTCCCCCAGTCAATAATCCATCACAGGTTAAGTGCTTCAGACAGGAAATTTGCTGTAGATTTCAAGGAAAACTTTCCTTGAAAGTTCCAAAGATGCCACTTGATAGGATTTCTAGTTCTCCTACACAACTTTATTTTTCTCCCTTCAGCAGACATTTTGCTTTGGAAACACAAAGAACATGGAAAGGTGGAATATGGTGAGGACATGTATAACATTGGATTTACATTCCTTGCTGATTCTCGACAGGTAACACAAAGTAAACCGATGAAATCTGACCAGGAAGCTGACACTGTAGGGTAACTCATCAGAGGTGCAAAACTTCAGTTAAACCTCTAATGGATTTGCTATTCAAGACAGAAAATAACCCAGTCGGTAACTGTAAGGATCTACTGATTTAAGGTTAGCATACAGTAGATTGCAGAGGACATTTAAGTGCAAGCTTTGCTTTGGCTTCTACCTGATGGTAAAGGTATAAAACAAAGTCAGTCAGAACAGAACTGTATGTTAGACAAAAAGGCTAACAATATCACTTGAGTCCATTCATTTGATAGGAAAGGGTGGTAAACCTCTCTGTCTAATTAATGGAAAATCTGCTGTAACATACCTCAGTGTTTAAATTCACGCCATTTGAATGACCGCTCAAAAAACTGTATTAAGATTTATTTAATTAAGGTTGCATAATTCCTAAAAACCGTTCAGTCACTAATTTTGTAACTCCTACCAAAATTTCTTGTATGAAATAGCCTGTTATCTCTACACTTTTCCTCTTTATCCACATTACCCATACATCATGATAGGGCTCTGACTACCTGGAACACTTCTTTGAAAGTTTGTTAACAAAAATCCAACTTAGGTTTATACAGTACACTTTCCTCTGAAACATACATAGAACCACAAGCCTTAACAAGAGTAATACCCTGCATTTATTCTTCAAGAATAATAACTATATGCTGAAGTACCTGTCTGTTCACCAGCATTCAATAAACAAAAAAATTGCATGAGAGTAACTAAACTAACTTTCTTGTTCTTTTGTCAACTTCAGATCATGCCAAACTGTATCTCATCAGTATTTTTGAAAATGAAACATAAAAAATTCAAAAGAAAACACACCATTTAAAAAAAATTCTAAGGATGCATATGTACATTGCTCCTGTGAGAGTATCAGCTATTAAACTCTGACTTAAATCCCCTAAGATTAATTTGTTCAGTAAGTGTATCAAAGGTATTAATAAAACAGGAGTTCTGTGAAGCAAACATTTTTTGGTTCTACTTTTACAGCTCTATTCATTGTTAAACAGCTCTCAGCATCTCTACCATTTTTTAAGCTATGTCCAATCTATCTCTGCTCAATGTGAGGAGTCTTCAATAATCCCGCATTTTTTTTTAATCTAATTTATAATGAAGCTTTATTGAGCATGTAACACAAAGAAAAGCTATATGTATCTTAACGTTACAATGCACCTAGTACTAATAACGCAGCAAACAGGAATTGCCCCCGCTGCTTATTTGACCAGTGTGGCACAGTTTTAATTCTCTGGCTTCATAGTGTACTAGTAATGCTGAGTTAGATTTTGTCAAAGCCATGAAGAACTTGGGAATGCGTTCCTGCAAGGACATTGGATTACCTAACCTTACCTAGCAAGTGGAGAAGAGAATAGCAACGTGTCACTACTACAAAACAGACACTGTCTTTTTCAGTTTTGCATAACCTTAGGACAAAACACTAGACACACTTAATTCATACTGGTACGTATCCCATATTACTCCACGTGAAGATACTTCTTGAAGTGCTTAATTAGCTTAAACATCTAAAACTATCAATATTTTACCTCTTTCATTTATTAATTAAACTATTTTCAGTTTAGTCTTTATTTTTGCTCTAGCATGCTTGCTAATATGACACAATTCATTTTTATTCTGTAGGATATACTTCTGTATTTATAGGTTTCTAGAATACGGTGATGTTTCTTTGATCTTTTTTTTTTCTTTTTGATCTTATTCCCCCACCAGTAGAAGTTGTTCTTCTATATTCGATTTTTCCCACATACAACTTCAAAATCATCCCTTTCTGTTTTGTTTTCACCACATCTCTTTATTTCTTGCTTGCTTTATCTTCTGATTTCACAACAGCACTTCATAAAGGTACTTCATTAGTCACTGTTTTCTGAATTTCTCTTTTGTAGTAACACCAGTGACTGAACTGTAGAGTGCTCTAGGTTGCTGTAATGTTTGCTTTCTTTCCACTGCACCCCATATGCTCCCTATATTCATTCACCTCTGCCTATTCAACTTCTTGAAAACATATACTATGCTGCCGTGGTACTGTATTCAGTCTTGCTTAGCGCACTGCATTTAATAAACCTGGGGTGACTGTCATTAAAATTTTACATTTCTAAGTAGATGTTCTATTAATAATTTGCAGGTCCAAGACAGTTCCCACCTCTGCTTGAAATCTCTGTTGTTTGGGTCATGTTATAACCCCCTCTGTAAGCCTAAAGGAAGGTCTGATTTCCCACATTTAAGGCATCCAGCAAGTGGCCATGCATTATAAGGTTCTCTATAGTTCCCACTTAACTGTAGGTAACCTGAGCACTTGAAACTCTATTTTAATTTTAAAACTGTATAAATAGTAAGTGTTTCCCCACATTTTTACTTATACCACTTTCTACATACTTTTTCTTCTATCACTAGTTAGGCTCAAGGTGATTATTTTCAAGAGGTATTTAAAGGAAGAAGATGGGAGGAGCACAGGATACTTCAGGTGGGAAGGGACCTCAGCAAGTCTCTAGTTCAACCTCATGCTCAAAGCAAGGTCAGCTCTGAGGCAGGTTGCTCCACCTGGGACTTGAAAACCTCCAAGGACGGAGATGGCACAACCTCTCTGAGCAACATACTCCAGGGCTCAGCTGTTCTCATGGGGAAAAAGTTTCTCCGCACACTTAGGCTGAGGCTCTCACTTCTTGTCACTCATCCTCCTGCCATGCACCTAAGAGTGGCCTGCTGTAGGTCCCCCCTGCCACCAGGACATGATGCGGCCTTCTGTCCAGCTTAGTGCCCCGTCCCCCAGGGTCTTTCCCACAAAGCTGCTCCCCAGCCAGGCAGTCCCCAGCCTGTGCCCTGCCAGGGGTCGGTCCATACCACGGCCGGGGAGAGGAAGGTGGGTTCATGCTGGAAGGGAATGGGGAAGCACTCAGTAGAACACACTCCTACTTGTCACACATAGCAGAACTGTATAGACTCTACGCGTACAGATGAGGCAGTGAATCTGAAGTTTACCCCTTTCACACCCCCCCCCACTCTTTTATTTATTATAGGTTTCAATAAAAATAATTTGAAAAATATTTTTTTAAAAAAGCAGTGTTTTAATTTCTGAGTTTGCAGCTTCTGTTCTTAAAGAAAAAAATAGGGACAGAAGAGATGTGCCTGAATGTGGCATCTTTAGGATTCGCCATTGAGCTCCAGCCCCACGCTGAGGCAGACTGAAGCTCACTAACCATGGTGTTTTCCAGCCAAGAATAGCACCGTTATCAGCCACATGCAGGCTTTGACCCCCAAAGGCTGCCTATTGTGCAGCAGGCCAGCAGCATCTTGGGCCGCCAGCAAGGACAATAGATTGACCTGCTCAGCCTTTGCAAATTGAAGCTGCCTGAAAAAAAAAACAGTTTTAATACCATTAGCTAGCTGAGGAAAAAAACCAAACATAAAAAGATCAGGAATCTTCAACTGTCACTGGCAGAAGCAGATACCTGCAATGAATCTGATCTAAAGAGCAAAAAGTAGTGTTTCAGGACAGAACAACTGAATGTATTTAGCCAATTAAGAATGCTGCAGGTTTAGATCACATATTTTATTTTCAAATAAATAGAAAGATCAGACAATAAACCGCAGAAACACTGGAATGAAACAGCGGTACTGCAATGAATATGCAGCAAAATGCAAAAATAAGAGAAAAACTAAGTCACAATTTAGCCTTTTTAAGGCTACCAGTAAAAAAAGAAAGAAAAGGGGGAAAAAAAAAAAAAAAAAGAAAGAAAAAAAAATCCGTCAGAAAGCATTGATCACAAGCAGATCCACTTTGCACCAGGACATTTTGCTTGCAGAGACAGTATGGCTTTCTGGAATGTTCTAACTGCTACATAGGTTAAAAGATTAGTGACACTAAGAAAACAAATTTGCAACAATACTGAAGCTAAATGTTTTCCACTGGGCTATGAATTCTGTCCATGTTGGATTTGCAATAAGGTGTCGGTTTATACTTTTCTAACACATGAAAAAAACATTAATGGCAACTATAAACATACAGAGAGCAGACTACATAAAGAGCATAAGGTAAGAGCACTAATTTCTACCCAGCAAGAGTTTCAAAGGCACAATAACCCTCCCATTTTTCATATTTAATTATACATTACATTATACTGACAAACTAGTATTTAAGCCTTATTAAATTAATCAGTAAATAAATTTTTTACAAAATCATTCCTGTGTAGAGGTGAATTCATCCCTGCACAAGGAAAGCTACAGCCAACTTCAGTGCTTTCTTGTCCTGTGCCTCCTGAATGCAAATTTCTGCACTTTGTAGGCTTTGAAGACTGGAGAGCTCAACTGAAAGGTCTTAGCAGAAAAATACTTATTTAGAGGACTAGTCCATGAGATGCAAATGTAGGGATATTAATCATTAACAATGCTTAGTAAATGACAGAAAACACTATTTGGTTCTAAATTATTCATCTCTATGTATTTAAAATGGCCTGACACAGGATTTCTGTTGAAGAGAAACCTTTCTAGCCTGTGACATATATATATATATCATTTCTTTACCATTTTTTCTGACACTAACCACGGGCATGTATCTTGACCAATTAGAGCAAGATTCTCAAAACAAAGTAAATATTTCTTTTCTCAAATTAAAACAGCACATCCCAAAGACTTCTGGGTAATAGAAAGAACTATGTCCAATACCACAGCCCAAAACAGTTTTTCAGGTAAAAATCAGAGCCTCTCAAAATTCACAATCATTTCCAGGCTCTTTATCACACAGCTATTGACTTCAGAAAAATGGCGAGTCATGTCATACCTAAAATGCAGCCAAACCTGTGACTTGCATTCAAATCATCCTTTCTAAATCTCTTGTGAAGTTTTTGCAGTTAAAAGAAAAAAATCTCTATGTAATAACTACATTCCTGATATTGCAAAACCAACTTTCAAAAGCCCTAATACTTTCATTTAAGCAATATCATACTTTGCAGATTTCAAAGTTACACAGCATGTTATTGCTTATTCAAATGGAAAGGTGATCTTTGCTGTAGAACTTAAAATCCAGTTCACTATTCTATCATAAACACATGCAAAAAAAAAAAAAAAAGGGAGGCGGTGGGGGGGCTGGGAAGCAGAGTTCAGGTTGTTATACTTTGTACTGATAATTACTTGATTCTGTACGCTAGAATTTACTATCGTGCATTTATCTTCCTTTCTGGGACTCACCTGAGTAATTACATTAGAAAGTAGTCACTGTGGTTTCAGAATAAGATGAGGATCAATTTTTGACAGGTCACCACTGGAGACTATTAAAAGCAGCTGCTTCTAGCAGTTGGGGTTACGCCAGTATGCTAGTTTAATGCAAACTATATAATCAATCCATAATGTAAATATCTTTTGAGGACTGAATTAATGTTTGATTGAATGAACTCAGGCATTTTACAAGTCAGAGTAAGCAAAGTACTTAGAGTTATCAGACAAACATTAATTTAAATAACAGCAAGGGCATGAGTACAAAAGCTGAAATCAAGTGGGTAGCTGGAAGCAAAGGGTGGCACGGAGATCTTCAGCTCACATCGAATTTCCCTTTTTAAACGAAAAGCCACACACAGTAGATGGTAGCAGGAGACATAGTGGTGCATGGCCGCTCAGAGCACGGTCCCTGACGGCAACACGTCCCAGCCTGATGGGGACGTGAAGCCTGGGCAGCTGCTGAGCTGGCACCCGTGCCCGGCTACCCACAGCCATCTCTTGCTCTGTGCTCCTGGGACCCTGCACTCCAGCTGCTAGACCTGGGACTGGCTGAAAGGCTAAAGCAAAGCTGGGTTCACAGATCTGCCCACCAGGCTGTAGGGAAAGGGGTTTTCTCCCCACATCCCAGCACAGCGCCCTGGCCTCCCTGTGCTCCCTTTGACCAGCGCACCAGAAGCAGGGAGTGAGGAGGAAAAGACCATGTAAGGACACCGGTGGCACCGCCTTGAGTCGGCTGCAGGGAACAGCCCGCCACCCCCATACACACCTGGGGCTACCTCCTCCCCTGCATAAGTGAAATCCAGTAAAACCACCGCAACACAATCCAGAAAATGCCACAAAATGCACAGAATAAAAATCAAAGGGTCTTTTTTTCTAGCTACTGATCCTGGTGCACATCTTTGTGTTTACCATGCTACAAAATCCATGGAAGTGAATAAAAAATCAGGTTCAAGATACAGTAAAAAAGTGCAAACATGAAAACTGATAACTGAACTGAAATGAAAACAGTTCATTCTACTTCACACAACACAGTGAAAAAAGTAACACTGCATTCCCCAACCTGATCTGCCACCATACCAAACTCTTGGTATTGCTAACTAGCAAGATGCCTAAATTATTACCTGGCCCCCACTTCTTAGGTTTAAAGTAGTATATGGCACAATATATGTGGGATATTGGTATATAAGGTTTTGGCTTATATTTCACAAACATGATGCCTCTGGTGTAAAATCTGACAGGTTGACTACAATTTTGGGACCTCAATACCAGGATTTGAATCATGGCACTGATGTGCCACTTTGAGAACTGAAATATTTTAATTAAACACATAGAAGAGGAAATGTTAAAAGGTGAAACTTAAAAATAAGACCTGACAATTTGGTTTCATGACTGAGGCATACCAAGCGTGTGTTCCCCAAAGACAGGCTTGCAGAAATAATTTCTGAAGGCAGACAGATCTGCGAGAGTTAAACATGACACATAGTTGTGATAGCAGAGGCCTACTTTGTATCAATCTATCTCAAGAACAAAACCCCCTCTTCCATAGAGTTGGGGGGTGGGTGGGTGTCTGTGGTCTAGTTACACCAGCAAAACAGCTTTTTTTCTGGCTGGACCTGTGCACATCTTTGGTAGGATGTATGTGATGGAGTCACTAGATCCAGACAAAGACTACCTGCCCCTGAAGGTCCATTGTCTCAAACCACAAATAAAGACAAATACATCCTTACCTGGCAGATGTGATCAAAAGGGCCTGTTGGGAAAGCACACGAGCCTAGAAAATGCTTCACTGTGGTGAGATCAAGAAGTCAGACCATATGTCCTGTGAGCTGAGCATCCCCCACTGCAGCCACTTCTCTAGGAGACTTGCAGCAAGCACTGCTGGGCACGTGCAGATCTTGGACTTGCTCATAGCCTGATTCAGCTGGGAAAGACCTCTTTTAGACAGAGACAGTTTCAACCATCCAAGGGCCACAGTTTGCCTTAAAACCCCATATATCAGAAAACTCCTCAGCTAAAGGCAAGCCCCCAGTCTGCTTCCCCAGTCTTGAGCACCTGGGCTGGTAACACTGACTGATCTTTCAGAGGAGGGGAGTAGGGGCACAACTGAAAAACAATACACAGTCACCTTTACTAACATTTCACCACTTCGCTAAAGCAGCTGTAATTTAGTAAAAAATCAGATTTGGTCTCTACCTCTCAAATTTGTAGTGCTGGAATGCATTCGATTTTAATCCAAGCTACACCACATAACCTTAATCAAGGATTAATATCTTGAAGAAGGAGGCTGTGCAATGATTTAGGCAGAGCTGGATGTATCAGCTACACTTGGATTTACCTGTAATATGCTCCCTTTTTCCTCTAGTAGGGAAAGATACAAGACAGGAGGCCATTCAGATTCAAACTATCTCATACAGTTTTCTGAAAAAAATTAACTGGCTCTGGCCTTTTATGCAAAGGCATCCATTTTATTTGCCCAAAAAGATGCAGACAAAGTAAAAAATACATTTTCACACTAGTACTGAGCACCTGATTCCAGAAGTATCCAGCTAGAGGCATAAGAGATCCTGTAAAAAATGCCAGTGTCACAAACGCCCTTTCTTATAGCTCTTGCTTATCAAAGCCTCAATCCTCATATTCCTGAAGGAAATGAGATAGCGTTAAGACAGAAGGGAAAAAAGTCTTATTTGGAAAAGAAAACTTAGTTTTCATACGCAATAACTGAAAAATTATTTCTACCAGGTACCATAGCAAATCTGAGATGAGTATGGGGTGGAAGTGGCACCTTAGTGGAAATACATTTGTATCACTAAGTGTTATTGCACATGTAGTTTGGATAAAATACGTTAGAGTTATTGCAAGTACAGTTTAGACATATGAAACTACTGAATTCCACAATCCTGGAAGATGGACTTCTTTGAAGACACGGAGGTAGAAAGTCATCTTTCTGTCTTATACCTACCGGTGTGTGCTTATACTTCAGGTTGATTTCATGAGACATACAGGGAGATTTAAGTCCCCTGATTCATGCATCATCCTTGGCCTGAAACTAACAGCAAGTGTTTGCAGCCTGTGTTCCAGCAACTTGACAAGAAGTGAATGTAATCAGAAAATGCGGGGGAGGGAGGAGAGAAACAAGAAAACCCAGCCTCAGTAATATGAAAGCATGTACAGATATACAAGGTGCATTATTCACTTGTTACCGACTGTTAAATCTTAAGTCAGGTGTTGATGAGCACAATTTGAATGGGAAAATAAAAGATTTGTTCCTACTGTGACTCCAAAGGATTTGTCAACAAAAAAGGTGTTAAATGTTCAACACCACTAAAATCAAAATTCCTTCTGAATTTCAAGTATTAATGGTTACATATTTATGTTTAAAAGAAAGAAATAACAAGAAAAAAGGGATTATTTACAGGCCTGTACTGCAGAAGGAAACAATGAAAATTGTGTATGTTTTACCACGTTAAAATGCTCCTGCATCATACAGGATTAATGGCTACAGCCCTCACTGGAGAAAGCAAAACTTTCATCCAAAAATCCCTTTTGTGCAATTCCGGGGATGGGGGTGTCATTGTTTTTTATATGCAGCATATGACCACCTGCTCTGAGCACCAGCAATTTTTCAGAGCTGTATTTATTTTTAGGCTGTTTGCAAAAGCTGGCTGTCCAACCCCAAAAGCAAAAGCATCACTTTAGTCAGATTCCCTTCTATGGATACATTATAGAAGTCTTCAAGTCACAGCATATTTTAAAATCCTCCATTCATCCCCCTGATTCAGTGCTTAAGGGGTCTCTTATACAGAGTCTACTGTATGTTTCGTTTAAATTCTAGTGCCGTCATGTAGGCCAAGAATTTAAGCTTTGGGATTCTTTGCCCGCCACCTTCAATATGCGTTACTATGGGTACTGGAAAGCCTATTACTGTACACAGAGGAGAGGCACAAGAAAGAAAAGGCACAGAGATTTGTAGCACTAACAAAAAAACCCAACCCAACCCAACCCAACAAAAAAAGGGGGGGAGAAAATTCAAAGCCACTAGTAGGATATGATTTTGTACAATATCTTTCTCTTAGAAAAGCTGAAAACCTTAATATAGTTAGAACCAAAGAAAAATTGAAGGAGAGATCAGTGTTTCCTACCCCACAGTGTCACACAGAATATATATTGCACACTGTCTTTCCTACACTTCTCATCTCTGTTGGAATACTATGGGAAGTAAATATCATTCACATAAGAACAGCACTCTGTCAACAAGTCTTTTTTACCAGTGAAATAATCAATGGAGAAACAGCAATCTGCCCTGCAGCCTTCTGCACTCTCAAACATCTACAATAAGATTTCTACATGTTGGCAGTCAATACAGTTAAATTAATGTTTAATTCATGTTTTCTTCCTGAAGCAAGATGAAAAGACAGAACATTTATCAATAGCAGAACTACAGCAAAAACAAACACTTTTTGTTCCAATATTACCATCTTTTTGAGATGCAAGGCACTCTATCTGAGAACAGCCAAAATGTCATCTGCCATTTATTTTCCAGAGCTGGATTAAGCTCTGCAGATGATTAAATAAAATATTAGCATAAAAATATATGGTGAAGGGAATTCTTCAGCAAACGCAGCAGCCAAACTGAAGCAGAAAATAGCCATTTTTGTATTTTCAGTGAAGATATTCTGGAAACTATACACAATCCCATGATATTTAAGTGCACATCAAATACAAACTCAGTCTCACTAAAAACCTTCTTTTTTCTGGCCTGCTTATTTCTGGTTATCAGCTACATTGCTGGTCATCGAAGTGAATGCTGACTGTTCCTAAGAGGCTAGCAAAGAACTCCCTGCTGAACTGCCATGATCCCTCTGTCAACAGCAAGCATCTGTCTTGCTGAAGATACAGAGTGTTTTATCTCCATGGCAGGCTGGACTCAAACATCGAAGCTCTAAAAATAAGAGTTTAAAATCTAATTCATGTCTACAGCCCACCTAATCACCCAGCAGGCTTCAGTGAATGCTTTTTTCATTGTTTCCTTTTCAGCTTCCTATGCTTAACCAGCAGATACAGTTATTCACAGTGCAGTTACACATTAACCTCTTAGACCCCAACATGAATCCAAGCCATTCACCAGGAAAGACTGGTGAAGAGAGAGTGCGAGTCAAGCAGGGCTATCTTAGATAATAAACATCTTTGATATTTTCATCAGCTCTGATAGTTTAGTACAAAATATGCTCCATCTATTATCTTGAAACTTCTTACATCAAAAGGTTGGAGATTTCAAAGAAGCAGAATGAAAAATGCCTTGTATTAGCTGTTGGACTAGCGGGAATGACAGAAGAAAGGGAGGAGACATATTTACACACATCTCAAGACTACCAGACAAAGTATTTTACACAAAGTTCATCATTCTGTACTGAAGACACAGTCTATAGCACATGCCAAGAGACCAAAACGCTGCTGACGAAACGTGAATTAGAGCAGGAGGTACCATGTGAAGTTCTGCTTGGTTACCACCACCCTCAAAAGAAAATGGTTTTACAGCAGCATAGCAGCAGCAGTTCTGCGCTGAGACACACAAGCACAAGCAACAGCAGCCAGAAACTTTCATGCCAGGGTTTGGAAACGGCACCAGAGTCAAGTGTAGACATCAATAAGCACACTGGTCTTTTTCATCTCTTCCTGAAGACATATCTAGATTTGGGCATGCATCATGAAAATTTATTAGCAAAATGCTGAGAGTACTGACCTGGATCAACAAGTAACGGATATATCAAGCAGGACGTAATATTCTGGACAAGACTAATGAAAACATCAGAAGGTCTAGAAAACAGGACACAGGAAGAAAGCCTGAAGGAGTGGATGTTCTTTAGTCTGAATAAGAAAATACTTTGAAAGAGAAAATAGCAGTGTTCAAACACACTAACTGTGTAAAAGGCTGGTAGAAAGTGGAAGAAGTAAAAGTTTTCTTGTATCTACAATCCTAAAATGTACCAACAGAACAGAAAACATTGAGGGAAAGAGCTGTACGTGTAAAAAGCATGGTCGTATATGACTGATTTACCGGAGGTCAGTCACATGCCTAAGAAACTTGTTCCCTGAGGAATGGGGTAGACGACCACGCATCAACCTTTCACATGCAAAAGGATAAACCTGGCATGTCCGGCCACACGTTAAAGGACACAGCCATAATACTTGCTTGGTTGTCACAATCCTTAGCCTACCAGATGGGTTTGGGAGACAGGATGAATGGGATTACAGCCAAATGTGTTTTAAAAACAATCCCATTCCAATGAGAATGATTGAAAAGAAATATAGTTGTGGTTTTTTTAAAAATACAACCTATATGCATAAAGGTAGCAATGGCTAGAAGACCACTATCTCCATACCACACACCAAACCGTATGGGACAGCTCTCATCTGGAGGGAAAAGACTGGCCAGACTCAAGTTAAAAACTGCTCAGAAAAAGCCCGTCTAGGCAGCTGCAAAACTGAGAGCTCAATAAGGCTGTAAATGATACTTCTCCACATCAGGTGATGGATTTTGATTCTTTCACTTTTATCAGATTATGCTGAGTACATGAGAAAATAAAAGCAGAAAGGATGTTTCTTGTCTCATAAGCACAGTTCAGATAAGGATAAGAAGGAAAGTTGTGCTTCCCTTTCAAAAAGCAATGGACTGAGGAGGTATTGTTATTCAGCTGCCAAGAGCTCTCTCCCTTATGTATAGACATCAGTGTTTTCTCTGAAATATTGTCTGATATCTTAATTGGAGGCTACCTTTCACATATGCCCATAGAGAAGTGAGGCACTGATTCACTTTCTTGCAGGGAGAAAGACTGCCATAGGCCCTAGCAGAGCTGATACTGTCTGGAAGGGGGTGCCACAGCGTTAATGCACACAGCCTCATGTGCTGATGGGCTGTGCTTCAAAGAGTTTCCTTTATGCTATCCTGGATTTTTACGGCATGAAAATTAGCCCCTGTTCCAAAGGAAGCCCAGCGCAACTTTCAGCTTGGGACTTCCTAGATCAGAAGGGCTTCCACAAGTTCAAGGAGTCAAACCTGCCAAAATGATGAGAGAACAAAACAAACCAAAAAGAACCCCACTGAACTGTGAGCAGGCCAGTAGGTCTAGTAACTCCCCAATAAAGCATCACATGGAAAAAAAGAGAAGGGTCCTGTACGCATCTACTGTGAAAGTGGTCACTGAGGTTATTTTTTTTTTATGCTGTATCTACAATCCTAAAACTATTCAGCTCTACTTATGGCAAAATTACAGGATTTTGTATTAACTGTGCACATGGCATCTTCAACTTACTCTCTAACCCCATCATTTTGATTTTGCCTTTCTGCACACTTTTTTATAACGATACTAGAAAAAAAAAACCCACCCAAATTTTTTACAGCTCATCTGTACAGGAAACTTTCAATGAAAATCAGTGGTGTTTGGGGTGAAGATGAAGCCACATATGATTTAGATTATTTCGTCTACCTTTGTCCATAACTATACATATTAAACTTGTGAACTGGGCACCTTACAGCATCAGTCAGCTGAAATTATTTAAACATTTGGTTTAGAGAAGTACTGTGATATCCTCCTACTCAAGATGAAAACCCCCACCATAAATCTCACTTCCACCTTGGTAAGCAACTATACAAGCCAATGCACATTTAAACCAATAGTGTTAGCATGGGATTCACTTGATAAATCAAAATTCTGATAAATACTCAAGAGTCTTATCAATGGTTCTGTAGCAGTATTTAGGTAAATATATTTAAGTAAATATATTTAGCTAAACCTACCAGTATCCAACATTTTGCCGTATCACTTCTCTTTAAATTGATTAATTACAAAGTTTAGAGTAGTTATTCCTGTGTCTCTGTCTGTCTTTTTCCCTGAAAGGTGTAAAATCACATTTGTATTTGCTGCAGATGGAGAATGAGATGGAGAATGAGAGGGGGGAAATTGCTACAGAAAAGATGATCAAGAAAAAAATTTGCTGGTTTCTTTCATTTTTAATAAAACAAAATAATTCTATTTGCCGTCAATCTTGACCAACCAAAAGGCTGTTAAACACCTGCTAGGTGAAATGCTTTTTCCCTTCATAAGGAAAGGATTTCAACACTTAGCTCACCAATTCAGCTAATGTTTTATTCATTTCCTTGTCTGCTAGCTAGATTAAAAGAAAGAACATTTGTCAACAGGAGGGAGGCAGAAAAAATCCAGCTTTCCACTCCAATCCTAATTTACAAGAGTACTAAGTTCCAATTTCTAGATAAAAGATGTCTTAGGAGGGAGGCCGAAGTTGAGATTGCAAACCATAAAGAAACTACTGGGACACAGACATCACTGATGATAAATCCTTTAGGCAAAGTCAAATTTATGATCTAGTTAAAATGGAATATCCTGGCATCTAATGTCATCACAGCACTAATGGGATAGATCTGTTGCAACAAACTGCCTTCTCCTGTAAAATACATTATTTTCTTTATTTCCTTTTTCTCATCTTGCCTCTAGTTTTATGCTAGGCAGGAGCACTAGCTGAGCATACTGCAGGTGAGGGTTTTTTTTCCCTCAGGTGCTTTGCAGTGTTTGTGCATTCACTACTACTGTAAAACACCACTGGTATTCAGTAACAGAAAACACAGTACTGACAAAAATTGCAGACTTACATGTTCTGCAAAGACCTAAAGAGAAAGGGGAAGTGTAGAGGAAAAAGCCTTTTATTTTTCAGACATTTGTATCTCTTTTTGAGCCATGAGAAAGCAGAGATTAATCATAGCCAGGTGTCATGGAACAAGACACACAGTGTGACGTCTATGTGAAAGGTAGACATTATCAGTGGAATCACAAATCCCACCTTTCCTAATTGGAGATCTCCTTCGACCAAAATGGAGAGTATACTGAACACACTCATTTTAAGATCCATGACTTCTATCGTAATAATTCAGAGTTTTGACAGCACTATAAGAAGCTGAGAATCCCCAGATTCTGGTTTATTCCTCATATGTCTACCCTTTCCAAAACTACATTGATTTTTATAGGTATGACAAGCTGGTTCAATTCATCTCTATGTGAAGCAATCTTTCATATCTGTACATGAATACTAGAAGATATTTTGAGCACACCAGAAAGGGTAACAAATGCAAAATGCTGTAGGCTCACATATCTGGCAGGATGACATCTAGAAGACTGTAGAACTGCTGCAATTTCTACAATATAATGACACTGCATCAGATAATATACTACCTGATGGAAACTGCTAAAAAACATAAAGGAAGCATAAGGAGAGAGAGAAAAAAATCCAAATGTGTGCAGGAATAAATACAACTACTGACCTTCTGTTTGTTTTCCTCTATTCCCCCCACCCCAGCTGCTTTGATTTTAGTGTACTGTAGTCTTTGTTGATATTGCAGCATGAAAATGAAAGGGGGGCAGAGAATTAACCCTAAAAGGAAAGAGAAACCTTTGCTGAGTTCATTTATTCCTAGTTCTTCAAACTAATCCATTTGCAAGTCAATCTTGTCAAAAAAGGAGATAGGTTCCTTATTGCAGTGTTCCAGGGGTAAGAAAAAAACCTAAACCAGCTCATATTGAGCAGTCTCTATAGCCAGAGGAATTGAAATACAGAGTTTTTTCTCTTTGCATCCCCCACAGCAGAGTTACTGGTTGCAGCCTGTGCACCACGCATTTCCAAAAGAACCTTTTGATTCAACTAAACACTAAATGTTTGAGCACTAAAGAAAAAAGACACCTGTGCATACACCAAGGTTCACCCCCTAACAGAAGTATAGAAGACAAAGGAGTTCTTTTTTGTCTCTGGATTATGCATCTCTTCCTACACCTCTATGCTTCCTAAAAATTAAGCATGAGCTCAAAAACGTTGTATGTTCTGACCCCACACTTGCAGAATTTGCTGCTGAATCTTTCCCCTACAGCTGTACTGCCTCTAAAGCTAAAGCTTCATTATTTAATTATTTTCTAATCTGTGAACACAGCCTTAAAAATGAAATGTGAATATCAACTCAGGCAGTGTCATTTCTGAGACTACAGCAGAATTTAGAAACAAAGCCACAGTATTGCAGCTAATACAAAAAATAATGACAAATTTGTGAAGTCTGTATGCTAATGTGAATCTCAGTCTTCTCAGCTTTGTATTGCATTAATATGAATAGCCATATGACTATTTATTCACTTCACTGAGGTGCTACATCTAAACAGGAAAGAGCTTTGCTAGAGCATCACTGATAACCTGTTTTCACAAAAGCACAGGTAATGTGCTTATTCAGGTCATCTCTGCTATCGAAAGCCCTAACTTCCCTATCTCCAGATTTTTCTCTTGGTTTCATAGGAGTCAGCTATGCATTCTCAACAGACAAATCATCAGAGTGTTGAGACTTGAAATTATGAAATCATAATACCAAGACTGGAACTGAACACACAGTGTATCTCATGGGACTGTGAGCAAGATGCTGCTGCTCACTTTCCTATACAGTTACCCTCCACCCTCCATTTTATTTAAGGTAAAACAAACTGCTGGCAAAATTCCACAGCTGAAAACCGCACAACACAGACATTTTTACACAGGTCTTATGTCCAGCTCACAGTGTGCCAGAGAAACTGCTTTCTCTCCTTTCCTGTCAGGATACAACGGCATTAAAAACAATGGCTAATGGGGCTGATATTCCACTGCCATCCAAGCACGTCTTAATTGCTGCAAGGGCAGTTTCTGCCAGTTTTTCAAAACTAGGGCTTCTTCTGCCAACTTCATTAAGCTTATTTTTACAGTGTATCAATCCCCTGGTTACCATCAGCTCCTCCTGTAATGAAATGCCCACCCAAATATTGGCTCATCGAAGAACATTAAGGGTATCCATACACTGAATTTCATGGTATTGCCAATTGTTCTGAAAACATCAGAAGGTGTTCCTGATTCACCCAAAGAGGCTTTTCTGTTGGATTTAATTCTAGCTCTTTCGTTGTCTCATTCAGAAGAGGGTGATCGATATTTTTTTAAAATGCATTAATAAATAAAATTGAGGAGGAAAGGCTGAGCGTCCAACTGATTTACTGCCAATGCTGTGAAATGGTAGTAAACTGTGGGTAACTTTTTCTGTCTAAGTTCAGGTTTTTTCTTGTATTTTGTAAGCACCTACCTTGTGCCATTTTGAATGATGGTTCTTTTTGTCTCTTTTTCCCTCCAATTTAAGACCTGTCACAACCATCACACGATGGAGAGCCTTCTCATACACTTTAGTTAACCCATTGATCCATGGAAAAGCAGAATCTGGAGCCTGCAGAATCGGTTGCTTACTAAAACCTACATTCACTTATATCTTGCCTGTAAAAATCTATGCTTGTGTATATTTTGAATCCTTTACTTGCTTTACCTTTTGATAAAGAAAGCAGTGAAGTACAAGCTCACCTAAGGTAGTGGGTTAACAACATCTAAATTTTAACAGTGTTGAGTGACAAAATATCCCTGGAGATTTGAGAGGGTGGGAGGGAAGACTCAAAAGCGTATCAAATTAAACATCTTCGAGTCCTCAGGGGCAGAGTCAGAGGGGGAAGGGAAAAGCTGTCATCTGATTTCTCCAGTCAGTACTGCTTGCAGATGCAGGTTAGCAAGCAGGCCTTCTGAGGAGAACAGGCATTTGTTCAAATGCTTTTCCCCCCATATTCATCTCCCCTCTCTTAGTGTTTTTTCAGCGCTTCTTCCATTTTTATAATATGACTAATGTTTTGTGGTTTTTTTTCTTTTTTTTAAAATTAAGTCCTCTGAAATATTCATTCAAATGGTTCACAAAAAAACCCTAAACCAACCCTGAATAACAGGCTTAATTAAGGAAAGCTCTTTTTATCTGTCTTTTTTTTTTTTAAATAAACCATTGCATTCCAGCAATAATTAATTAAAAAAATAAATTTAAAAAAATAAAAGCAATGGAAGCATTATAATCTATCAATAATTAATTAAGGAATTAAACTGATCAGCTAGGGGTAGCACACATGACAGCACAGGTGTCCTACGCTGGTGATTTGTCACACACTCTGATAGCTCACATCATGTGTTGGAAGGTCTGAAGGTTGAAACGTAAGGGTTTTGCTCCCAATTACGGGTCTGCGGGAAAGCTACAGGCTATAGATTGGCTGGTTGTTAATTAAGTGGCAAAATGCAATTTCTGCCTCTTCCCACCTTTGTACTGGATGACCTTCCTTTTTCCTCACTCTTTGGAAAATAAAATTAGTTCCCCTGGCAAGTGACATTGTTCACCTCCTCTAGGTTCTTCCCATCAACTTGATATAACGCTTTCTGCTACAGTATGACCACCATCCATAACTTTCAGTAAAAAAATAATGACACAACTGATTTATTTTTTTTAAGACACAGAATGCAATAAAGTTTTCAGATTTTTTCAGTGCTATAAGCTGCATTACTATCTGCATCAACAACAGTAACACACCCTACCAAGTCATGATGTCCCTGTCTGCAACCCTTCCTAGGGGTGTGCAAAATGCACCACTACAGCTCTCTTCTAGCCTTCTCCAAGTACCCGATGGGCTTACAGATAACATACCAGGAACTATGGCATTCCTAGAGAGCCCAGCTTTGTGGAGAGAAGCAATAAGTACAACTGGGAAAAAGAAAACGGCAGATGAAATTAACATTGCCTAGTGGCTGCTCTGTCGCAGGATCTCTGACAAGCCCTCAGCAGCTTGCCACATTGCTCTGGCTTAGCGTGGCGCTGGAGCACACACCTGCCGTGCTCGCTGCAGCCGAGGGACTGTGACCCAGTCATGTTGGGGGGGGGTGGTTCTGGTAGCGGCGCTGAGTAGAAGAGACAGACAGAGGGGAGAGCGAGAGCTGAAGGAGGTTTGAGTAGTCCTCAGAAGGAAGCTTCAGAGGTTGGATTTCTGATTTTTCCTATTGCGACTCTGGACCAGCGCCGGGTGATGAGTCGGTGTTTGTCACTAATGGGGTTCTGTAATGTGGAAATCTACAGCGGTGTGACAGCTTGTCATCATCAGCAAAGTAAGATGGCACTGCACAGTTAATATGCTAGGGAGACTGTAAACACAAAGAAACTAGAAATAAAGAAAGTAAGGAGGAACATGAAGCAATAAACAACAAAATACACAGGACCCCATGCACAAAAATAGCATTTCTTCACATGGAACTGGGTTTGTTATTTGGTTTTTTTTCCAAACTTTACAACTCTATATTCTAGGAAAGCAGATTCAAATTGCTCTCAGCCAGCCAAAAAGCCTAAATATAGCCACACATGTAGCCCAATGGCACGATGCACTCACTCCTGCCTATGCCAACACTTAGACATACAAAGTATTTTCTGCAGTCTGCTATCAGCATGGGACATACTACATGCCAGCTTTCTCCTGCTCAGGGATGAAAAGTCTCCTGCATTGACAGTGACACCCTTGCAATGTGCCTGGAGGCCATCTGGAAAAGGCACAGGTACTGTTTGGCTCACAGCACACCAGAGAAGGGCACTCTTGGCTGGCTGCTAGGTGAGCTGGCCAAAGTGTGAATAAGTACACCAAACCAGCTCTAAAAGCAGAAAGCTCCAGAAGAAAGCTGGTGCTCTTCTCTTGATAAGTAAGCTGGTACAGTTATGGATAAGATGAGAGAAGACAGATCATGTGAAGGCCAGTGGGGCTGGGTCTTGCCATAAGGACATTACTGGAAGAGGGAAATAAGGATGCAGGCTTTGGTAAGAGGTGAAAACTGGGACCTGTCCTGACAACCTGGATTTTCTTTGGCCACCCGCTCTGTTGAACTGGGCATCCCTGATGTACATCACAGACAGAAAGTGACATTAACCACATCATGTGCTGCCAATACTCAGTACTGATCCCAGCTCAGAGGCCAGGCTGCACATGTGGTCTGCTCCCTTAGGCAGCATGGGCCTTCAGAGCCTTCCTCAGCTCTCCCAGAGGCACAGTGAATACCACATGCTATGCTCCTGTTATCTGTAATAGCAGAGTCCATCATGTTCTTGGCAGGGCATCACCATTTCATTATTGGTTTGCTTACTGCACAGAACTAGAAAAATGTAAAAAGTGGTGGAACATGGTAAATACCAAAAAGAGAATTGTCTGGAATTTCAGACATTTTTTGCCAGCACTATGTGTCTATTTAAGGGTTCAAAGATGAGTAAAAAGCTTCTATTTAATGAGTAAATCAGAATGCATCTTTTGGCACTTAACAAAAAGATACAGTTTGAATGCTTAGTCTATGTGGTATCAGTTTCCTGCTGATCCCTCTGCAAGTAAAATGCACACAGATGCAGCATCTCTTCCCTCCCTTCATTCCCCAAACTCAGCTTTTAACCTAGTAACCTCTTCTTACTTTGACTGCTTCCACAGCTGGATCCTTTTTAATTTTGGACACACCCAAGTTCGAGGGATGTCCAGAAAAAAATAGCCAATTAAGTCATTCAAAGCCCTGAGCTTAGTAAACATTCATTTACAGCATGAAAAGAGCAGAACACCTTCCTGGTGCTTGCCAATTACGTGATATTTCAGCCAAATATATTCGATCATGCCAGAATGAAATTTCCAAAGTGTGCATTATGTTCATTTCTAAACCCTGTTAACTTAATTAACTCTCGGTTAAATGTGCACTGAGCTGAGATCTAAAATACGTTTGATGAGGTATTTTTCATTCATCCAAGAATTTGAAATGTGCAAACCATTTGTAACAAGAGGGAAGACTTTCTTCCTAAAATTGTATACAACACACACTCAATTCATGGTCAATGAAGGTTTATAGTCTATTTGTACTTTGTTATGTTCTTGTCAGTTTTACTTGGATCACAAAACATCATTTTAGCAATACAATCCACCAAACATGGAAGATAATATTCTGCATTGTCGGTACCACTTAAAATGCAAGACCAAGTAATATGAAAAATTACTAAACCATCCGATAACAGTTGTATTTAACCTGTGTTGTCACTGCTAAATTCACACACCGAGTGGCTGGTTGGTGAAATTATTAGAGGCACAAGTCCAGACACTCAGATCCTGTAACCAGTGGGCATACAGCCATTTCTAAAAAGAAAGAAAGAAGAGCAAGGAAGGGGCTTATCATACTTAGCAGAGCTGTAGCATTTTTTAATGAACCCAGGTCCACACCAGAAGTAACTAGAAGCTGGGGCACTTTACTAGCCGCTAATCACTTTGTTGCTTGCAAATTGATTATCATCTCAGAATGCTTTGCTGTTTTTTTCCAGAAAAAAATCTCATACCTGGATGTGACACACGCTAAGGCAGAGGTTACAATTGGCAATAGGAAAGTACTCTGGCTACCTCCCAGAGCAGGTGCCATAAAAACAAATTGTTATTACCAGAAGAGACAGGCACGCCTGGCTGTCAGAACAGGTAGTTAAATGGGATAACGACTCTCTGCTCTGTCCTAGAACTGAGGCTGCAGAAAGTTCATTCCCTGCAGCATCCTGTGCATTTTAACAGGCAGCTTCTAAAAATCACAGCTGGGTAAGTCTGTCCTCCTTTCTCTACACAAAGTGAATTATGAAGCGTATTCTAGGCCAGCTGAAGAAGCAAAACATTGTATTAAACTGATGCCACCCACATTGTGCACCCCTCACATACTGCTTCCAAATAAGACACAAGTGAATAGCACTGCCATATAGGCACAGAGAACATTATACTGACATACTGAAACATATGCATACAGGGCACTCTGTAGCCATTCCGCTGTCACTAGGTATGTTAAAGCACAAGAGACAGATACCGTGTCAGGTCCAAAAATAACTTCACTGAGTTAAACAGTTATGGTCTGTGACTGTGGGCTATATTTCATGTGCCCAGTCAGTTTCTAGCACAGTAAGATTTCCCAGCTTTCCTGAATGTTAAACTGAGAGGAAATACTTCCCTGCTACTCTCAGAACAGAAACAGTCAGACTCCAGAAGGCTATACCATCTCTGCCTTTTAGCATCAGCGAGTCCAGAAAAGCTCCAAAGAGCATTTTGATTTCTGTTTCTTCTTTGTGATTTAAGAGGTAGGCAGAGTGATGCATAAGCTCCTGTGCTTATTTCTGCTGCAGCTTCCTCTGATGTACAGTTTTCTCCATCCCATCCCTCACTTCATCTCCACATTCTCCGCTCATGAAGCCCCAGTACACTTAGGATTTCCCATGGCCTGAATGACCACGGCAGGTTTATGCAGCACTTTCTGAATACTGAGCTACTTTCACCACGCAAGGTAAAAGTGCTACCTTTGCTGCTCATCCTAATTCTGCTCCTTTTGCTAACGCTCTCTAGCTTTCAAGATTCCTGGTATAGTTACTTTATAGATATATTAGACTATTTTTAATCAACATCTGATTATCTTCTTAGAAATTACTCTTATTTGCTTCTTAATAAAATATACCAACATATCCTACCTCCTCTGCAACTCGGCACCAGCAGATGTTTGCTCTTCATGCACCCATTACAATTTCTATTCATATAATACACACTACTTCAAAGTAACCCTTTGAACTTGAATAGGACTACAACCCTCATACATACAACTTAATTTTGCCTCCTAGAAGATGCTTGGTTTAGCATGAAGTCGATTTGCATACTGATAGATCTCTTCCCCTTCCAGTCACAATGTAAAAAGTTAATGCACTGCTATAATAATTCAGTGTACATCAAATCTAATTTCTTTTGATGCATTCAGCCACCTACTGTCACTTTAATGCATTTTCCTGGCACATGCACACAGAGCGTTTCATCTGAAAACATTTACGTTGGCACTCAATTCAATTAATTTTTTTCCTCAAAGTTCAAAAATTCAAACTGAGGTGTATTCATCTCTTCAAAAGAATCAACATTTTTAAGTTAGGGAAAGGGAGAAAGAGGAACAATTCCATTTTACCAATATTTGAGTCAGCAATAGTTTTACACTGAAGCTGCAAAGTTAATCAGTCATTTCTTTATTTATCTTGTGTTAGCATCTACTCAACATGGAGAAAAGCACACCGCTCCTCAAAGTTTACCATAGAAAGAGCAAGACCAAGGGAAAGAAATTAAAAGGTGTGGGAACTACATAGGCCATTTACCAGAGCAAGGTAACTGCTCATTCGCTCCTAATAGGGAAACACTGAGAGTACAGAACCAGAAAGAAAAGAAAGCACTGGGAGAAAAAAAATCATACACAAGTGCATGAAGTTTATATCCCATATTTTCCAGTCTCATAACCAACAAGCCACTACTATTATTTTCTTTAGGAAGCTGGAGAGGAAGTTTATATGCATCAAAACACCTATTTGACTTCTTACAAAGGTATGTTCTCATCTTTCTGGCATTTAACAGGTTAACTTGCCAATGTAATTTTCTTTTTTCTCACAGAAAGTACTTGGTGTGTTTACTTGCTATTAAGTACTGTGCTTACAGTACTATCATGTAGACTGTGTTTACAGTCTGCCATTTAACTACTTGCAGTTCTTCAATATCCCCAATACTATCTGATGACTTCTTGGCACTAGCCATCCTTTGCTGTACAGGTGCACCAAACTGCTCACAGTTACAGCTCACATAAAGGCTATCTGCAACAGGAACCTTTTCAAAAAGATGCCTGCGTATATGATGTAGGAGTCTTCCCACTCTTCAACTCCCTGAATACACATTATGTGCTATATACATACATGTACAATATGATCTTCCAAATCACTTCATGGCAAAAAAAAAACCAACAAAAGCAAAAACAACACACAGAAACCCCCACAAATGTGAGAAAAAGAGGAAAGGAATAAGATGTTGAGGATGCTGCTACTTAATTTCACTGATCCTTCAAGGTATTAAGCACAGAGGCCGTTGTCCTTTTACAAAGCTTCTGAGACTGTACAGCCAGATAAACTAGCGCTGAGAATTTTGTTTACCCAGATCTGTTTCCAGTGACTGCAGAACATGGGAAAAGAGTTGGCAAAGATACAACACGCTCCTTCCAATTTTGTCTCCCTACTGGTGTTATCATTAAGGCTGAACCTGCAAGTAGAGAACATCATCCATGCTAGCAGTGCTCAGAGGTCCGTCAGATTTGCTGTCACTGACTCACTGACTGATTTTGTTTCTCCCATTTCTGGGTCAGTGAATTCTCACACGTGGCTATTTTCCAGGCAAGTATTAAATGCAGCAGAACACTGACTATTAATCCAGTGTACTTCACCTTGGCAAATAAAAATAATAAAAAAGAACAGAATTTGGTACAGAATCTTTGTCATTAGCATATATGTGTGCACATGCACATGTACTCAACTTCCAAAATTTCACCTTGGAGGAGAAAACATTCCCTTGGAGACAGAAAGGGTTAGGAAGTACAAAACATCTCCTCGTTGTAATACTGACAGGGTTCTGGCCTTGAGCTCTATTATTTCAAGTAAGTGTTTCCTATGGGTCTGAAAGGCAGAGGTAAACTAAGCATACAACATATTTGCATGTGAAAAGAATATGTGAAAATAGAGTTAAAAATCAGGATTGTCCCAGGATTTAACATGTGAATTAACAGAACATCTTTCCCAACAGAAAAAGACTCTATGGGATAGTGAAATTGTATAAGATCCTTTGATTCACTGTTTTAGTTTATTTCTTCTGGGATTTCTTTGGGGGCCTTTTTAACATTTTAAATCAGGTATTTGAGCTTTACCACTTGTCAAAAACCATGAATTTAGACAAGACTTCATATTTTTTAAAAGACTAATCAGAGGTATAATCACAGTCTTTTGTTAAGTTACTTCTGTGACTAAAAAAGGGGCAGCAACTCCACTGCTTAGTACTCCATTGGTTGCTCAATTCTGCTGTTTACAGAAATGGTATATTTTGCCTTTTTGCTTCAGTGTTGTTTTCTGTAAGACTGACTTCAGATGGAAAAAAGGCCCAAACAGAGGGAAAATATTCAAGTTGCTATAAGACAGATATCAACAGCACTGTGCAACTAAAGAACACACTAAACTGACTAAAGGTGGCTCCTTTGAGTCATCGAGTTGTTCTCCCTGAAGACATATTTGTTTATAGGCTTCCATCCTTCCTCTAGTTCTTATCTGGCAAGGAACGACTCCACGAGGAAATAAAGTGAGAACAATGCTGAACAAACACAAATACGCTATTTGCCTGTCTGCCTCCCTGAACTGGTAGAGGCATCTCTATCAGAACACCAACAGGAGAGCAAAATCTGTGAATTTTACAGTGCTGGAGTCATAGACTTACAGAGCTGCACCACCGCCGTACTTCAGGCAAGTGGAATAAACAGCCCTTTTTCAGGCAGCATGAGCAGCCGAGCACACTGTGCTCCTGCAGGACTCAAATGCTAGCCTTGTACCACATGTTACATACTAGGTAACATGTAGTAGAGTCCAGTTGCATGAGGGAAAGCTGCCTTTAAGAAAGCAAACGACACATTCCCTGCAACAGCACAATCTTGCCCCTTCATTAGGAGCATCAGCTGCCAGTGCACAACCCACCCAGTAACAGTCAAAGGGATATTTCAAGAGTCACTCTATGAAGGGCAAACTGAGCCAAGGATCATGGAGTAAGCCAGAACATACAAGCCTCACTCTGTCATAGCCCCAGCTATTGGCCAGAGGCCTAGAAAACAATCTATTTTGAGCACAGAATCACAGACAAATGACAGAATATGAAATCCAGCTTTCAAATACAAAGAGAGGAAAAGCCTGCCTCCCTTCAAGCCTCTGGACAGCTCCAGTATTAGAAACTCAGCAGTGCTGGAATATTTATTCAGTAAGCAGCACACGGGCTGGTAAAGTTCGCGAAGCAAACTACTGCTATGCTACCCACCAGCAGTGTTCCACCTATCCTGGTGGCCACATCAAAACATGCTTCCTATCAAAATAATGCAGGAATTACTTATTTTTTTTTAGTAACCTTTTTCCATAATCCACATTACTATTTAGGTAATAAATGACAAATTGGATTCAGTGAAACAAATGTAAAATGGGATTTCTCATGGAACTGAGTAGCATCTGAGGTCCGCCAGTCCCGATGCCATCCACACACAGGTGATGACAGGGTAAGATGGCAGCAGCCATCCCTGGTGCAGTCTTGTCCATACTACTTGCTTGGGAAGTACATGGTCTCCTCTGAGCACTGCAGGCCATAGTATCTGGCTGGCAATGGAAAAAATCATGCCCAAGAGCCTGCTCACAGCTAGGCAGTGTTTGCACAATCAGGACTGCACAGCCTGGCACTCCAGCTCACTCCCTACTCCTGTTTTATTTATCAGTAGAGACGTGGCCACTGAGCCCTACCTAACAACCCTTTAAGTTGGCTACAATCATTCTGTTCACTCTAATGCAGTTTTGATTACTTTAAGCACACTGGAAAAAGGCCAGGTGGAGTAAGAAACATTCTCAGCCCTTTTTAAAGGAAGAGTTTAATCTACACAAGAACATTTCTCAGGAACATTATCAACATTTAACCTCATCCCTCCCATCACAGGGCACAGAAATTTTGCCTCAGTGATTTCGGCAGTGTCTTCACTACCTCTTAGCTGTACCAAACTTACCTTTTAGAAGCCTACCCAAGGAGTGGACTGGAAGACAACAAAGTAGGGAAATGACCACAACACATCACAATGTGTTCCAATGATTATATCACACAAGGCTACCTTTGAGCTAGCAGATACTCTAAAATTCAACAAATGTAAACGCTCTAACATTCAAGTCCACAGTTTCCAGATTTTATAACCCTTTCATGAAATTAGCAGAGTTTCCCCCTGAGTGTATACTATATCATGATAAAATCATTCTTGAAAGCTAAACATTGTCTTTGATAAGCAAAAGAGATGCTGCTCTTTAATTTATTCACAGTAAGGTGCCTTTTCAGGATGTCAGATTATTTGGGAGCTTTTTTTAGAAATTTTATCTGAGCCATAATTTGCAACATCCTTTTTAGCACAGAGACTGAGTGAGGCACAATTTCAGCCATGATCTCACCAGTGCTGCTTGCAGACTACTGCTGTTTGGTATACCTAGGAACAATTCAAGAACAATAGCAGTTCCTTCTGTTACAGGCTTGCAACAGAAATGCAGGCATTATATAGATCAAGAAAACCTTTTTACTGCAGAATAAATTAGAGAGACTTACAGAGTCTCCTGAGGGAGGTAATTCTGCCCCTCTATTCCACTCTGGTGAGACCTCACCTGGAGTACTGCATCCAGCTCTGGAGTCCTCAGTACAGGAAAGATATGGACCCATTGGAGTGGGTCCAGAGGAGGGCCACAAAAATGATCAGAAGGATGGAGCACCTCTCCCTATGAGAAAAGGCTGAGAGAGTTTGGGTTGTTCAGCCTGGAGAAGAGAAGGCTCCAGGCAGACCTTCTTGCAGCCTTTCCCTACTTAAAGGGAGCTTTTAAGAAAGATGGGGACAGACTTTTCTAATAGGGCCTGTGGTGACAGGACAAGTGGTAATGGTTTTAAACTAGAAGAAGGTAGATTCAGACTAGATAGATATAAGGACAAATTTTTCTTACAATGAGCGTGATTAAACACTGTGACAGGTTGCGCAGAGAGGTTGTAGATGCCCCATACCTGGAAACGTTCAAGGTCAAGTTGAATGGGGCTCTGAGCAATCTGATCTAGTTGATGTCCCTGCTTGTTGCAACAGCATTGGACTAGATGACTTTTAAAGGTCCCTTCTAACTCAAACCATTCTATGATTCTATGATTCAGACTCTGAGAATAACAACAAAAGTCCTCTGTTAAATCACTACCATGGACTCAGTGTCATTTGATTCCTCATCTCATCTGAGCACTCAGAGCTTTGCAGTCTTTGACATTCAGGCCTTTTCGGGGTCGCAGGTGTATTGCTGATCATGCCACCTTCCAGCTTCTTAGCAGTCACAGCAGCCAAATTTTCCTTACACTCTTCCTCCCACCCTCCCTCCCTTCCTCTGTTGGTTAACATACGCATTTGAAACTCTACTTAGCATTCCCATTGTATTTCCAAGCCACAGCATATATTCATAAACATTCCTTGGTGTTTGTAACCTGATCAGACACATCACAATTTTCAGTTGTCAGAACAAAAACGACAGTAGTTTAAACAAAACCAAGATAACACGGCCTTACCCCATCCCTAATTCCGATGGGAAATGCACAGCATTTCCTGCATATTTCAAACAGTGAAGAGAATAAACACGATGAATTAGCAGTAGTACAAAATCTAAAAAGAAATAATAACAAAGAACTAGATCATGAGCACTGTTTGGCCTTGGAATACAGTGGTCCATTCATTATATATTGGATGAGCCGATTTCCAAAGCTAATGAACCAATCTGCTTTGAAATGGTGGCTCAAAAACTTCTTCCCAGTGTGGGTATTACCCACTGCACGCAACACAGAGAGAGATTGTCTCTTGGGTCATTAATCCCATCTCAGGATCAAATATTTCCCCTTACACTAATGACACACCTGTCGCAAGAAAACAACTGTTTATATGGAAAAACAACACTAAGAATATTTTATATATATATATATATATATAAAAATATTATTATATTTTACATGCTTAATGAGACATAGCAACAGAGAGAAAAGCTTGCAACATGGGGCCAAAGCTTTATGCAGACCACCAAGCATTCAAAGGACTCAATGGTCTAAAAAGAAATACAGGGAAGTGAGACTGACAGCTGATGAAAGGGAAAAAATATTAATTATGAAAGTGAGTCTTCAGTCTCTGAAAGGTGAAAGAGTACAAACAGTTCTACTGCTCGAAACATGATAGGTATGCCATGTATTTTTTAAAAGTACACCCATCAGATGAATGGGTAAACTATCCTGGTTTAACATAAATACTCAGGAAAGTAGTTATTAAAAGTGAACATTCATTTTGGTGGTTTTGTTTGCTTTTTTTGTTTGTTTTGTTTTATATGAGAGTTAACCTAGAAACTGCCTTGATCGTAAGATGATGGGTAATACATTGGACTAGGCTAGATACATGGTTACCCACAGTGTAAAAGAATAGGTAGCATTTTCAGCATAAGTATTTGAGAGATTTTGAGAGACATTTCAGTGACTGCCAAGGGTTAAACAGAATCTAAAAAAGATACCACTGTCTTAAAATGCTAAGGAAAATATTAAGGAATAAACAACCATTAAATAATTATTTCAAGATCAATACCAATTTGGTAGAACTAAATTACTAGTAACCATATGTAGGGTTAGTTCGAGTGATTTCTATCTTGTATTTGATGCCTTCACATTTCATTCTCACCTACTGACAAACATGGCAGCTGTCTAAAGTACTTACCACTGTTTGCACACAAAACTCATATCCACTTTGCCTCTTTACATATCTCTTATGAAGCTAATCACAGGAATACGTGTCTTCAGTGAAAAGACAGAAAGGCAAACATTCCACTTCAAAACCATCATCAATACAGACTTTCAGTACTTCAACAGAAGTGCAGGTTATACACAACACACAGGACTCAGTCTGTCCATTTGATGAATAATTGCCTTTGCCATATACTGGGGAGGTAATTTCCCGCTAATCACTGGCCAAAGCAGTCCTATAAACCATGGCACGTTACCCCACCACTTTGCCAAACAGGCCCATCCAAACATGCATCATCTTTCTGTAGGTGCGAGTTATACAGTGGCGAGAGCTCTCACTTCAAAAGTCAAATTTGCATTCCATCCAAGAAGGGAATGCAGTCATCTGCAGAGATTTGGAATCAGATAACAAGACACTTTTCTCTACTATCCTCTCATCATTGAGAGGATAAACTATAAAGGCTGACTGGCAAAAAGCCATTCACTAGCCCAAAAGATTAATCCTAAATTTTTGTAAATCCTTTAAAATACAACTCCTGAGATCAAGAAGTTACATGCTGTCAAATTAAGGAAAATTCTACTATATAAAGAGCTGCCAGAAGTTCAGAAATAAAAACCCTCCCTCAGAAACAACAGTGTTTTTCCTTATTCTGTTTATACATTTATATCTGATTAACTATAGGAGTGTCCTAGAAGAAAACAGATCTTAATTATTTTCAGAAGAAAAAGAATAAATAGCAGGACAGAAACTGGCAATATTCTTCTGTGAAACGTATTCATTTCCCAGTAACAAATACTGATTTGTTACATTAAAATTCTCTGGGATTGCATCAATGAGGCTAGATTTTCCTCAAATTAAAGAATAAATAAACAGCCAATTTTAACAGTGTAAAAATTTTAATGAGTCATTATTACTCTAAAGAATTTAAGATTTTACAGATTAAAGAAATAAAGCATCAAACTCTATTGCTTGCTATACCTTTTCAAGAATTGAAAACAATGTTTTATTTTCTAACTGGCTTTATTTCAATTTTGCCAATGAAATAAAATTGAAAAAGCACTTGTTTAATGAGCTTTAAGAGTGACCCTCCATCTTTTCCAAGGTCAGATACCTACTATTCATAGAATTAGGTTGAGAAAAGGCAGATCTGCCAGTGCTGCTTTGAGCAGGGAGTTGGACCAGAACTCTAAAGGTCCTTTACAACTTTAATGATTCTGGGAGTCTATGAATAAAACTCCTGCCTCTTCAGAAATTGTTTCCAGCTATCTGAGCTGGGCATATGGTATCAATTACCATAATATTCCAGTTCTTTGCAATATTTAATATATTTATCTTCACATTCCTTTTGAGAGGCAAGAAAGTCCATTATCCTTATTTTATTGACAGAGGACTCAGGTACTGAAATTTAAATGGTTTCTGTTAAATATTTCTATTCTATTACTCATGCTCAAGGTTCTGTGGATGCTGCATATATGTGGACATTTATGCACCAAATATTGAAAATATCCTTAAGTCTTTCTGGTAATTTCATTTTCATAATTTCATACCTGATAAGTTAAATAACTTCACAACACTGGAAAGCGTCAGTTTGGGCATTTCAATTTAACCTGAAAAAACTTAAAATTCATGTCAAGAGAGCATCTTCTGACTTGATAACCTACCCTGGACACAGCCAAAGCCAAGCACTTAAATAAGTAGCGTGATCATTTGAACGGCGTGGTAAATACATAGTCAAAGTAGTAGATTATATTTCATAGTCACCACAGGGGTGTAAAACCTTACTGCTAACACTAGTATCATATTGATATAAAATACAGGTTAGCAGCTCTACTCAGAGAGAGGAAAGGAACTACTAGCGTCCTTAGCCAGGGAATCAAAAGGAAATTACAACACAGCAGTTAAAATTGTTCCTTAAGATTTCCATTCACAAGGATCATTTAAATAATTCAAGGATGGCTCCTCAGGTTTGTGATCACAAAAGGATATTAGCAGGTTAGTAAGCCAAAACAAAGCCATAAAAAAGAAAGAACAAAAGAAAAAGGATAAAATGTCTTAAAACTTTACCAAACCAAATTTTGATCCACACTTCAATGCAATAGCCTACTACAGTTTTAGACTGTGACTCAAGAGAGATCCAAGACCAACAAAGGCCATGACATGTAAGTTTAACTACACAGATATTTTGCATAGTTCTAGTAATTCATATGTAGAAGCACGTTTCACTCTAATATTTACAATGTCTCAAACTTACTGCTAACACATCATAAAAACAAAAAAAATGGAAATATTAAATATGAATACATTAGTGGGACAGAATATCTGCATTGAGCGTGTGGAAGCTCAGCGATATTTTCTCACCTGGACTTACTGAAATCCTAATCACAACCCCTCACTATGTTTATATCCCCAGGAGCCATATTATTTTGCTTTAGTGTATGCTGTTCTCTTTGTGGCAGATTGTTTTAAAAATATTTTAAAGGAGACACTCAGCATGCAGCTAAGACTCTTTCTATCAAAGGTTGAACAACAGAGCTCTCCATAGAAAGCGTTCACTCCATTTCGTGTTCAATCTCCTGAGTAGTGTGAATTTATTAACCACTTTGAAGTGGTAAAGATGTGATGTGTGTGTGTACAGATGATCCAAACAGTATAAAAACCAGCCAGGAAATCAATAAAGCAGGTTTTTAACAAATGCATTTCCAACCGATCAAAAGAATAGCCTAACGGCTACATACGGCTGATCTAACACTCATTACATTATCATTTCAAGGAAACATCTTTTGCAACTGAAAGGTGAAGTCTTTCTGTAATGAGCTCCTTCTGAGTCAGCAACAAGACCCTTTTTTATATTGCTGAGACAAAATAAATATGTGGCAAACACCGGGGAGGAATTATTCTCTGCAAACAAATGTTTTTCTGCATGCAAGGGCTCTTGCTTTGAATTGGTTTGCTGCTTAAAAGCAAGGAAATACAGAGAAAAGGGGGTCTTTAATGTAGGACCTTTTCATTAAAAGAGGAAAAACGTAACTCATCAATGATTGCCTCTGAGGGACAGGTAAGAGGGGGAAAATGTATTCTGTCTGGCATTAGCAGATTCAAATATATGCTGAATGCAGAATGGGATTTGAGCTGGCCCCGGAGAGATTCTCTGATGTTTTCCACAGGTCTCACACTTGGAGGAATGTTTCCCTCACTAGCAGTATCAAAGCTGAATACATTTTTCAAATTAAGGAGATGTTAAATCTGAAATAAAAGGCTTTGTTTAGATTTTAAGAGACTATAAAAGGTGCAGGTCACATCTTCAGAGAGCATAAATTACCAGTCTGCTGAGCCAAATATTACACAGATTGATAGATTGACACTAACTGTACTAGTATAACTTTCTGTTTGTTTGTGTGCTGCTTTGTTTAGAATAACTGGTAGGAAAGTAAGAAGCAAAAGTGGTTCATTTCTGTAGTAGGTGTTTAGCTGGTTGACCCAGAAATAACTGACAGCAATGACAGATTAGGACGCAGGACATCCCTTTTCTCCCCTCCTTTACTCAAAAGATTCTCTTACAAATAAAACCATGTCCTAAAAATTACTGTTAAGGAAACAAAGAGCTGCTATGAATAAACACAATGTATTACAAATTTTCGGGGAACTGGATTTTTTTTAATTTTTTTTTTTAAAGTAATGACAGTGGCTTGGGGTCACCACATTGCCCCACAGTTTGTTCTGAAGTCACAAGGAAATTCAATATTCTCAAAATGTCTTTGTATTACACAATCAAACTAGACTTTCAAAGGAAAGTGCTGGCTCACAAAGTATCACTATTTCTACTCTCATCAGTTAAAATCACCATTACTGAAACCTCTGCAATCAGGCTAGCCTTGTGCATCTCCAAGCAAGAGTGCAGTATGGGAGACAAAATATTTTTCCATGGCATCCATTAGGGGTCTACTGATAAAGCAAGTTATTGATGTAACACCAGGCAGGCTGAGGCTGACTACTCTATTTTCCACAGTGCCTTGTTTGTCTGGAGTAATGTAGTTTGCCATATAAATCTTACTGGCATGAGTACACAGGAGGGTTCCCACAGGGCCCGGAAAGAGAATCAAAAATTCTTGTCCCTTTATCTACCCTCACAACACTTCAAGGAG
Source organism: Ibycter americanus (assembly GCA_035590275.1). NCBI lineage: Eukaryota > Metazoa > Chordata > Aves > Falconiformes > Falconidae > Ibycter > Ibycter americanus. Next base: position 78,577,032 of record JAVJGI010000014.1, read on the forward strand.
AGTCAGGAGACCCCTTCTTCATGTGGTAGTCATGACCCCTCAGAACTGAATGCAATAATAGGATTCATCTCATCTAACGCTACACGTCTTCACTGTTAATGTCTACGTCTGAAGCGCTTCAGTCCAGGCTTGTTTGAAACCAAATGGATAAAAGCATATGCTTTTAGGGCATGATTTCCCTAACCAAACAGGAATGTATTACTCTTGAAAAGATAAATCACGCCCTAGAAATGTCGGTTTCTCTTGTCTTTTAATAAGAAGATAAGATGACTAGCTCAGAGATAGGCATTTACGCTGTAGATGTTTATATGTGATGAGCTAAATCCCACACTGACAGCCCAGAGAGGTATCCTGCTTTGCAGATTGCTGCATTTTGGTGACATGACATCTGTGCACCAGCTCCTGCAATTCTCTGTAGAATCTAAGAGCTTCAAAAGGAAAATAGCACCCTTCTCATGGAACTCATAAATCAGGAAGGAAAAAGAAATCTCTTTAAATCTGTTCTTTTTTTTTCCTCCCTTGTCTCTCTGAGAACTGTCTTTTTGCTTCATGTGGCATGTGTCTGGGTTTGCGCACATGCACACTTCTCTGTATGAAACTTCCCATCAGATTCCAGTAGGAACTGGGTAGCTTTTTCTGCTCTCATAGTACCAACCTTCATGCTTTTACTGACAATTTGACACAGCAGGCCAGCCCATGGGTTTATTTCTTTTTCTCATCGTCCCTTTCAAAACTTTCTTACACACTCCTTTTTCTTTTTTTCTCATCTCCTTTTTACCAGCAGCCTTCAGTTGCTTTAAAGGGTTTCAGAGGATGCTGGAGGAAGAAAACAGTAGAAAAAAATGTGGACAGAGGTAGAGGGAGGAGAAAAAAAGTGGCAGTTTTATATTGTTGCTGTCCCTAAGGCACGAGGCTGTCTACTGCAAAAATAAAGCAAACGAACCAAGTGAGTAGTTGGAAATTTCCTCATTCTCATAATAGAAAATTAATGTCAGGGCACAAATTGTGCATGGAGTTTGCTGAGGATCACAAGGAACAGAGGAAGATCCTTTGGCCACCAGGTGTTTTGTTGCAAATTAGAAGTATTCCTTCCGTGGTCACAAGGCAAAAAGCTTTCACTAACATTCACAAGCAGAGGAGCAATCACTAAGGTGATAGAGGCCCTGCACTTTCCTTCCATACTTTATTTCTTTTTTTAACTTTTTGATCAAGAAATACATCCCCCTCCCAAAACCCCAGTTCAGATTAATCTAAATGAGGTTACAAATCAGTACTGAAACTTGCGATTTAAGTGCTGCAGCCTGCACAACTTGTAACTTTTCCATAAAGTGGATGACATTTCTACTATTCTCCTTGCCTGCAATATGAGCTGCTGAAGTTGACTTTTTTTTTCATTTTCACATTTCATACTCTTACTTGTTGCAGTCATATTACTCTTGCCTCGCTACAAAGAAGATTGTACCTTTTAGTATTTTGTAATTTATAGTGTGGTCTTGCAATGGCTGAATATTTATTACATTTTTATTCTTGACCTGTCACTGAGGCATTTAAATATGCCTCAACAGGAATATTTACACTCTCATTTTCGGCTGCAGACGGTAGCCAATGTTAAAATGTTAACAACTGAGTGAAATAACAAAAACCTTTATAGTTTGACTCTCCAATTCCACCCTTCCCAAAAGGATAGCTAATTTATATGATAATTGTAAGAAAACTGGAAAATTTTGAGTATCCTGAAAGAATCTCTGAGGTGAAAATAGCAGCTAATAGAATTTTTGCAAGGATTGGAACCATAAGAAGTCTATTTTAATATACCTTGTTTAGGTTGCAATAGTGCTTTCTGTGGTCTTAGTAACCTAAAATATATGAATCTGTTAAAATATTCAATGTACAGCAATAACTCTTACAATACTAAAGAATTCTCAATATACAGATTCAGCTGCATGATTTGAAGGGTAAAACAAGCCAGTGATAAATACTGACTGACTTCTAAATAAAAATATACGAGCAGTATGAAAGAAATAGATCATTAATAAAGAAAACTGTGTCCTCAGTGTGGCTTTCCTCCTATTATGCTGGTTTTTGCAAGGTGGACTTTTTTTTTATTCAATGATATAAATCAATAGTTACACAGTAAGTCTCACGTCTTCCCATGCAGTCCAAGTTTCCAAGACTGAAATGTCCAGAGCACATCTGCTGTTGACAAACATCAGGGAAAGTAAAGCAAACACAACTGAAAGGTCCTAGCTGCTGCTCCTGTTGCTAAGAGTATTTGCTCTTCCCTCACTGATCACCTGCCATCTTACTTTATGCAGATAGAATCCCAGCTGCTATGTGACCATACAAAAAAGGTCAGTTTACACACAGCTCAACAGGTAACATATTATCAGCACAGTAGAAAATACATCTTCTCCTCCAGCTCTAAAATAATGTCCTCAAACTGGCTCAATACAAACTGCACAATGAACTCCTTCTATAAAGCCCCTGTGTCAAGTCAACATAAATTTGCCAGGCCACCAAGTTTTCTATGTTACCCTGCATTTTCATCCTATACTCATTTTCCATTTATTACCATAATAAAGTATTTAAACTGCATGTTAAAATTCTTATGTGGCTTGCATGCACCCGCCACGTGATTTCTACATTATTATGCCACGTGCAGCTGGCACTGGCAGCTGGGGGGCAAAACCATTATATCTGATGCTTAATAGTGCAACATCGTGATCAATGTATTATCAAATTCAGTCACAGCAAACACAGGAGAGCAGAGAAGGGGCAGAACACTGTCAAATTTTCCCTTTGTGTTTGCAGGGGGCACTCCCAAGCACATTTCATTCTGTCTGATGCATGTTGATCCTGGACAACAGAGGCAGCACTGACACCTGCCCTCCTTAAAGCGGAGTACTGGAGGTGTGTAAATACGGCCCGGTTGTGGGGGTTTTCTTGGCTTTGACTCCTTGACAGTGAAATTCAGGAATGACCATGGACCCTGAGGAGCTCAGGAAGCGTGGGTCAGTGGTTCCTCCAAGGGGCCAAGCTCCTGGGTGGCTCTTGGGTCAGAAAGGGAAGGTGACTCGTTCTCTCCAGCAACGTTCACCTGGCAACACTGCACTGTTGGGAAACTCTGGGCAATCCAGGCAGATCAGCCCTCCTGGCCTAGTATGATTTATTTAACGGCAGTGCAGTGCAAAATTATTCTTTTCTTTCTTTTTTGAGGGGCATGAGCACTGGCACCAGGTGAAAATACCTCAGGGAGATTGCACCACACTGCTGTGTTTCTCAGGTATCGCAAATTGAAGAAAATCTTGCTCCACTGCTAGCTGCACTTGGGATAACTAACTAAACCAACAGATATGAGGAAATACATACTGAGATCACTTCTTTATTTTGCAGTGTTGACAGAATCTCAGACCAACAGTAAAATGAATACAGACTTTGAATGTTAAGAGAAAGACCATCTCTCATGTATTGTGTTACAAGACTGCAATTAGAACGACAAAGGCACTTCTGTCTTCATAAAATCCCTGCCTAATTTTAGTTTTTTTCCATTAAAAGAAGCAAAAAATTGGGTGTGATATTGAGAACTGGTACTTCAAAATACCATTCTGTCTTAACACATGAAATTTGGTCTTTACTATAATCCTTTTCTATTTTACCTAGCAACAATGAGAAAATAGGCCCTGAAGGTGTTTCTAGGTAGAAACCACTTACAGTTAATCAGAATAAATACTGAATATGAGAGTATGTTTTTCAACAGTAAGAGATGCCTAGAGATTTAGAGAAACATAAACAAGAAAAGTTGCAAAGTACAGATATTGTGAAGAGTTTGCTAGAAGAAAACATTTTCTTCTCCATTTATTTACTAGTTAAAGCAGTTAATAAAGTTTCATGTTTATGTATTGTATATATTTCATAATTCTTTGCATTACTTTGAAATAAAATGAATGCTCCAAGTTTCTAGAAATCTGATTTGAACAAAGAAAAAATTAATAGAGGCTTCATCTATAACAAATGAATCATCTCCTCCAAGGAAATTTCAAAGGGTTATAGATAGAAGCCAAACTATAAAAATAACATTCTCTGAATCAAAGACATTTAATCTTGCTTCCATATAGGACCATAAAAAGTAAATACCACCAAACATGAACCTCAAAATGCTTCCAGGTTGTTCCAAGTCAAGCTCTCATTTGTGCGTGGGTGGTGTTGCTCCCACCAACACCTGCTCACCCCCTTTTCCAATATTAACCTCCAAGTGTATGAATTACTGAAGGTAAATATGCAGTCCCCACTACTTCTAAATTAGTTTTGTGCAAGTAAACTCTGTCTCCAGTGCACATAAGTGCTTGATAAATAGACACGCACGTGTCAGCAGGCGCTAACTTTGGGTGTACAAACAGACCATTTTTTGAATACTCAACATTCACCTAAGCAACCAATATAACACACCTCTGAAGATGACAACGCCTAAAGCTGCCATCCTCACCGTGACTCTGAATTATGTACCACATGATGCTCATTTAATGGTATGCTTTCCCCTCAGGCTTGCAGCTGCCAAAGACACCTGTAATGGTATAAGGTAAGTAAGTCTTCTGAAGCATCAGCTGTATATTCAGTGGTTTCTGCCATCAGTTGAGGGCCTTAGGTATTGCCTTAGATACTGAAGGTTTATGGCGCTGAGCTGGGGGGAATTCAGACACAGAATTATGTTCTGGAATTTCATAGTATCCATGCCACCATTGGCCAGTATTTCTGCTGTATCCCCATAACTCAGGTTTTTTAGGTGAGTGTATCAGAGATGTTTTCAACAGTAGCTCCATTATTCAGGAGAGATTTTGGGCAGAGTGACTTATTGTCCCATTATGTGTGACAAGAGGAGGACCATTTATCAGCACTCTTCCAGTGAGGATGACAACAGGGAGGAGGAAGGTGGCAACATCCTGTGCTTATGACAGAATAACAACTGCACAAGGTGCACAAATCAGGCAAGGTTATAATTTCAGGTGATTCTCACCATCAGTTGGGCTGAACGACAGTCACCAAGAATATTTTCTTGTCAACAGAATGGTCCACCTCTGGCATACAGAGAGATCCATTGTTTTCTCAACTATGCTCCAATAACCTACGTATGGCCATTTAATTCACATACAAGCAACAATGCTCAATGGTGGAAGAAAGAGTAAAGCATCTACTTTATGTTCAAAATGTCTACTTAATACAAAGTAAATTATTTCCTTAAACTAAAAGAAAGCAAAAATAAACCTAAGAACTCATCTTCTCTTTCCTTCCTCCAACTTCCTTATCAAACTATGGTCAGGTAGGAATTACTGATTTTGTCATGCTGCTTCTGATCAGTATGCAAAAAAGCCTAACAGGCAGACTTTCAAAAGGATTAGCTCTGCATATACCACCCATTCTGTTCTGCAATAAAAGACTGATTAAAACAGTAGGCATGGAAGACTGTACAAAGATGCTTATTACTCAACTGTTTTAAAACCTCTGACACAACAGTACACCGTAATGGCTTGGCACTATTTGTTTAGTTCTTTTGCTCTGGGTCCCTGCTGGGCCTACACTCATTTTGGTGGAAGCTGCTCCTTAGTTCATATGCCCTACATAGCACATGCAGCAGCCACTTATCTGCAGCAATCCAGCTCAGAGTTCTTCTGGATTTCATGACAGCACTGCTTCAGATTAACTGTTCTCTATTTTTCTATGAGCCAGTTAATCACTGTACTGCTTGTTCTATTACTGGGTAATCAAAAAATTAACACCAATCATCCTATAATGGCAATTCTGTGGCATTACATTAGTCAACTTCCTCTGTCCCAAGCTGCTCTTACACAAATTACTCCTTTTTTAATAATTTAATCTATTTTTTATACTCTGAAATATCTCTCACATTTTGATCCTGACCTATAATGGTTAGTTCAGGTAAATTATTTTCATAGCTATTCACATAAAAAAAATATCTTCTCATATCTGCAGTGGTTTCTCCTACCTAGACAATTTGATTCTCATTAAAACTTTGGTTTGGGTACCCAGGTACTTTTTTGGTAACTGATTTTTAGTAATTAAGCATATGTGCTTTCCCCAAAACAGCCTCAAGCACTCTTACACCAGTGGTATAGAGGTTACCATTGTAAAGCTTCTTCTGCGCACAGTTAACTTGTCAACAACGAACTTGCCATAGCAGACAAGAGACTTTACATCAGTATTTCTAAAAAGCTGCAGCTCATTATATGACAAGGGCCCAATTAGAACAACACGGTGACCTTCTGTATATATAAGTAGATGTTCACAGACCTAGAACTTAATTCCAACAAAAGCTAAAGCAGCCTGCTGACACAAGACCTTTCTCCCCTTATGATACAGGCACACTCCACCTCCCTTAGGGTGTCTCAAACAAATTCTATGCATGACACACTGCTGATATCCATCTTTAAATCTTTGTCCAAGTCACCAACTAAAGTCTTATGTTATGCTAATAACAGGGTCATGGAAATTTTCTGTAGACACCACCGAATGGAGCAGATCTTTCATTGGTGATTCCAGACTCTTCCACAGCACACATGAACAAAAAGGTCATGGTTGGGTTTCCTACCATCAAGGCAAACAACCAAAATCCAGGAGTCTAATGGCTGATTTAGTGATGCTGAAGCGCTATGAAAGTCCCCTGTATCAGATTAGTATGAGTACTTATGGGTCTCTTTGCACTAACATAAATAAATGGCCAAAGGGAACAGAGCAACTCCTGAACACTGTGTACAGAGAGTTTCAGAACATAATAGAAACAGAGGTGGAAAACCCTGCCTGCAACAGCACAAGAGAGTCAGAAACCCTGGACACCAGAAAGGATGGACGCAAGACATATCCTTTTCTACCAAAACCTCTTTAGTTCCCAGGTGGTATTGAAACTTGAAGATAAAAATTCACGGTTTTTGAAACTCTACACTCGGCAAATGATCAGCCAAGCCAGGGGAACCTGGGACTGACAGGTTGCCAGCAGGCAGAATAGCAGCACCATGTGTGGGAGAGCTTTCAGAACCTCACAGCAGTTGAAGGTTATCCCACCGCCAGGGCTTGGCTTGTGCAAGCAATGGCCTCCACACTCCAAGAGCAGAACCAGCACCATGCTGAGGGTAGAAGGCTTTGCAGTGCAGCATCCCTCAGAAAGCAGTGATGAAAAACCAGACCTGGAGGCTTTGCCCCACAGGCAGTGCTGAATCTCTCCATACTGTCAGCAGTCATCACATGCCTGGTTCAAAATATGTCTGCTCTCTTCAAGCTTTTTCTGTTAGGTAAGCCAGTAGCAATCAGTATTTACCAAATACCCAGAATAAGCACTCATCAGACTGGTCGGATATGGCCAGCAAGCATCCACAGAGTACCGAAAATAGAGAATTTCATGTTTTCCACCAGACACTAGAAAACAACCTAATACCTTAAAGTAAACATATATGTCTAAACACCCTGTTCTTGATGCTCCTGCCATTGTAAAAGGAAGGAATGAGGTTGTTGCACATCAGCAGGCAAATTAAATTCAGCTATGACATTAAGATGTACCCCAAATGAAGGGAGTGCAGCAATCATCCTGCTGCACTTTTGCTCTGGTCATCTGATATATAAGTATCTATTTATAATACATACAGAAATAAAATCAGATGTCAAGGGTGCAACTAAATAGTGAAAATCTCTGCTAATCAGCCCTCTAAAAATGCAAATCAATACTACCACTACAGAAGACACTGAAAGGTAGCAATGGTTATTGTCCTCTGCTGCTTTGTCTTGTTTACAAAGGTATATGGTGTGTTTATTGTTCAAAACATTAATTGCATTGTCGTATGTATTCTATCTTTTTCACTATGTGAATTAAATAACTGAAGTATCCAGTCAACATGAAGTCGATTTGCTTCTAAGTCTCACTCAATGTTCATGTCTCTATTAGCAGAAACAGAACAGTTGTTTAGCATGATATAGTAATGTGATTCAGTATTTTAAGACAGACACATCTTGGAAATTTGGGGAAAAGAAGGAACATCAAGAAAACCTCTTCTATGATGTTCATTTTCATCACGAGTAACATTAAACCATCATAAACTGAAGCAAACATTCTTTAATTCTTGACAAAAATACTTGCTTTACTACTCAGAGTTTCTTATTAAAGATGCAGAGTAGATGAAAGTATTTACAATCGTTCATAAAAGTGAAGCTGAATAAAGAATGAACGCTTCAGTGCAGAAAGGCATTTAAGCATGTACTTAGTGGTCTGCAGTGGCTAAGCCTGATTCCCTTAATCTGATTCTATGTCTTGAATAGCAGTGCTTTTTTTTTTTCTACTGAAAGAGTATGAGTATTCTGTGTAGACAGAGAGAATGCAGATACTGGTGTATACCTGACAGCCATTTCTAAATTGCATTTAATGATGTGACAAGTGGTGTGTAGTATCTGTGAGAATGATTTTAAGGATTTGCTTAGTACTGCCATTATCTTGATCAGGGTTCTGTGATAAGCATCTTTTAAAAATCTTATTTGCTTCTGGGTTTTCCTTTGTAGTTTCATTGCTCTCACTTATTCTGAATTGAATTGCATGCATCATCTTTCTGCCACAGCCTCCTACTTTATTCTGGTAATTTTGAATGTTATTGTCCCCTTGCCATCCCCAGATGTGTACTTGCAGATTTCACTGCCTTGTCGGATATGCTTTCCCCTAGGTCATTGTTGCACAAGGACAGATTCACTGCAGAAATAAAATGGACACATTCTAGCTCTTCCCAGTCTTAAAAAAAATATGTGGTTTGTCTATGGTCAAGTGCAAAATTACAATTAAATTAAGAGGTATACTTCTAGTGTTAACTCTCTAAGGACAGGTTCAATCCTTCCTTCTTAAACCCCCTTGGTAAGGAGCAGTCTCTACTTCTGTTGTAACCAGGTAATGCACAGCTACATACCATTGTGGACCACATTTCTGAGAAATCGTGAAATCACACAGGAGCTTGAGAGCTTACAAGCCTGCCTCTAAAGGATCCTGACAGGAGCAGTTACATGCAAATTGCAGTACTCATAGTGACAGAAAAAACAGAGTTTTAGCACAGAAGTTATATTGGCAAGATGGTCAGCAGTGCCTCTGTAAGAGCACTGTGACCTGGTGTCCTGGTTTCAACTGGGATGGAGTTAATTTTCTTCTTAGTAGCTGGAGCAGTGCTGTGTTTGGGATCTGGTGTGAGATTTGGTTGACAGCGTATGGATGGTTTTAGTTGTTGCAAGGTAAGGTTTATACTAGGTCAAGGACTTTTCAGTTTCTTGGACCCTGCCAGCGAGAGGGCTGGAGGGGCATGGGAAACTGGGAGGGGACACAGGCAGGACAGGTGACCCAAGCTAGCCAAAGGGGTATTCCATACCATGGGACGTCATGCTCAGTATATAAGCTGGGGGAAGAAGAAGGAAAGGGGGGGTGGGGGGTGGAGCGACATCTGGCATTATGGTGTTTGTCTTCCCGAGTAACCGTTACGTGTGATGGAGCCCTGCTTTCCTGGGAATGGCTGAACGCCTGCTTGCCCATGGAAAGTAGTGAATGAATTCCTTGTTTTGCTTTGCTTGCATGCACAGCTTTTACTTTACTTATTAAATTGTTCTTATCTCAACCCTTGAGTTTTACATTCCTTTCCGATTCCCCTCCCCACCCCCCTCTGAGTAACGGGGGAGTAAGCAAGCGGCTGTGTGGTACTTAGTTACCAGCTGGGGTTAAACCATGACACCTGGAAAGGGACATGACAGCCTACCTGCTGAATGCACCAGGGATGGGATAACTGTCTTACAATTGGACAGGCACACATCTGTGAGCACAACTGCCCTCCACTCATGGCACTTTTCTCATTCTAAGGAAAGGGGGAAAAAACAGACACACAGTTTCGAAATTACTGGCAAAACATCCATGTTCCTGAACCCTATTTCACAACTACAAAGGAGATTGACATTCCTATCCTTGATTTTTGTCTGCATCTTGGGTATCAGCATTAGCTCCAGGAGGCAGAACCCGTAGCAGTGATTGGCACTAGTGAATTGCTGTAATGACCGGGGGGGAACAGGGGGAGAACAAAAATATCAACTTACATCAACTGGCGGAAGTGCACCAGAGGACTTTTGAAAGACAGCAAGTAACTCCTCCAACAAAGCATCATGCATGAGGACCCTGACAGCAAGCATTCAGACTTCTTCTGAGGACACATGCTGGTAGCCATGCCCAGGACTACAAGGTATGAATGGCAGCTCTTAGCAGAAAAAGCAAGAAAAAGGCGGGTGGTGGGGAAGGCAGAGGAAATACATCACCACAGGGAACAGTCCCAGAAACTCTCACGCAACCATACATGCCTGTGGTTATTTAAGATGTCATAGACGACGTAAATTTGACTCGCATACAGAAAGCAAACCCTTGACATCTTCTTCTTCACTACCTAAATGGCTAGTTGTGTGATTTTATCTTAGTTACTGAGACACTAAAATGTGAACATATGGAAATGCCAGTATAACTCTCTGGGAATAACCAGTTGCAACAGAGATTCAGTCACTGTAGAACATGGACAAGGTTTTCAGCTGTTCTGCTGAAAGCAATGAACACTGACTCTTTGGAATAAATGTAATCTGTTACTTGGGGTCCAGGTGGGCATTTTTCAGTGCTAAGCTCTTCTGGGAAATTTAGTTTGTAGGATTCAGTTTTCAGGGGAGGATCACTACATACTTTACAATATTAGTTACTTTTGAAATTGACTTTACTGATAGTGGAAAAGTTTGAAAGAAAAGCATAATTTAAAAAACCACCTGCAGACCTAACATGTCAAAGTAATGTGCCCTGAAAATCCCACTTTCTGATGTGTAACTATGACCACACGGCCTCAAAGATCTCAGGAAGATGCTCTTTCTAAGTTACACACAACATCCCAAGAGTGGTTTACATTACAGCCAAGTCAGCAGCTGAGATGAGGATGACCTTTCGACTATAACCACTGCTCCCCACACAAGTAATTTCTCCAGAGCTGTATTTCTCTGCTTTATCTTAGCAGATGATACTAGAGCTGCTGCCAACGCTACTCTAAAATTCCTTTCATCTATTTTTGAGCTGTTATGTGCCTAATAATTATAATGTAAATGTGCTTTCATAGCTACTGGGCAATTCTTGTTTTTTCTCTCTTCATAATAAATTACTCGTATTAAATTACAAACAGCAGCCTGAGGCTATAGATTCGATACCCAGAGGCTATTAAAAAGTTTCAACCTCATGTCTGACAACTGGGGAGTTAAACAAACATCCTCACATATGTTATAGTTACAATAAAAGTCATAGTTATCTTTGTATTTTAAAGGATGTTAACTATCCAGCAAACTTATTTTTCTTAGAATTTTATGAGGACACAAAGCTACATTTTATAGCTTTTATTACTGTTTTCCATACTGTATGGTTTGTAACACCATCTCACAAGCCTAAAATTAACTCCTTCTTTTAGTTTTTTGGTTTAGTTTTTTACATTGGCAAAGAAATATTCATTGTCACTAAATTCCTCACTCTTCCTCAGTCTCCAATAGTGCTGGAAGTACTACTATAGTTGTTTTCAAGGTTTGCTTCTTAGTGGATGATACCATCATAGAATTATACTATTATTTTTATTTTTATTATTTCATACTGGTTTACTTAAACCAATGTAAGGAATGTGAGGTTGCATACAAGTTTAAATCAGATTCATTTTGTTTTCAAAGTGATCAAGAATCATTTCAATTTAGAACAAAAATAAGACACATTTCAAATGGTCTTAAATATCAGACAACTGGCATAAAGATGCTTAATGTTAACATAAATGCAACTTTCTTGGGCAAACAGAACTATAGCCTATAACCAGATCAACCCTGGCAAATCAATGGGGTGCAAGAAAGCTGTAGAGCTTATGATGTAGCTCCTGAAAGCAAGAAAGGGCTACTCCAATGGAGATAAATAAGACAATTGTTTCATGCTTCCAAGTACTTTCTTTGCAATGCGTGACCTGTTCCTCTGTGCACAAACGCCACGCCACATGCCATTTACACCAGCTCCAGCTTTCCATTTAAACGTCCGTGGCTGCAAAGCCACAAGATACGAAATGCATTTAATTTGTGAAAGTACAATGGTTTTAAGTAAATCTATTCTGATGGCAAATGATACTTTATAAATGGCAAATCAGCTTTAGTCACTTGGAGAAGTATTTTTTAAAGCAATGAATTTAACAGCTATTAAAGAGCTGTTTAATTTGAAACATACAGAGATTACTACAAAGCATCTACCAGCCTTTTTTGTTCCTATTTTCACGGAAATATGCAAATGTAATGCCACAACATAATGTTCAAGAGCACCACAGTTTAAAGTGGAGGTGTTCTGTGGAAAGCTGTGCACAATATTTTGTCTTAATTTATCCATAATGCAGACTTATCAATGCATCAGAAAAGAATTCTAATTCCTTTTTATTTAAAAAATCTGAGAGCAACACGTTTTGATTTTGTATTGGATATTTATACTGCAGTACTGGACATTTATACTGAAATATTGGATATTTACATTACAAGCACAAAACCAGGCCCTAAATATTAGAAAATGTGTTGCGGTTGGGGTTTTTTTCTTTTCTGGAAGAACAGCTGTTCTCTGTAGCTCTGACTGAAAACTACACAGGGATCTGAGTATCTCAGAGAAAAATACTGCTCCTCTGTGACTTAATTTTCATCTTAATTGCTGCGAGGAAGGGGGGGTGGGGGGAAGACAAAACACACAGAATGATGTTTGAGAGAGACAACAAAAATAAAGACCTTTATACAAACAGTTCTTACTGTATGAAAGTACACTACCTAAATATAGTAGAGATTACGTATCTGCATAATGTTCACACATTTCTGTTTCTTCCTGAGATTTGGCAGAGGCATGGGTATTCTTTTCTAGGTAAATCACAAACAGTTCAGCAAAGAACAGAAGGTCATATATACTGAGTGGAAAAGAAACAATATTTGGAAGCACAATACCTATGGTAAAATAAGTTGCTATGAGCTCATTTTGCAGAAAAACTTAATCTTTCCCTGTTGTTCTGCAGGAGGGTAATGAAACTACAGTATTTAAAATAGGAGCCATTCTTATGAAATAAAATGTTCTTAAAATGAGTATAAAGTAGTTTAAATCTGTTAGACCAAGAGAGAAAAGTCAAAATGCATATGGTCAGAAGGAAAAGGGGTTATTTTTTCCCTTAATATTTCCCTAATAGATTATTCCAAACATGTTAAGCTGCTTTCAAGAAATCTAGGTGACTCTAGAAAGATTATGCAAATAATGATTTCATTTCTGCTCTTTTTTCAGTGAAGTATCTCCACCATTTTTAACATAGCAAAGTCCCAGCAGCCCCTATCTCTACGACACAGCTGGCAAGCATATCTAAAGGATTATGCATAATATGCACGTGAGCCCATGAAGCAAATGCGTTTATTCAGAACTGAAAAGAAGTAGGAAAGCTTCGGTTCTCTAGCCACAGAGCAAAAATGCTTAAATACATTTTTATTTTTCTTCCATCCTTTTCCTCAAATCCCAACCTCTTGCCACCTGCACCTCCATTCTAACAGCAAGGTTAAAGCATCACCAAAACCACCCTGCTCCCAGCCAAAACAGTGCATACTTGAAAAGGGTTTGGGGTTTTTTTTGTGGTTTCTGGATGCTTTTTTTTCTTAAAACTAGATGGATGTAGAGAATCTTTTCTTTCCTCCTTAGGTAAGCATTTGTCACTGACACTTGTGAGAGCTACAGACACCCATCAAGACAAGGCTGCTGTGCATTCACATCTGCCAGTACCCAGAAGAGTAATTCATTCTTCTCAACCTTATTCCTTCTGAACACACAAAAAACTGTGCAAATGCTATTCCAAACCCAGATGCTACATCTATAGCAAAAAAAAAAAAAAAAAAAAAAAGCTGCTGACTTTCCAATGACTGCTTATCCCAAGCAATTAATATTTTGCATCATTCATCAGTTTTAAAATCTATTACCATAGCTAGGACATTCCCTTAAATATAGTGCCCAAACTACAACTTGTATGATGTGCAGTTTCACTTCAGTACTTCATTGCCGAAAGTCCTCAATGAATGTGAATGTGGGTGGGTACATCCCCCCTTCAAACCCTCTTTTGGAAAATCTTGTTTTGAAAGTTCAGGACTGAAAACTCTGCAAGGAATTCTGTATTAAGGCATGGCAGCTGGCTGGATTTTTGCCATACTTCATACTGTTTGGATTCCCCAGAGAGTTTAGCTTGTGCCTTGCCTTGTACACCAGCAATAACACTAGCTAGATTTAAAAAAAAAAAAAAAAAAATTTATGGGCAAATTCGAACAGAACGCTTTAAACTGAGCGGTTCGTTTGCCAATAGCAATCAGGTCAAGACAATGCAAAGCCTACACAACAACTCAACTTCCAGAAGGCGTTTTGTCATCTGCACTGAAGTCCATGCTGCCACAACTAGGATATCACTGATGTCCAAGAGGTCTAGGGACATCCTTACTACCCTGCAGTTATGGGCAATCCACTGAGTGGTAGGACTGAGTGCTGAGCTTCTGAAGTGGGAGTTTTCCCCATGTAAACCATACCACCACAGAGCTCACACAAGAGAAATGAAAGTTACTGTTACACTTCGCATCAGATTTTTCTAGTGTTTTATTTCATCATTTGCACGGTGGCTTCATCCTGCTACCCAATACGAACACCCAAAAAAGACAGCAAGTGGCTAAAAGGTTTGCTACAAGAGCCTAGCCCACCAGTTTCAAACTTTGCCCATTTGTGAGCCCCTAAACATCAGTCAGAAAAAGTGTGGATCCAACATTCTGAATCTCAAGTCTACTCGCTGGTAAGTCTGCCTTGCTTTGCTGTCCTGCTCAGATCCCTCTAAGGTGTGATCCCAGAAATTGCTAGGTTGACAGCTCTGTTGTTCAGTTCTCTGAGTCTTCCTCAATTGTCTTGCTCCTCTCATACCGTATTTTCTACCATTATTTTTAAAAATCAAAATCACATCTAATAATGGTATCTCCAGGCTTTTGAAATGAACAAACTGGGTCTGTTCTCCATCCTTCACCTCTCACACTGAACTGCCCACAAAAAGGGTAAGTCAGCCCTCATGGACTTCAAAGCCCCTGTGGTGGGATGATTGTGCGGCCACATCCCTGTCACCACAGGCACAGGCTGACTAATAGAGTTAGCCTAGGGAGAGCAAATGATGATGGCTTAGCCATCTCAGTGCTAAAGAGCAGACTGAAGCATAGACATACCCTCATCTGACCCACTCTGAGATAATCAGATGAAGAAAAAGAAGCACAAAGTGAACCAAGTATTACTAACTCATGGCTATCGTAACCTTTGCTTCCTCATTGGAATTACTTCCCTTGACCTGCCATCCATTTCAGAGTATTCTTTAATCTTCTCTGAATCAGAAATTAAAATGTAGGCTTGAAAAAGATGGGGAAAAAAAAAGGAAAAGACAGAGGTGATAATTCCACTGAGCCACATATCTTCAGCTGATATAACTAGATGTTGATTTCTGTCAGCCAAGGATCTGACCTGTGAGGCCAAAACTGAAAAGATGCTCTTACCAGAGGGGTTAATTCAGACAACTCTTTCAAAATGCAAATTTTCTGCTTTTTGCTTTTCTTGATTTCAAGCACAGCAAAGCAGGGGCTGTAATTAGAGAATGGTTAGTCGGCACTGTTCACCAGTTGTGCGTAAGCTTTAAACTAATAACTCAGCAATTAGAAGAAAAATGAGCAGTAATTACACACATTTTACTCACTGCTAGACAGATGGAACATTTTCTGCTCGTTATTGGCAAACTGTCACTGCGTTTATTTCATTTTTAGTGTTTACTGTTTGTTGTAGTTTGATTAGGAATAATTACAGGCTAGGAAAAGTATGAAAGAAATGAACAGCCTTTTCATTTTTACATCTTTAAAGCAATACAAAAATTTCTTCCCCCAGTGTCTCCGAGATGAACATACTCTCTTTTTAAACCTTCACTGAAGTCAGGCTGTACCTTGTGGAGCTTGGTGAAAAAGCAGGTAAGACAGCACAGGAAAGGCCACCTTCTCCAGAATGGCTGGCTCAAACACTGATCGGCTCACAGTCAGCTTCCCTAGTGGGCACTGCTCCATATTGCTAAGCTATTGCACAAATTGGTTGATATTTATTGCAGCTACTAAGCTTTAGCCAAAAGCAGCATCTGAGCCAGATCACAGCCCGCAGGGCAGGAGCTGCAGAGAACCATTGGTGCTGTTACTCCAGTTAAGCAGGTACGGAAAACACAAGAGGCTGGAGGCAAGACCTTCTGCATGCCAAGTTGTTGGAGCTTGCTTCCCTGTCCCCTCCTATTTAATTGTGCATTTCTGAGCCCTTACATTGCACAAATCATGCCTTACTCCCAACATTTGGGGATAGTGTAGGGGAAGGGAGTGGGTGGGTGTCATCTGAGGATAGACTGAGCTGCAGAGCAAAGTACCCAGTGTGGAAACTGGGCACTTGGAGAGATTTCCAAGTATTGTTTTCCCTGGTGCAAAGCTTCAACTTCCTATTGTAATTCTGTTTATGAGGAAATTTTCTAAGAATTTAACTGAAACACATACATAAAAGCACACTGAAGCGTTCAGGTCACAGCTCACCTGCTTTGTCACACAGTTCCAGCATCACTGAGATGCCTGCATGGCCCTTACCTGCCCCCCACCAGACTCTCCTGGATATCGCTAATAATGATGGGGTTTTATAGAGCAGTAGGTAGGAAAAAAGGCAATACAAATGTTCATAGCAATATATCCTTCTGACATTATAGACTTAACATATCTTGTAACAAGGTACTAGGGAGTATGAAGTAGATCAAGCCTGCTTTGCCTCAGGAATGTACTCAGTAATTTAATAGGTCTAAAGGCCAAGGTCCAAACAACTACTTATGTGAAGACATCCTCTGTTTCTCTTCAAATATTTCCAGCACCATTTTCTTCCTCAACCCTCTAACTACCCCCTCCTTCTTTAATCTTTTTGTTGTGTTTTAAAAAAAAACAAAACCAAACCAAAAACAAAAGGTCAAAGCAGCAAACCTGGAAAGCAGGCTGATGAATTTCCCAGAGATTAGCATGCGATTTGAATGTTGCGGATGAAGTGCATCACTGATAAATGAATTTAAATTCACTGGTACTAACACATATAACACTATACCAGTCGAAAGAATTACAATACTGATGAAGTCCTACGAAAATCTGAACTAGTCCCATTATAAAATATGGCTGCTAACTTTACATGAAGCAGCGGAAGATAATCTCCCATTTACCTTAGATATGTAATGTTTCAGAAAAGTTTCCTCTCTTTATGGTAGCATCTTTAAAGCAACACAATTTCAGCATGACTAGTAAATCCCATATTAGCCAGGTGGCATGGACAACCTTATAGCTGGGAAGGTTTTCCTACTGCCAGCCCTTTTGTCTGGTACAAAGCTGCTAGGCACTGTATCTACCTCTCCTTTTCACAATTCACAGCCAGTGTTTTTCTCAGCAGCTGAGGAGGTAAATGGGTTCTCCATCATGCCACAGGAATAAAATGAACATGTATAAATGCTACAGCATGCGGCATCACATGAAGCAGCATTTTCAACGCCTGAAACATACAGTCACCCTGAGGTGACTACAGTCACCTACAGGTTTTCCCAAAAAAATTAACATTAGCTTTGAATGTATACGACTTTTTAAAGTCTCTTCTCTTCTGAGTACCCATCAATTATATCAAGTCCTCCTCCAGAGTAACGAGCACTGGATACTTACCTTCTTCTATACTGCCAGCTGAAAGACCAAGCAGAGACTCTAAAAACCCTAGAGGCAGAGATGGTAAGGAAAAAAAGCCAACACTACAAGATTTGTAATGTCATTTCAGCAGCAAGGCAGAGCCATAGCTTGCTGCAGCAGCAGAAAGCAACAAAATAGTAATGATGAAGAAATGGAAAGCATGAAAAATGGCTGAAAGAGCAAAGCCTGTGCAATAACAGAGGACTTCAAATGATGTAGCAAGATCATAACTGCAAGGCGCTAGTGCCTTCATTTACTAGGCAAGTGCTACACATGCAGCCGTTACGGAAACTTCTGAAAAAAGGAGAAGGGTGTAGCATCAAGGTTATATTTATTCAGTCTTATGATGCAAAGCTATTTTAACCAGGTGGGGAACTGGAAGCTAACTGTCCATTATTTCTGCAGTTGGAACCAATGTGATCAAACAGAGCTGAGATACTACATCAAGCCAAGCTTCTGCCCAGCAAACAGCAACTGGAAATTGTCCTTGCAATATTATTCAGTACCTGAACACTTGGGAGCACACTTCTGCCAACCACAAGGTGTAACGCCAAGGTCAGGGCATTTTATTTTTGTATACTAAATTCATAATAACTGCAGTTGATATTTCACTTCAGCTGTGCTCTAAAAGGAATAAAATAAAACTGCTAGCAGTTTCACTTTTCTCATTTCAATACAATTTGGAAAAAGGCATTTTCTTCATAGTAACAGAAGGAAAAGAATTTCTGTCTAGTTGTAAAGCTGTGCTCTTAATGACATTTAATTACACACGCTTAATTACACCTGGCACTCTCCATCTTTGGCTCCTAAGGATTTTCCTAGTCAGATGATTAATGTGCATATAAGTGTGGAAAATTTCAAAGCTAGGGCTTTGAGAGTTGCTTAACCTTGGTACTAATGTATGGCAAACTCAAGCATCTGTACATACGTACCTGGGCTTCATTTTTTTGCTGTACTGTATCAGTACAAATATATGCTGATAACACATATATAATTACACAGACTGGTAAAGAGTTCTAATTACTTTCGTGTCCTGTGACATTTGCCTCAAGTTTTTATTTTTTTCCCCTAATTAAGGTTTTGCAACACGACTCCAAGCTGAAGCACAGATTTCAGACACTGTTCATTGGATCTACACAGGGATAGTTCAATAAAAATAGCAATTTTTATAAACGTACTATAATAATTGGGTGCTATAAATAGCATTCAATAATCCTCAATAAACATCAAGTATGACAAACTTCTTGTTACTTGGCAGACCCCAAAGGCACCTCTCTTATCTATGTTTTCAGATTATAACCCTCTAATTTCTATTCTGCTCCAATATGTAGTAGTTTTGGTAACGGAGATGCTCAGAGCACCAGAATTGTGTTTGCACAGGAGCCTGCATTATTAATTACATGCTATAATGTTTGAGTAGTATTCCTGAATGGCTTTCAGAGCAGTTTTTAGAATATCCCACTTACGTACTAGAGGATAAACTTGAATATTAGAGGCCCATAAGGAGTGACCTGTTTTGACCAGAGGGTTTTTATTTTAAAGATAGTACTAGCACAATGGAAAAGTTGATTTATACGTAAGGCAAAGACAACAAGACAGTCCTAGTAAAAGAATGTGCAGCAATAGCACTAGGCCATGTAAGAGGAAGCTGAAATTTTATTCTAGAGTAAGGATTTTGAGTTGTGTGAGATTTGTGATGCTCAATTCTTGCATCTGGGCTGCATAAGATATAATGAAATTTACATTCTAGTATTGCAGTTCACCAGATAACACACTATGTCTTTATAGAGATAATTTTATATATGTTTTGAAACAAAAAGGTATCTAAAACTACTCTGTTCTACTTCCATCCCATCTACACCTGTAGCAGTAGTCACAGAATACCACTGGCTTTGTGGGGGGAGATGTACAAATAGAGACCCAAGTCCAGCTGACATGATCTATTTGATAAATAAACTATCTGGGAAATAAGCAGCTACAATCCCAGTCCTTCACAAGAACTCCAACTATCCACAATACATTTCAGCTTACAAAAGTGAAAAACCCCTCACTTTCATTACAAAAGTTAGAGACACAGTTTATAGCCACACCACTACAAACAGTGCTATAACTCAAACTTTTGAGAAACCAAAATTTTTCCTTGGCAAATAGATTGCAAGTCATGGCACACAAATTGAAGCTTTAGGTTATTATGCAAAGCAAGTTTGGTGGTTTGTTGGGGTTTATTTATTTATTTATTTTAAGCACAAGAAATGCAAAAACAAAGCTAATGCATGGATAAATTATGAATGAGAATACACAGTTAAAAACTTGGTCTACAATAAAATAGGATCCTTTGCCAGATGTTTAATGACAACTGCTTTAGAGACCATTTTAAGGTAGTTTAGTTCACCTTTTCTGATTGAAACATTTATAGATACAGCATTTATAAAGCCTAAATCCAGCCAACCTAACCCAACCTATCAAAATGTGACTGCTTATCTCAACTCCAAATATGTGAAAAAGTGCTTTAAATAACATGAATCTTGAACAAATATCAGTTTATTAGGAGAAAAGCAGGACCAGAGAAAACACGAGGTCACCAATCTAGTAACATTTACAAATAAGGTTTACTTCAGCAGAAGCACAGCACAGTTAAATTTCCCTTTACTCTTCTACGCAGAACTCACATGGGCTCAGCACAAGTATTTACGAACTGCTTATTGCTGACTGTTCTAGAACACCAACTTCTTTGCTGAGCAAACTAAACAAATTGTTGCTTTAATATTAAAGCATATATTCCTTTTCCCAGTTCTGACTCAGCTTTCAGTGAAATAATTTTTCCAATGATTAAAGAGATAGATGACCAATGTCATTTCACTGCCAACTTCTCTTCTTTCAAAGATTGATCCAAGGTAACACCATTAATGGTTTATTTTATTAATGTGCTTTGTCAACTTTAATTATTAACCATTATCTATGAAGACTGTGTCCTAAGGGTATTCAAGTTTAAAGGTATTCAAGTTTTCCTCTTAAAATTAAAATGAAGTGAATGAGAGGAAATCATCCCACAGTTTCTTGTGCATTCAGTAAATGAAGGTGATTATTAAAAACTTTTGGTAGATTCAGTAAATTCAAACTCAGCTCCCCCTCACAACTTTCCTGGGTGCCAAGATAACTCTGGTTGGTGGGATTTTCTTAGCTTCATCCCATTTACATAACCTGGGGATACTGGTGGATGAAAAATTGGACATGAGTCAGCAATGTGCATTTCCAGCCCAGAAAGCCAACTGTATCCTGGGCTACACAAAAAGAAGCATGGCCAGCAGGTCGTGGGAGGTGATTCTCCTCCTCTATCCTACCAGGGCCTACAGTGACAGGACAAGAGGCAATGATTTTTAAATGAAAGAGGGTAGACAGATTGGTCACAAAGAAAAATGTTTTTACAATAAGGGCAGTGAGGCACTGGAACAGGTTGCCCAGATAAGTTACAGAAGTCCCATCACTGGAAGTGTTCAAGGCCAGGTTGGATGGGGCTTTGAGCAACCTGATCTAGTGAAAGATGTCCCTCCCCATGGCAGAGGGGGTTGGACTATGTGATCTTTAAATGTCCCTTCCAACACAACCCAGCCACTTGACTACCAACAATTTTTAGTTACCAACAAGACAGAAGAGTAGAAAACCTTTTTGAAAAAATTTATATACTCCTCAAAGATCTGGATAATGCTCTGGTATGACTTACTGGTTGAGGAGACTGTCATTTTTTTTATATTTGCTTCTTCCATTTTATGCTGAGGGATTAAAGAAGGATCTTTCCTCTCCGAACCTGTACATAATTGCTAGTGCTACAATGATCTATTCAGCTGTGCTTTACAGACAAAATAGGGTCATCACTGCTAGTCTTAACTTTTAAATTCTATTGATCATCCCAAATAAAAGCCCTAGCTCTAAATATTTCAACGTGTGGTTTAGAAGGTGGTTTGTAAAGGTTTTCAACAGATTCAAGTTCAGACTGTGCTGTACATGTGTCTGCAGCAGTTGCTGCAGTAACATAACCAAGTACATCTGTTGTATGTAACGAGTGTTTAATATCAGCAACATAGTTTTCTGGAAGCTGAAGTGGAATGACAACTGAGCTCAATCCTGTTTGCCACTCCAGGTGAACATATCTGTTTTCTTTTTTCCACAGGGAAGCCAACTCATTTCAGTTGAAGTGTATGTATGAATGAAGAGCACTATCAGCACAGAGAGTTCTAGGGTTCAAGTGTAAATGACCTCCTTGTGAACCAATAGCAGTGTTTAACTAACAAAAATAGGATGGAATTATGTCCCCACCAAAGTCAAAAGACATTTAGAACTCACTTCCATCTCCACTTTGAGAAAGAATAGGCACTCACCTGTCCTACTGAGCTGATACAACTTCTTTTCCCTCATACCTCCTCAGAATTTTTCTCTCTTACACTACACAGAACAACACTATGGTTTGACTGTTCCCATGGTCCCTTCCTTTGAGCACTGACCATTGCAGACCTTCACTCCAGCTGAAGAAAGAGCATGAAAGGATACTTCTAACTCCTTACACCCACTTGCTGTGTGACTAGGCATACTGAGTCCAGGTCAATTACTTAGCACAGACTCGTAAGTGGGCCTCAGTTTTTATTACCAACAGGAAACAAAGGAAAATCTTTGCCAGCCTGTTCTACAGCTTCTTTAGAAAATGCACATTTAGAAATGCAGAGAGTGAAATGAAGCCAAGAGGAAAAACAAACAAACAAACAAAAAAAAGTTTTACAGAGACTATGTTACCACTGGGGGAGAGGGAAGGTTAGCAAAGGAAAGCTGCCTTTTTAACTCAAATTATTTTAATATGAGAAGAGTCTCTGACAGAGTTGACAAATGTAAAACAGATGTTCTCCAAGTATAACCACTTAATGGTTTTTCCTTCATAAAGAATTGATCTGCTTGCTTCCCTTGCCTTTTTTAACATTTTCTCCCTTTTTGTCTTCCACCTAGAGCTTTGGTAATGATGAAGAACAGAGGGGTGCTAAACAATGGCTAAGACAGCGGCAAATGTGTTTGTTTCTATGACCTGAAAAAATTGTGTACGCATAAATTTTGAAACAGGTACAGGTTATACTAATAGGTGTCACACAAAAAGAATAGGGAGCAAGAAACATTACTTTAAAAAAAATACAAAAGAAAAAGAGAATTTTACCAGCAAGACAACTGGATGAAAGTGAACATTAAATTGAACAGATGCTGCCTTGCCAACTGACTCTTGTAATAGCTGCTCTAAACCAGACACCAGTATAACAGCTAATATAAAGTTACTGATGTTACTAATTGTACTGTGTCACATATTGTATCATTGTTCTGTCAGGTTCCTGAAGAAATTTCTGACAAATACAGTACTTACACTTTTCAGCCAGCTAGTAGCATTTTAACATGCCGTGCTCTGGAAAAATTGTCAAAATCTGAGGTATTTTGAAAAACTTGCTTCATTACGAACTAGTCCACCATCACACACAAGAGCATTTCATTCCCCTGTCTGCTATCAGAAAAGAAAAAGAAATAATTAGATGTAGGAAAAAAATGTAGAACAGAAGCATTTTTCTTTCCACTTAGTAGCTAGCACATGCAAGACAGCAACAGACAGAAATCCCAGAGAGAAATCAGCCACATGGTGGTGGCCAACACTTTCAGAAACATTACCCTGTCTTGCAGCTAGAGATACAGGCTGGCACCCAGCAAGGTTTTCAAAATAGCTGGAGGGCAGTAAGGCACTTGCGTCCCATTTATTTAACTGCCTACCTAAAGGTCATAAAGATGACCAGGGGAAAAGTTGGGAACAGAACTCAGATCTTCTGAGTTGTTCTGAACCAGATGATGACTTTGTACATTTTTCCTGTGATCAGCATTTCACACTATTCACTGCTATGAAATATAGCTGAGTATTAAAGGTCTTTTTTTTTTTTTTTTTTTTTTTGGTGGGATTATAAGCAGAAGTGTTCTTAGGTAAAGAAAACCAACTAGCTACTTTTGCCCTGAGGTACAAAAAAGCAACCTGAGAAGAGAGATTTCCAGCATGATTAAATAAAATAAGGTCCTTTGACAAACGTGCAGCATCTATTCCAGGAAGATCTGAAGAAAGTTTCTGCTGATTCACCTGCTGCCTATCAAGACTGAATTATGAGCCCTGTCTCAGAAAAGCAAAAGAAATTATCATCAGATGTTTTTTCATGGAAATTTTTCATGAAGATTTTTTTTTTTTTGGCTCATTTGCTCTTCAAGGTTAAAACAGAATAATTATGGATGAACATACACTTTCTCTGGCAAGTACAAACAGAATTTTACTCACACTTTCTGTGCAAAAGAGTTGGAAGGCAAAGTCAGAGTCATGCTCAAATTAAGATTTAATCTTTGGTTTCATAGTGTCCTCCCCAAAATAAGAATGCATTAGAAATGCTTTTGTTGGCTGGCTTCACAGCCTTGTTGCCAAAACTCATCCATACAAGCACCTTACCACTGACCGACGGTCACAGAAGAGTTTGTTTGGGGGGCAAGGAGGAAAAGAGGGAAGATGCTTCTACATAGGTTATTTTGTTTGCAATTGATTTGGTAAGGTTGCATCAGGAAAAAAATCATTTATGGCAATAAAGCGTGGTAGCACAGACCAGATCTAAAGCAAATAAAAGAACTGAGATATCACAACTTTTTTAGACCTTAACAGAAAAATGAAAGCAATGTGGTATTCTTGAGATAGCAATGCCATACAATACCTATTTAACCGGTATTTCTGAATGATTCCTAGCATTCTCTGTCCAGTGTTTGGAAACTGGTATGTTAAAGCCTTACCTGTGAATATTGCATGTCTGGTCATAAGCTGGTGTCACATTAATTAGTCAGAGTAAATACAAATACGTGCATGAAGAAACATGAAGATAGCCAAGCTAAACAAAGTCCATTTTAAAGGGCAAAGTGTATTCCATATTTTACACAGGGCTGTGGATAAGCAGAAAGGTTGATACTAGATAAAGGTGCAAAACTGGGGAAAGATTCTTAGCTTCAAAGGCAATGGGTGTCTGGGAAATTGAATGCAGAGACTGGATTATACAGATGAAGCCTCAGCTGAGCAGTCCACAGAACTGGAAAATTGTATTTCTTTTGATTTCTGATGTACATGGCTGATTTAATAAAAAGAATCTGGATGATGCATAGAATTGGAGCCTCCATGTACTCCCTAACTAGTACTGAATAATCAGTTTTCAAATATACTTCATATGGAAAGAGTTGAGTAAGACAGACAAGGTTAACTGAGGGGGAAAAAAAAGGCCAACTATCAGGTAAATAATGTGCACTGACTGATGGTAAAAAATAAGAGTGTTGTGGATTTATGGGTGAATTTATGTAAGTATTTGTCAGCAAGAGATAATCTGGTTGACTTCCCAGAAATACCAAAGTACAAATAGGCGATCTGCTAAACTAGTCTGCTAACATTAATATCCCATCAGGGACAATTATTTGTGATACCGTTATCCTAGGCGCAGGGAAAGGAAAAATAGAAAGGACCTAGTACCACATATGTATATATAGGGACAGACAAGCCATGATCTCTACATGACCTTCCAAATTTTTATCTGAGTCAGATCTCTCTGCACCATCTTGACATTTCTTCCCAAGAGTTCCAAACCACACTCTTCACCCAGTGCACCTTATCCCCTTTCCATTGCACACCTGCAGTCCCAGGACCCTCCCTCCCATCTGGACGTTCTATCTCCCAGTGCCAAAGACCCCTGTCCTCCCTCCCTTGGATCTCCTCTTTTACCCTTTGCCATCTTAGAATCACCTCAGTGCCAGTCCCCCAACAGTGGGGGGGTGGGGGGGTGTGCGGGGGGCATATGCTAACCACTGCCCTACAACTCAGTGATCCATGAGCCATTGCCCCCACCCCGGCCCAGCTCAGTGTGTTTGGCATAATACAATTCTCCCTGGCACCAATGACAAAGCCCATTGTCTTGGATGATAAAGAACCAACCTAAGGAAGCTCAACTACCATTGACAGCCCAGCATACATCAGCATATGTCTAGAAGGGTGCAGGCATTTATTCCCTGTAATAAACTCTGAGGAAAGTAAAGTATACTTGAAGCAACTATAAATACTGAAAAATTCTTTGTCTCCCTTGTGACAGATGCTACATCTTCAAACAGCGGCATTTTGTTCAGGCAGTTGCTTTTAGCCAAGCTTTTTCAAGACCATCAGACCTTTTCTACCAGCATTACATCCTACCAAGAATGCCATAAGACATCAGACAGAGTTATGGATCCAGTGGTGGCCATCTGAAGAACAGGTAGAGTTGTCATTTAAGCCTATCAATTAAATGCTGTTGAACCCCCACCAGCACACATGAACATCCAGCCTTGATTTTATACTTATATTTAAGCTCTTATATGAGAATGTATGCAGGCAATTCAGGGACAAAAGTTTAAATGCTGTTCTATGAGCAAATCTAAAGCTCATATCACTTCAGTGACCTCATGTATTTAATTGGTAATGCAATGACAAAACAGCTTGGCATAGCGCATATAAACTATCATTTCCAGCCAAGAATGAGGATCCATTTTATTTAGAGACTGTACAGCCTTTGCAGATTTTTAGGGAGTAATTATCCATTCCTAACATCAAGCAGCGCAAAATGTTATTCAATTTCAAACTCCATGTCAATGTGTTGAGAATGTGTCAGAGTGGAGGTACGGTTAGGAATGAACTGAAAGGAAAACTGCTTTTTGCTGCCTGATCAGAGGTACTGCCAAATGTCTACAAAAGCTCTCTAGTCCTATCCATAGAGATTTCAAATGCATTGGAAAATTCCACAAGAATAAGATCTGCTTTTGGTCTGTGAGGTATTCCCACCCAGCTTAAGTCTTATTTTTAGAAAAGCTAAGCTGACTCCACACTATATCAAGCCTGCTCATCCAACTCTTCCATTTTGACGGACGTATTTAGGTCTATGTGACTAAACTTTGCCCTCTCCATCCAAGGAAGAAAGAAAGTAACATCATTTACGTACCTGAGGTGACACACACTGTCACATTCACACATCAAGTCTTGTAGTAGAACTCAGTGCACATTTGCATGCTAAGTTTAATAAATATCGTGAAACCTGGAAAGCTCTGGACCTAAATTAGCTCATTGGCCTAAATGATTAGCCTGAACAACAAAATCCCTTGAAATAATTCAATCAAAATTCTAGTAGTGCATTTGTAACCATCATTTTTAAATTTAGTTCCCTATTCTTTTCTGGTAAAGTAGCTGTTTTCTTTAAACCCTCACCCAGAAAAAAACCACATCTGCAACATACAGAGAATATCTTTATTAAGCTGTAGGTTCATAAGATCAGCAGCTACGAAGTCAGTCTCTCTATTTATTCATTTTACTCCTGTTCTGAACTGCATCCACAACTACTGACTGTCTAAATCATTTATATCAAACTTGGGCCACTATATCATGTTCTCATGCTGTTGGTCATCTGCAACCAAAAACCATTGTTATTTTTTGTTTTAATTATTTCTGGCTTCATTGCTTCACAGGCTTAATTGTACTTGTCCCATTTATGTCCCAGTGACACTACCAGTCCCTTCAGCTCCCCAATGCACTTGATATCACTGCATTTTTATTTTCACAAAGTTTCCAGGCACTCCCTGGTGTGCATGGAGCAAAAAGCTGTTGTCACTTACTCTATCAGTCACTGGGCTGTCAGACAAGCTGGAGGTGCATTATTTTTTTAATACCTCCTCAAGCTGACAAGATTGAACTAAATTGCATTATTACGTACTTCAGTGCAAAAAGATGGCCTGAACAATTCCTGCAGTTTCCCACACACACTTTTTCAGAGAACAGGACAGTTCTTTTTTACAATATCACTACCATGAATTGCCTGTATCTTTCTTTCAGCATGATTGCTTCACGAAAGCTAATTGTGATATTAAATATGGTCTTTCTGCCTCTCCAGCCTCAGGGTAAAGAAAAGTCAAGAATGAAGCATGGTATAACAACCAAGCCTCACAAACCTACAGAGCATGACCTTCTCTGGACTCTCAGTTATTGGACTTCCCAAGCCAAAGAGAGGTAGCAAAGTTAAAAGGCAAATATAAGCAGTATGGAATATGCTTGATGTACGATCACAGCTCAGCAAAAGAACTTTTTCTCACAAATTTTTCTGAAAAGAACAAAATTATTACTTTCCCAAGAAGGCAAGGCAAATTAGTTGCAGGACTACAGAAAGCCTGTATTCTGTAACATTCTGCAGAGTTCATTCTGTGTTCCAGTTTGCATGCAGAAATTACTGTCTGAAAATTATCTTTCTTGAGGTAGGCAGTACTTCGTACTTCTGAAATCCAGTTTAGAATTTACCTTCAGAGGAGTAGAATGAGTGGAAGAGTCTCAGCTCCACCCTTCCAGAACACTAGTGCACATCACAAAAAGAACTATTTTTAATATAGCGTGACAGATTGGATGTTCCCTTCTCTAGAAAGCTTTCTTTTCAGCTGACACAGATAATATATCAAAAACAGCCCCTGAGAAGTTGTTCACTCTAGGACATAAATAAGGTTATTATTTTGAAATTAATTTTTTGCACAATTTACGTATCTTTCTATGCTTGGCCAATGAATAGATAAATGGTTACACAGAAGCAAATACCCATGAAGGAAGGTGGGAAGGCAGGGGGGTGCGGGGTGCCTCACCATAAACAAAACATTCACAGAGGAAAATATACTCACCCAAGGGAGGGTGATGTAACTATCATTATTTCCTTTTTCAATGGGCACTTCTCCTATATTAAACTGACGTTGTAATTTTAGGTTTCTGAACAACATTTTCCTATTGCGTGACAAAAATGGCTCTAGTGGTCAGTACCCTGGACAGCGCACGCAGAACACCAGGTTTGTTTTTAATTTTCTTTTAAACAGAACCATTACTCTGAAGAACAGAAATAATAATCTGTGCCAGCAGAGTTTGTAGCTTTATCCCAATGATTCAAGCTCATCACTTCTGGTTGTGCTACAGCACATCTTTCTGCAAGTCATTCTACCTTGAGATAAATGCAAATTGTTAAAGAATTGTTTTCATTGTGAAAACCTTGTATTTATTCCTACTGTCATCGTAACTAGCTTCTGCTTTTGCATTTTACCATCACAGCCCTTCTAGCCATTGGCAATATGTACCAGCTGTGAATAACTACTAAATTCTGCCTAGATAATCAGCAGGAAGCTGAAGAGTAAGCTCCTTCAGTCTCTCATTTTTTGAATAGTTTTTCCAGAACCCAGACCATTTTCTAAACTCTCTCTGACATTTCATCATTCAGAATACATAATTCAGCTACATGTTTCACCAAAGCCAAAAGCAAAAATATTATAATCTCCTCAGTTCTGTTTAATATTCACTTAATCCCATGGCAGCTTAATCGTTTCACCACACCAGTGTAGTGCAGGCTGCATACATACCACCCCCCCCAGAGCACCTTCCAACTGAGACCCCATTCCAGCTTATATGCTTGACACATGTCCTTTGTTCCTAACAGCACGAACTTGTGTTCAGTTATGTTAAAGCAGCCAAAACATTCAAAGAAGCCTATTTTATTGAGATTAACATAGTTATTCTGCATAATTTGGATCACCATTGCTGTTCCTTCTTCCAAACGTGGTCAGTTCGATGGCTGGTAGCATGGCAAATCCTCACTAGCTTCCATTCATTGGGCTATCCTAAGACATGGAGAAGGAAGCAGACACCTAAGTTCTGCCCCTGACTAGCGGACCCTTAACGTTGTCCTCACAGATGGAGGAATATTGTGATACCTGTTAATCCTAGTTTGGAACTAGTGCTCGCTTTCATTTAGGGTAATGCTTGTGCACAGCATGTCCTATGTTACCAAGTGCCACCTTGTCAAGACAAGATTTCCCTTCTTCACTGCCTAGCATACAGGCCCTCATGCTGCCTGAGCAATTTGCCAAGAACCATTTCATGTTTTCTTCTAGGTGATAGATAAAAATATTGGCAGGCACTAAGCCAAGAAGAGACCCACAGAACATATTACTTTTGAGGTATGTCATGTGGCCTGTGGGCTGTTTTT
Organism: Ibycter americanus; assembly: GCA_035590275.1. Classification (NCBI taxonomy): domain Eukaryota; kingdom Metazoa; phylum Chordata; class Aves; order Falconiformes; family Falconidae; genus Ibycter; species Ibycter americanus. Next base: position 78,606,998 of record JAVJGI010000014.1, read on the forward strand.
TAATCTAACAGAAGTTCTGTGAAGTTTTTGTATGCTGATAAATGTTTTTAATTACTTCCATGGCAGTAAATCAATTACTTAATGTTACAGTCCATTATCACAGTACTCCTTTTTTAGCATATTTTTGAATCTTAAAAAACTAAAGGAAAATAAAACCAAACCCAAGATCAAGTTTTCCGATGAGACCTAGTTTCCATAAAACTGAAAACAATGTTGCCATCTTTCAGGGTTTGGTTTGGTTTGTGGTGTTGGTTTTTTTAAACCCAGATCAGCCTTTCTGTGATTTGGAATGGAATTCACACTTGGCTAATACATTTTGAAATAGCATGAAATTAATATTTGTACTATAATTTCGGGGAATAAGTAAATCTGATTAGTGTGAGACCTCCCTATTGTACACTGCAATTGCACTTTGCTGAAAGCTAGAATGACATCTGGAATATAAACTAGCTGAAATTTATGAAAGTGATCAGCAGGCTATGCAGAACTATATATAATTAGCTGTTAACTAGTTACAGCAATATTTTGAGACAGAAATATTATTAAAGGGAAAAAAAGAAGGTTGCCTCAAGCATGGGAAAGGTTCCCTGTTCGTACTCTAGTTAACCTTGGAGGGTTGAAAGCAATTGCTGAAATTGAAATTTTCATGTCACTAAGTCTATCTGGAAAAGCAGAATAAAAAGAAATTTATACACAGCTATGCATACCTGGATTTTAAAAATGTAACAATGTTCCTTCACTTTTACATTATAGAATATTTTGAGAATATTTCTCGACCTCTTTCTTCTTTATTGCTACATTTTCATTGAAAGTTTGGTAGACAGAAAACAACTTTTTTCTTACATCAACACAATACCAAAGCAGACTTTTGCTTGGGGTTTGGTTCATTCCTCTTCAGAGGACAAATTTATGCTCAACATATTCAGAAATGTCCCAGGACCTGAACGAGGAATCTCATTTTCAGTAAAACAAACAAAGCTGGCCTTTGGTCACATAAGTAATTTGCTTTATAAAAGCTTAAATGCCATTTTCAATACATGGTCCAGGTTTCAGCCAACTTTAATGCAAGGATCATTTTCCAAAGAACCAAGTATTGCAAAGCTTTAATTTTCAAGTCAGAACTTTAAATAATCACTAATGTATTACAAGGAGTGTAAATTGCAAAGCAAACAGTTATAGAGGTAAAGGAACAGAGAAAAGAACAATGATAATCCTGTAATTTATCATCAACAAGAGTCCAGCAAGACTTCTGTTGGAACTCAGAGGTCTTCAGCCAACTTTAAGTACTGTGTCCAGTTTGCTTAGATTTATTTCTACTTACTCTTACGCTGCAGTCAATGAACTAACAAGCACTGCACCACATAGAGAACACAGAATCACTTTTACAAACATACTTTTGAGTTTTCCATTATTATCAGTATATGCATGACGCTGCTGCTTAAAAGCAAACTGAGGTTGGTGTCCTTTGTACTATATGCTGTACACATATGTAATGAAAGATGGTACCTGCTCCGAAAACCTTACACTGTTTAAAAAGAAGAAAGAAAAAAATACAAGGTAAATGGGGAAACAGCAAGGTGGAACCAAGGCCAAAGGCAAACAGACATAAAGGGCCTCTCCCCAAAACAAACACACAGAAACCCAAGGATAGTCCTAAAAATATAATCAAGGTCCCCAAAATTCCAGTCAATGGCTTTGTTCAGTAAACTATACTGTCTAGTATTACAGGTTTTATTAAATTCCAAACTCATGATAAATTCACAAATAAAATTACTTCAACATTTTCATCAACCTTTTTTCCCCCTTCTCCCCTAGCAAACTTGTCTCCCAACTCTCCAGCGAACAATCATTGCAGTCCATCTACCTAGGTTTAAGAATAAAAACAAACTTAGCAAATACATACTCTGCATTTCTTAAGAATCAATATGGTATTGCAATTTAGCAGAAGTGACATAATGATGGGTTACCAGGAGATGAGATAAAATCCTATTGCTAAACCTAACTGTAGGACACCATGGGAATACTACATGAATCTTCATATTCATGAAGTTTAATTATAGCAAAATAGCCAATCTGTAAAATACAGCTATATTCAAGTACTGATTTCAAGACTAAAACATGAACAAAGAGAAGATGTTTCCCAGGAGATGCCTCTACAAGATGTACAGAGGCACCAATGTAAGCAAAAATCAAAAAAGACAGATCAACAGATACTATAACATGGAAGAACTAGAGCAGCAGCTGAGGATAAAATTTACACGCATTTGGGAATTAGGAGAGTTTAAAATATAGTATAACTGTACGGCGTAAAAGGCCTACAGCAGCTGCACTGCATGTTACCTGGCTACCACAAAAACACCAAGTAAAGCACAAAACAGAAAGATTGCACAGTGTTAGGGTTCAAAGAATATGTGTGTGTTTGCCAGGAACAATAGCAAGTGGGCATATGCCTCTCATAAGTCAAATTTTCTAGAACAGTGGTCAAACAGGGCATATTATTCATTCCTGGCAATTCATCAGTTTTTGCCATTGCTTCAGATGCTGCCGCAGTTAGCCAGGACATAGGAATTAATATGCAAGGGGACAATATGGAAGTCCCAGGCTGGGTCCATCATTTCAGTCTGAAGACAGAACAATTAAACCAAGTATGCAGATACATTGCCAGTATGTATTTTGGGAAGGTGGGAGTAGACAGTTTATGACACTCATTTGCCACTGAAGACCTTGGAAAGGCAGCAAAGCATAGGTTGGAGACTCGCTAGGGAACAGCTTCAGAGTAACACACTCTGATGTGAGCCTGCAATTGTGATGGGCAGAAAGCTCAGTCCAGGATTGAGGATCTGAAGTAAATAACACAGTGAAACAGGCAGTTGAGACATAAGTGGTGACATGAGCTAAATCAGTGTGCCCAAAGGTGGCCAAACATTGGCAGTATTGTACTTGAATACCTACATTAAACCTGTGAAAAATTCAATGGATAAAGACAGACAATAATCAAATATTGTAAAAAGTAGTTGCAGGAAGAAGGCAGGGGTAAGGGGGCAGAGGAGGGAGTGAGTAGATACGTAAAGCTTCTTCCTTTGACCCACTTGTAGATGATGGCCTAGGAGGTTGCCAAGAAAAGAGTACTACCCTGGCAGCACTCTCTCTCAGGTGGAGCAGAAAAACACTGTTACCATACAAGTGATTTCAAGGAAAAGTCCCTTGGAGAGGATGCACAGTTATCTGCAAGGGCTGGCAACTGGCTCATAGTCCAAAAGGTTTAGACTCAATTTCTCCACAGTAACCAGTAAAAATGTTATATCCGATCCTAACTTCATGACTCATATTCCTCTGGACAGCAAATGCTTTTAAGTAGCAAATATCTAAATAATCTCTTTGAGGCACTTCAGGCCCTAGAAAGGGATGGGAACTATAAGATTTGAATCTGCATTTCATTAACCTGTGGTTAACAAACTGAATTTGTTGTTCCCCTAAGGGACTATTTCCACCTTACTTGTTCTGAAATGTGCCATCCTTTGCGCACCTTCACAAGCAAATCCTTCAGGCAAATCAACATAAAAAGTGATTGACTGTACAAAAACTATTTAGAATTGCTTTTCTATTCCTATGAATATCACTCAAACCTTCTCATTTAGAATGTAACTAACAAACTATTCCCTACATCATTACAGATAAGGCAATTTCAGAAAATAATTACATATCAGATCACACCTCTCAATGAACAAAAAAATCCCAACAAATGCCTACAAATCAGAGACATGACTTGCAAGAACTAGCCATAAATCCTATAATTTCAGAAGGCACCAAGTCCAGCAAGATTTAGCTGCTGGCAAGGTGTCTGTGAGGTTTATCCTTGCACTCCTAATAAAAAAGCACATCAACAGGAACAAGAGAATAGAAAGTCAGTGCAGGGGGGAAAAATGCAGCAGAAAATGGATCTTTCCTTGGGGATTATTCATTCTACAGGTTTAAAATACAAAACACACACCATGTTATCAGTAATTCTTAAAATACAATGGTAGCAGTGCAAGGGAGGAAAATTACGGGTTTTGTCTCAGTGTTAGCTCTAGCAGGAGTGGAAGAATGGTTCCACAAGGCACAATGAGGGATCTCAATCTTCAGTCCTCTACAGAGCACTGAGCTTTTTCATAAACCTTGCTTTTTATTGTGCATGGTGAATTTTTTTCCTAATGTACCATAGTTCCTTTCAGCTTTCCTACACACATACACACCAAAAAAAAACGTTACTTTCTAGCTCCCGACAGCTTTTGTTGCACAAGGAGCTTAAGCACTGCCTTCACTAAAAATTCAGAGATTTAAAAGTTCAAGTGTGTTCACATGTTGCTTTGTTTATGTTTTCACTTACTAGTAAACATAAGCCAGGAGTAATATTTGCTTCCATTAACATTTCCGAAGATACAAATTTCATTGTAGGAACAACCATCAGAAAAGTCTGCCAAAAATAAGTCTGTAAGCACACCCCTTAGCATCTGCACCTGTACACTTTTTTTTTGCCACTTTCTCCATCAAAACAAACAGAACTAATATGCTTCGGCATCAGCATTTTGTTTTAAAAGGAGGCCTGCCTTAAGACCAGCTGCATATTAACCTCTGCACATCTATTTTACTGTGGTGATCCCACCATAGCAATACACTTACTCCATAATGCTATAATTCTGACCAGAGAAGCAACAATTTCTTATGTCAGAAATGAGGGATCAACCAATTGCCTTTAACTGCTGCAACGTAGAAAGGGTTTTACAAAGCATAGAAAACACTGAATTTTGTGAAGATAAAGTAATGAAAACTTTTTTTTTCCTTTTTTTCTTTAATGTTGAATGCACTAAAATACCCACCCTCTGCCCATCCACTCTGTCTGGGAGCACAAGCTCACCTTTTAAAACAATCATTAATTACCTGTAGCCCGTTCATACCCCCTACCACTTTAGTAAACTCTACAACCCAGGGCTCTCTCCATCTGGAGACTTTTTCATCCCAAAGCTCTCCAAATGCATTGTTTACAGTCACGGCTGGAGCTTCCCCTCTTTCTGTCCTCACCCCAGATACTCTCCCTGTCACCTTCTCACCTTGCATCCAACCCAACCTGCTCTGACCAGCGTACAGCAACACCCCTCATTCAAAGCTCAGAGCTAATTTTTCTGCTTCAGCTTTTTTTCCTTACCATATACCTTCAAGTCCAACACCATGATCACCTTTGCAAGAGTCTTGTCCTCCCTCAGGCTTTACAATCCTTTTTGGCCTAATCCTTGCTTCCATGGGTCCTTCAGAGACTCCTCCTCAGCCTGACACACACAGATGTTCACACAAAAGTCTGCTTTGGGAGATGATTTGTGCTGCTTTTGAAACCTAGGCTGCAACTGCAACACTTGGACTGACTTATTAAAGGCAAGATGGCAACAGGTACTTACACAGTGCTAAAGCTGATCCATGGTTTGGGGAAAGGCATTCCTTCCAACCTAATATCTGTTGCAATCCAGTGTCTCCAAGTGCTACCCTCAGTCAGAGGGAACCAGGACTGCTCCAGTGTGCCAAGCATATGCCCGCACAGCTAGGAGATTTGTGAGGTTCAGGGACCTTTTTTGGGTCCTGGAGGTTCCAGCTTTTACTTTCACTACTGAAACAAAACTCTGAGTTGCCACTGTCGTGGTAACTAGTTGTGCATTTGTAACAGCATAACAGCACTACTTAAATACGAAGCGCCTCTAAGCTTTTTTATATTTATTATAAGTACACTAGATATTGCTATTTATTAGTTCATAGAAGAGTAGCTAGGTATTAGTAGCTTGCAAACTACTTTAGATTAAATAAGTAACACAAGTCAGAAAAATATTTGCCCTTGGAAATGAAATCTTTTTAATTTATTCAAAAGCTCTCCAATTTCTAATGTCCAACCTCATGTCTGTCTTAGACCGATGTAGAATTTGCAGGTTTCTAAGTAGTAAGTGGGATTTTGCTTGGAAGTAATCTAATTTAGTCCATGATGTATTACTTGGGGCTAAATTTTATTTACAATTATATGACCTCTCCAATGGCATATCTTTATGTTTTGTATTTTTCAGCTGGAGGCTTTTGATCTTCACTCATGGATAAATGTATTGCTTTTTTAAAGTCCTCCAAAACCACCTATCAACAACCCCACAAACACCTCTATTCCTCTATTTAATTCAGCATCAAGTTTTAATGCTTTTGTTACACCCTTAGCAATGCAAAAGCTGTACTTTCCGCAGCTTAAACCTGAAAGTGAAAAAATGTGAACTATATATATTTTGAAACACATCGTGTTAGGAAAACCATTCTTCTTTCACAAAATATGAGTCACAAAGCCTATGACTTCATTACCTACATGGAGCAGTAATGTTTTTGGACACTTCCAATACCTATTTTCTAACCTTCCAGATTTAATTCTGTAACTTTAGACATTGGAAAAAAGGAAACCCCACCTTCCCAAGCAGCAACACCTATTATTGAAATGCTAATTTTCATTTAAATATAAAAGAAATAATAACATTTGCATTTAAACAGCAGCGATTAAGCTCTGAAGGGCCAGAAATTGAGTTACTTATCTTTTGGGGGCATTTTATAAATCCCTGTCTCAGTAGCAAGTGCTGAATAGAAACAAAAAAGACTAGCTCTGGTCTTTGCTTATAATTTTTACATCCGCAAAATAGGAGACCATAATATTTATGATTATAAAACTGTTCCCATAGCAGACAGTGCTAGCTACTCACTACAATACAAATGGCAAAGTATGAGTTGTTCCATCAGTGCTATAAAAAACGGGGGTGGGGTGTGTGAGAGAAAGACAGACATCTGTCTAAGGAGCTTGCCACCTAGCGCAGAGAAACCAGGCTAGATGTATGGTTGAAAACAGCGTTAGGTTTCAAAATGGGCCTCAGGCAAAAGAAGTGCAATTCTGAAGAGCATAATATACAGTAATACATTCTGTGTCTTAGATACCAAGATCAATCAGTTGTGTTCAATTTTAATCCTTTGTAGTTTATTGTTTTAACTAAAAATATGCTGATAGGGCAAACAAAGGTTTTCCTTCAGTGTGATAAATACTTCATGACACTCACAGGAAGCATTCTATCTTTTCTATTCCCCCAGCCAAGAGGAAAATTGGAAAAAGGCAATTTTGATTCATATTGTTAAAAAACCCAATATTATTTGTTTATTTGTCTTTGTAGCCAAACTGAACAAAAATCTAATTATTCATGCAGCTGCAATAAAAGTCCTAGTTACAGACTCATCTTACCTATTACTGAAGAACCAGAACAGTCATTGCCATAGCCAGTTCTATTAAATCCTTAAGTACAAACTTGTATTTGCCCTTTCCACCAAGACACAGACAGAAAACAAATTTTAGCTGTAAAAAAATGAGCTATCTTTAAACAAGATTTTCAAAAATGCATCTGTCATGAGCTAGACAGGTTTTGGCACCGAAGGTTTTAGATTCAGAAGAAAATTTTCACTTGTATATGCAGACATGCTCTTACAGCTAAAATTCGATAATGAAATCTCTCTTAAAACCAATGACATCCATATCTGATGCAATCTCCCACAAAACTGAACACAATAGATTTTTCATGCTAGCAGCCCTTTGCCCTGATATGAACTGTCCACAGAGAAGCTATACGCAAGCCGTCTGCTCACACTGCATACCTGATGCTATCTCTAACTATACATCACCATGCAGGAAAAATTTCTTCTTTATTTCCGTAGTACCAATTGGTATGTCCAGGAGAACGATTTCTGATACTCCCTTGCCTATACAGCATAGGCACTCTAGACGGTAACATGGAAAGCACAGAACTTTTCCAGAGTGTCACTATTGCAAATTTCTTGAGTTTCAGTGTGACACATGCCTCTTTAGCAATGCCTAATGAATATACAAAATTAAATGTGTTTCACGTGTTTGCACTTTTTCTTTCAATCCACAAATATAGCAAGAGCTGGACCAGTGGCAATATTCTGGATGGAACAGACCTCTCACTTCCCCTTACCAGAAAGGCTGCTGGATGAGTGATGCTGGTTAACATTTGCCGATGGAGCAAGCGACACCATGGCTGCCCAACAGCGTGGTGCGCTGGAGTCGCAGCTCTGCACAAGGTAATATTCTTCTCTGGTGGCTCCACAAATGAAGTGGTGGCTGTTTCTTCCAGACTTCTCCTGCCCTTGAGATGTGTAGTGGCTAGTCTTTCTGGGTCCTGACCCTCACAGATGTTAGGGTTAGGGCTACAGAGCTTGGTTTTAACCATTGGGAATAACTACTGTAACTCTAATCTGTAACAAGCAGGTTCTCCAGTGGCAGGACCATTTTATTTTTATTAATAATTCATGTCATCTTAAAAGCAAAGGAAAAAAAAACCACACACACCACCACTTCCCATTTTCTTCTTTTGAAGGATCAATTTCTTTCTGCTGTTCATCTCCATAAAAATAACTTCCTCTCATATATTTTCTTTCTCTTACATCTTTAATTCCAACAGTAAATCTACTGCAATTTTCCTGAAAGACTTATTTCAGATTTCATACACAGAAATAAAACTTAATACTTCAAGTTTAATAATTCATAAAATACGAAATTTGGCATCTTTACATTAAGAACTCCACTCATATATATTCAGTATGTATCAGAGTTTGAAAGTAAAAAAAAGACAAGCTTTAGAGATTACAATATAGACACCTCTTTATTTATCCAAATTCCAGTTACTTATAGCTGTACCACAACAACCTGACCAACTAACTCTATGGTTACCAAAGGGACCATATAGACAAGTATGAATCTATAATCAAAAAAGGATCAAAGTAAGTGATCAGCTGCTTTTCATACACTAAACACTTTTTCTTCCCAGAAGGTTGCTTTCAAACAAGGTGCACAAAGCAGGCTGTAATAAGCAACTCCATAAAATAAATCAGGAGCATTCAAAGAGATTTAGATATAAAACCAGACAGACTCTCCTTCATTTGAAGAGAAAAGAAAAGAAAACACAACCCAGGCAACAAGCAACTTGCTTGGTGTCAAAAGACAACTTTAAAAGGCATGTAGCTAACATAATCTGAAAAATGTCATAATGTAGCACATTACTTGAATGTTTTGTTAAGGAAAAATAAAAATGGGGTAAAAAAACCCCAAAAAAACAAACAAACAAAACAAACAAAAACACCAAAAAAAGACTACTCAGTATCCATTTTCCATTAAAAAAATCTAGAAATCTGTATGAATTGATTGCATAGCTAATATCAGAAGGCTAGATAATAATATATTTCAGTAACGCACCATACTATTTAAGAACTATGAACTATTTTTTCATTCCCAATGATTCTTATTTTCATTGGGATTAGCAACATGATATTATTGTGAATTAATGAGTAATATAGTAGCAACTATAAATCATAAGCAAGCCAGACTGCTATTCTGACCCATGTTCAAAACTAGGGGAGCACTGTCAATATCTTTAAGTGTAAGTAAAGGGGTTTTATCTTTTATGATATTTTTTTAATATTAATGTGAAGGAACTTCTTACTTAAAGAATCCTCTGTAATTCGAAGCTAGAATAATACTTAAAATAACGTTCAGACATTCTTAATGCTCAAATTATTCTAATATTATCCTTTGGGAAGTGTTACATGATCAGCTTTGTGGATAGGATCCACACACAGTGAACACAGTAAATACAATTAAAAGTGATTGGGGGCAGGGGGACACACACGGGACAAACCACCACCAGAAAAAAACCCAACAACTTCAGCTCCTGCATTTTGATAAAACAGTCTGCTATCTTTCCTCTCCTCCCTCCCCCTCCCAAAACAGACATGTCAAACTTGAATATCTCTTGCTCTAGGCAATAGACTGATGGATGGTATAACCAGATGTCCTTTGCTTATCATTAGATGAGACACACATTTCTCTGACCTCCGCATTGAAATATGCTCCAAATTTTGCTTGCTTTGTTTAAAAGCAAAATTCAAAGATAACTGTGTTATACAAAGCCACCATCCACCTTTGTATATGGTCTGTCCACATAAAAACAGCCAACATCTCTTTTTTAAATACGGATACATGAGAGATTTTCCATTTTTAGACAATTGCTTGGAAGGCACAACCTTCTGCTTACAAGCAGAACATGCTAGTGACAGTAAACCACAGCCAGAAGGCAATAATCCATTTACAAAGGGCAACATAAAGACCATACTGTCCCCATTCATATTCTGGTGCAATCACCTATTTCTGAAGCATCTCTCCAAGTGGACTTTTTTCAGCAAGGAGCAGGAGCAATTAATGGGAACACTCTCCCATTCATCTCTCTCTCCTTCACCTTCCCTTTACCTAGATCTGTATACACACACACGCGCATGCATAGGTCACAGTCCCATGGTACTCAATCTTTAGTAAGGGACACTAAGTAATTTTTCTCAAGGTCTGCTCAGTAGAGAGTAATACAACAGCTCCCTTCCCAAAGGGCAGGCAGTTGCTGAGCTGAGAGATGCAGCAGCATGCTGTGTTTGCTCCTTAGAGGCAGGACAAAGGAATACAGGATTCCCAGAGGAACTGCAGAAGATAACACACCTGAGACCTTGGCGGAGTCCAGAGAAATATCTTTTATGGTCCTGATCCAGACCATCCTGTCATGCAGCCACACTTCAAGTGATCACTGTTACATTGCACAATAAAGAGCAAAAGTGTGCATGGCAGATCCCTGGTGCTAGACATGATGGTGGAATGAAAACTGTTGCTAACCCCTCCCAAGACGCACCTATGCTGTGGGAAAACAGGGAGTGTGGCCAAGGATGCTTAGGCCCTTCTGGCAGACTGCCCTAGGCAGCTGCCTCATTTGCTGGAGCCTAGAGTCTGACTTGTCTCATCAGGATACTGTGGTGAATAATAATACATGTCCCCATGCTTACTACAGGAAGAAAATACTGCTGAAATTATTTTCATTAAACAACAAAATTATTGAGAAGCTTTGCAAAATGAGGTCACTCTATTCATTTTCACTCTGATTAATAACCATGGGTTTAACACAAATGTTAAGCACCTGAGGAGGTTTTATAATACGTCTTTTTAGATGAAATAGAACAAAACCAAAATAAGTAACCTGACTTTTACACAGGAAAAAATGTTTGACGTCTCCAGTAAGAAGGGGGCTACACGAGGTTCATCATCAAGGTTATATATTAGCATGACATTGCATCCAGAGAAGTCAGGTACTTGTCTGCCGCAAGGTTCAGTATACGTAATCCTATTGTTCTTTTCTGCCTTCCTCTTCCCTCTTGTATGCAACTAATGTGAATTTTTCTATCAACGTGAAGTCTGGTTGTGCACAAACTAAGATAAAGCGTATGCTGTAAAAAGGGAGGAATGTACACATTAGTAAAAGAGGTAGTAGCAGCTCTAAATCTGGGTGATTCAGTCTTTCCAACACAAAATTATTATGGAGGTCAAGTGTATCCTTTCCTTTTAAAATAGAAATTATCCATCCTTTGAGGTAAAAGAAAAGAACTATGCCTTTGCATAAAATAGGACCTCTACAATAACTGTTTTGGTTCACAATAGGCAAGTCAGTTAGCGTATTGTGTAACAGCTACAGCATTTTTCTGAACTTTCATCATTTGAATTTTTTTTAACTATCACTCCTCAGAACAAATCATATTTTTGAAATGTATAATAATTGAACACATAATAGAGCAGTCAGTGGTAACAGTCCAATGAAAAGAGGATTCCATTAAAGAGCAACTCACTTTTCAAAACATCCATAGATAACAGACTATCTAGCTGCTTTACAACAGCAGTCTTGAATACACGTTTTCAGTGACCTCTGACACATAACTAGGATACTTACTTTCCTCTGTTTTCAGTCTTCATCAGCTCTGTCAACAGGTAGTATATTACAGTGCTTTTTATAATCCTGTCTAGTCACAATGTTTTCAGAAATTAGGTGTGAAACCAAGATAACTAAATCTATTAGATTAGGAACACTATAGATAAAGATGTCAGGTTCCCTAACTGAGATCAGAAGACTTTCTCTAAAAGCTCTGCCAAACAATGGCAATACAAAACCTAAAGTTAAGCAAACACAGTGCCATTTATGACTTCCCATGTGCATGAATTGGCAGTATTACTTGAAGAATAAACTGTCTACCACAAAGTTGAGGCCCACCTTTCTGAATGTGTCTTTCTCTCTTTCATATTCCACATCTTTATTTTTGTAAGGAAACAATATTCTTTCCTCAGAGAGCAGAACCCTTTTTTTGGGGGAACATCATCCAGACAGACAACTTAGAACAAAGTACATAAACAGTAAAGTCAAACTCAACCAGGCAATTTTCTTCACCATACCTTCCTGACCTAGGCACTTTCCACTTGAAAGAGATGAGACAGGTTTCAGAATTTCCCTTCACAGAAGTCAGCTCATCTGTCATCACTGGAATTTCTGAGCAAGGGACTCGCGCTTGTCTACAGGGACACATTCTGACCACAGTAACACACAAGTATCCCCCAAAGGCTCCCTATTCTTCACCGAAGAAACGTGCTGCCTTTCCTCAGATAGGCAGGTAAACGTAAAAAAAGGAGCCATGCACCCCAAAGCGAGCAGCTGTGTCATCCGTTTAGAATAGGAGGGCCAATATCAAACAGCTATAGCAGTAAAAATTGCTGTTTGCTGATCTATGCATTGCTGGGTCATCAACCTGTAGCTAGGACAGCTCTATACAGGATGTTTACCAGGTGGAAGGCTAGTAAAAAGATCTGATTCATTGTCTTTATTTACAGGCTAAGGCTCTTTCAAAAGCATGGGCATCTATAGTTTAATAATTTCAGCTGAACTGGATGCCGCTATTCATGTCACCTACAATGTCTGGAAATATGTAACACCATTTATAAAAACAAAGAAAAATCCATAAACATTAAATGCTTGTCAACTTGTAAAAAGTTTAAATCATAGCTTTCTGCTTCTGCTGCAGCTTTTCCAATTAGTACCGTAAAGTGTTTGTTTTTATAAATGCAAGTCATTTAAGTCCCTTAAATCATGGGTGTCTGTGGTCTTCCAGAGGTCATCCTCCTCTAAATCATAGATGATCAATCCAAAAGGTCAGTGTTGATTAAAAAAAAATAATTATATATAGGGATATTTGTTAGACTGAAAGTTACTCTTTTATGTCTTCTGATACAACTACTCTCTTGTTTATTTTGGGTACTAGGAGTATTTAAAAAAAATGATGAAAATGTGTAAGGAGGAGCTTCCTGTCAGAAGTCCAATTTCAAATACCTTAAAAGGCTTCAAGCTGGCTCGGTCAGGTTTTAGGCTACAGCCAAATACAGCTATGAGAAACAAGTGGGTTTTCATCTTTTGAGAGTACAGTGCTGACAAAACATAAAAGTTACCCTTTACCTCAAAGAGCTGAGGATTCTTCTACAGCGTTCAGAAAACCTCGAAATGCAGATTTAAGTTTGACATTTTTCAAGTCAAAGAAGAAGATTAGTACACCTCCATTTTTTCCTTAATTTGCCACTTCCTTCTTCCCTCAGTTAAGCTTCTGTTTTATAATTCTTTGCTTTGCTTGTATTGCATTTTGCAATGTTTAGGTAGATTGATAAATATTATAATTTATAGGTTGGAGCAAATGAATACGAACATAAAACAGGTGATTTCTTACTTTTTCATGCCTTAAAGTATTCAAACTAAAATCCCAGAAGAGCCAAAATCAAGAGAGCTCTATAGAATCTAACTTAAAACACAAACTTAGTGAAACATTTTGCATGTGACCTAAAGTTTGTACAATAAGGGTCTAGATGATGCCTACATACACACCTTTAAATCTAGCAAAAGCTTTGAAGCAGATTTGATGTCTGCCCCATGCTCATGCGGTGTCTGTTTCTGTATGTGTAAAATGGAGATAGCACTTATTGAATTACTACTTACTGCATAAGAAGAGATTTATATAGGAAAAGTGTAAAGCCTTATGTGAGAGATAAATATCATTAATTGTTCACTGCAGTACAGCAATATTCTGACTCTCCTAATTCCTAGAAATAATTATCTATTTTCTCTCTAGTTTGCAAAATGTATCCTCAAAGATAGGAATAAAGAATGAGAATGCTGATTTGCTTCACTGTGACATTTTAATATCCTTTGAGCTGCTGAAAGATGCTTGTGATTTATCAAGACAACATTTTCATGTTTCTGCAAATTCAACATTTCATACATTTAAGGAGTTACCTGCACTGGTGCCCAAGAAGGAGGGGGAAGAGGACCAACTGCTTTTTATCTTTTTTAAGCATTCTAAGATATACTTTACAACTACCCTTTTAATTGCAGCAGATCAAATGTAAAATTATTTTAGAATTTTAGAACTTATTTTTAGAAAAACTGAGCCATGCCCACTGCTGTTACACAGGGGCTCAAGAGTGGAGGCATGTGGGACAGCTCACTCAACATGAAAGTAGCACCAGAGTTTGTGGCCCCATAGTTACTCTGGAACTTGACAAGGGCCCAAGAAAAACAGGCAAGGGAGCTCATGTTTTAGCAAATGCAGGCCACTTCATGGTCATGTTAATTGTTGCTTAATTGAGCTACAGCTGGTCCATTGCAGGGCTCTTCAGCCAACTGGACCATCTATCATTAGTACTGGTAAACCTCTTCGTTGAAATTTAGTCTATTGCTTTGCTCTCCATATGACAGAGGTACTCCCCAAAGTTTGGACAGATGTTCAGAGCTGCAGGCTTCAACTGAACCCATCAGCAAGAAATCAGTGAAAAGTATTCCTTTGAAACAACTTAGTATTTACAGATACAACTCCGTCTCACAGTGGGGTAAGAAAAAGTCATAGGGCAGGACAGCAGGAAGCAAGTAGCCAGCTGCAACAGATGCTGAACTGTGTCTAGCTCTACCTGCCTTTTCCAGCCCTGCCCATGGTTGTTAGATGAGCTCTGGAGGGGCTGTGTCCCAGGTAAACACTCCTCCAAGGGTGTTGCACCCTTCCCAATGCTGCAGAACAAATGCCATGTTACCACCGATAAATTACCCCTATATTCAAGTTTAACACTCCTCACATAGCCACCATCCTAGATGGCAAATTGGAATGTAAAGCCTATATTTTATCACATGCTACGTCCATAGAGACAGCAGGCCATAAACTTTCCCAGGGTAAGTTCTCCACAGTCACTTGAGCTCCCTGCCTCCAACAGCCAGAATTTGCCAGAGTAAGGAAACAAATAGGAAAATAGATCTGCAGACAGCCTGAGTCCTATGTACTCCTTGCAACCACATAGGACCATGTGGTTTCTGCTCAAGAGTCCTGAGCTCGACATTCCCAAAGGGCCAAACCTGCAGCTGCCAGGAACCTTTTGAAGAGCAAGTGGTGACACTCCTGTGTCCTTTCTGAACCTTTTGGGAGCACACGGTAGAACGTGTACACGGTGGAGCAATAGTTGGAACCTGCTTTTATCGCACTGCTGGTTCTTGGTTTACAGTGATCAATAGGTAGAGCTTCACATGAGTATCTGGAACATTTCTTATATTTAACAGCGTTAAACACCTTTCATCCTCAATGCTAATGATGATTTCTAACGCCTGGCTAACTAGAGCCCTATGAATAGCATTAACAGTGTTACCAACTCCCTCCAAGTGATGAGTCATAATGACTAGACGAAGATCAAACCAGTATGTTTTATCAGTTTGACCCCTATTGATGAAATACGTTGATTCAACAGAGCAGCTAGTAACAAGCTTTGATTCAGCTTTTTTAAGTGCTTTAACACAGCTCATAAGAATTTCTTGAGTCTATGCTGTTTAAGCAATGCACTATTTTGAGGGGATGTACTAGTTTCAGTATTTAACTGGATTTTATTATTTTAGGAATTGTTAAAATATGTGCATGCTGGTCACTCTGGGTGAAAAGTTGCCAAAAAAAATGGGACAAACTCACGTTTAGCTCCTTTTACATCTCATGCTGATTGGGGATGGCATCCTAATCCCTTTGCCTAGGAATTCTAACATAGGTGTGGAAGTGAAAGATTTCCGAAATAATTAAACCCAGAAAGCACAAACTGACACCATCAAGAAACAGCACAGGGCTACCAAACTTCAGTTAAGGAAGTAATTCACAGAAAGTTGTCCTTAGCCCCTATCCAACCTTGTTCCCCACTCTCTCTCCCTCAGCCATACCACACACCTAAAGGGGGAGATAATTTGGAAAACATGGTGATTTTGTCCCAACTTTCCCCTCCAGCTTTCAGTTACTGAATGCAATAGAATACATATGCAGTTTCTTCTTTCCATCCCTTCTCCCTCACAACTTCTCTCTTCTCATCTGCAGACATTATGCAATTTCTTAAAATTTCCTCAATTAGGGTGTGCGGGGTGGGGGTGTTGTTACAACAAACATCTTAGCATAAAAGTCTGAATTTAAACAAATGAAGGTGAACGACACTGTGGGAGAGGAGAGAAAAAGCAACTGGGGAATTATTTTTTTTTAAGTGTGAAAATGTGAAATGTTAAACATTAAAGTTTTCAATGAAAGGGTTTTAACTGAAAAACAACTCTGTTTTCATCCCCTGCTCCTCTGAGCCCCAAACACTCATGGTTTGACCTCTCCCCTGATGTTTTGTAAGTGGTGAGAAACATTCTCTCTTCTTTTGGGAACAGATGGACACATTTGGACTGTGTCAGAGGCAGCTCGTTATGTGGAGACCTGGCCTCATCACTTTCTCCTCAGTGTCTTCCCAATGCTTCTAGGGTGACATTACAGAAAACTAATGAGATACCTACTGCAGTGTGAGAAGCACAGAGTCACTTTATTTTTGCTGGCAATATACTGGCTTGTGTCTCTTCTACACATTTTGCTTGCTTGCGCTGTTCCTTGATCTAAAAAGCCACTTCCCAAATCAGAATAATTCTAAATTACTTTTTCTCCCCCTGCTCTTCTAGTTTCCCACTCTGTTCTATTCACGTAGTATACAC
Source organism: Ibycter americanus (assembly GCA_035590275.1). Classification (NCBI taxonomy): domain Eukaryota; kingdom Metazoa; phylum Chordata; class Aves; order Falconiformes; family Falconidae; genus Ibycter; species Ibycter americanus. The sequence goes on from JAVJGI010000014.1 coordinate 78,623,983, forward strand.
TCATACAGCCAGACTTTCCTAGACTGCTTTTCAGTTCCTATCCATATTGACTTCAAAGCCAGTAGATCTTCAATGGCCTAACAGTTTGTTCATCATTCAAATTAAAATAATTTGGAGCCAAGTTTCAACTCAGGAGTTTATTTTTTATGGGCATCTATGAATTCTGGAAGCCAAGAATTCTGAACAGAAGCATTAAAAGTTGCTCCATAATAACTGTCAAGCAGGCAAAAGAGATACTGGGTGCAGTATTAAGGAGGAAAGGGCTTAAACCATCCTCTAGATCAGAACCTCAATATAACAGAGTGCATCAACGAAGCACTTCCAAACCCAGTAATCAAGCCACCCAGACACAGGCTCATGTATTTCAACGCTCCTCATTAAAACACTGGATTGAATCCAGTACTGACTTGCCCCTGTGATGTGTCTGAGGTTAAAAATGCCTGTGTACTTAGCTTAATAGGTTCCCATTAGGGAAATGCAAAAATAGCATTGATTTTATTTAAGAGGAGCATCTCAGATAAATGGTGCAGTTAAATGGCTACACACAAAATTTTTCTGAAATCTGGTAATTTTGTTTCACAGAAAGTATCTTATGTGGATTTTATGGAGTAGTGTGTTAGTATCCTTTATGTTAATTAACTCAAAATATTCACTACTCTTTTTCCAAAAACAGGAATTCATGAAAGAAAGTGAAAAATAAGCAGCACATTAAAAAAAAACAAACAAACAAACAAACAAACCCCACCCAAACAAACCACTGCTAAGATTGATAATGGAACGAAGCAACTAACCAAAAATCATACAGCTTTTTTACCCTAAGATACTTTTTTCCCTATAAGAATATATGGGTAGTTTTCAAATAGTTTTCACTTTGAAATGAAAAGAGGAAAATATTTAATTCTGAAAATATTAAAAGGAAAAAGTTTTGGCTTTTTCTGCATTCCTTGCAGACTTCTTTCTTTTTGGGGGCTGAAACGTGACTTTTTCAATAGGAAGACATAATTTTTGGCCAATACAAGTACACATTCTTCCTGACAAAGTAATTGACAGAAAAAATGCCCAACTCACTCAGATATACCTCAAGTTCCACAAGTCTCCTGCAAAGGGCATCAATCACGAGAGAGTAAAAAAAGAAAGAAAAAAAATCATCTTTGAGACAGGAAGAAGGAAGAGATCTCAGATTTTAAACACAATTAATTTTCATTGATCAAAACCACACAAAGTTGTTCTTTTATTGGTTTAGTTTGGTGTGCTTGTTTTGCTTGGTTTTCATTTTAAGCAAATTTAGGACATTCATATTTATGGTCCTATGTTCCTGTGCTTTCCTTCCAACTATTTATTATTAGGTATCACATGCAGCAAGAAAATAAATCTAAATGAAAGTGATATAGCAAAGGCAAAACATTTAATCTTCTTTTAGCTGACTACAATTATAAGCAATGCTTTCCAAACCCACCTGTCCCACTATGCTTCACCTTCTATATCCTCACACAGGGAGCTCGGGGCCAAGGCAATAAGAGCTCAATAAACAGAAAACTGAAGTGCTGAGTACATGCAGTATAGGGTTTATTAATAAGGATATAAAACGTCCCCAACAAACTATCAAGGGTTCCTAAACCTCCTCCACAGTTAATCTATGCCCTTTCCTAATCCAGCACTTGAGAAGAAACAGAAAACATGGATCCAAGTAAAGGACTACATTTTAGGATATCCTGCCTGAGTGTTTGCAGTAGCCTCAATGAGAAACAGAAGAAATCTCAAAGCTTCTTTGTTTTTCAGTTCCCCTCTATGTAAGACAAGGGTAATAATTCTACTTAACTGAAAGGGGCTTTGAGTTTGTCATAAGGGGAAAGAGATGTCTAAATAGACAGGAACAAAGGTTTCCCTGAATTTCTACAGATTTTGTGAAACCTAATTTCTTTAGCACTTAAAAAGTCAGCTCTAGAAATTGCTATAAATAACCATTGATAAGGATGCAAAGAATTACTATAAATAAATAGAGCTCATGCAAGAAAGGGGAAGACACAGGAAAGAAAAGGAAAGCAAAATCCAATTAACAGCTTCTTTTTCTTAAATCCCTTTTGAAAATGCACACAGCATCTCACCAAATCTTGTTGGGTTGCTGACATTTAGAGGGGTTCTCTTTCTCACTCATTCTGTAAAAGTGCTAAATGGATGCTGTGACACAGCACGCGTTATCCTATCACTTCTTATTTATGGGTGCATTTTTGCTTCCCAACCCTGAAATTGCTTTTCAGCAAGTTACAAACATCCACTTTGAAAAGAAAATCAGTTTTGCTTCTGTTGTTCTGAATTTTTCAAAATTTTCTTGTTTTCAGCAAAAAAGATTTCAAGATATTCAGTATATTTATGAATTCAATAAACATTTCAACAGAACAAAAAGGATTATGTAGATTAATTAATCCCCTTATTTCTCTGGATTCTTCCATAAGATTTCCATATTTAAATACTATTGTATTTGTTGGTATTTGTTCTTTCCTGTTTTTTTCCACTATTTTCTTTTCCTTAACTTTTCCTCTCGCATCAGCAGCTGCTTCCATATTTTATTACAATTCAGAATGAATTGCAAAAGATTTCAGATAAATATATTATAATCTCAAAATATTTTAAATTATGTTGTGCATACATTGAAAAACCATTAACCTCATAGAGACTTGCACTCTCACAAAATTTCTTATCAACAATTTTACAGAAATGTTTTCTCTCAGAACACACTAAGTATAATGAGTATTTTGCTGTATAGAATATATCTATATAGTTTTTATTAATTTTTGTAAATCCACATACTATTTTGTACATTTAAGGGATCAGTTTTATTTATACTATAGTTGTGTATTTCCATATAGCGATCTTTAGCTTTTCAGTTGGTGCCATTTTTTATATTTCATCTTAGAAATAGTCTTTTGTTTTTAAACAAATGCCTTTCTTATCAGTTTTGTGTGAAAAACAGTTACAAATCAGAAGGGGAAATGGAGTATACTGTAGGATTCTCAGTCCTCAGCACAGACTAAACACTCTTACAAGCACAGAACAAATGTAAGGCTGAAAAACAGAGTGAAATTTTTTTTCCCATCATTATTGCTCAGGTATTGCCTAGAGGATTGGTTGCAAGAAAAATATCAGGGAAAAAAAAGATGTTACTTTTGTGCGGGTTATATCTCTTCAAAGAGTAAAACGTGGGTTTACTAAACAATGGTATTTAACTAGATGCAGTTAGACAGGATGTTTTACAAAGGGAGGGCAGTAAATAAAATTCTCTGCCCCTAGGAAATTATAGTCTGTTTGTCTCTTTGTTAATTCAAAAATTAAAAAAACAGCTCCGCAGCTGAACCCAAATGTTTTTCTGAGTGTGTCAGGAATTTGGTTCTCTGTTTTAATGGAGAAGGGGGGAACACATTAAAAAAAAAATAAAATCTGTAGGCATGCAACTGAAAAACAGGAGTGCTGTATGTCAGCTCTGTTTTCCCTGCTGGAATACATAATCCCTGAACAGAGCATGCCCTGACCTTCCACAAGTAGCAGGGTAATTGTTCTCAGGGATTTTATGAATATCACTACCTATTTTGCAAAGAAAGCCATGGATAAAAGAGGAAAATGAATTTGAATGTGCAATGAAAGTGAGCATCCAGTACTGGGCTGCTCCCCAGCTGGAAGAGAGCCAGACTCGATCCCCGGGCGGAGAGCCAAGGAGACATCCTTGCCATGGTACAGGACTAAGTTCTGCAGCTGGAGAGTTAAGCTGGCACAGAGGAGGGACTTCTGCATCATCTTCAGAGCAGATGAAAATTTAAAAAGGCTGGGGCATTAATTTTACCATCTTTCCTTACTACCAGACCCAGCATCTGGGCAGCAGTAAAACACTCAGGTTTTGCATGAGGAAGCTGTACAGAACAATCCCTCCAGGGCACCACAGCAAAGGGTAAATCCTTCTGAGGAGAAGGAGAGAACAAAACCAAAGCACAGAGATGAAACCACAAAGATACACACAGGAAGGATCTCTCAATTCATAATTCCTCACAGTCCTCTCAAGCATGTCCCTAGTGTCAGATTACTCCCTCCTGAGCTGCCCTTCTGCTTCCACAGAGTTGCATCCAGATTGCTGTCCAGCTTCACAGAGCGGGTGTGAAACAACCCCTCTTGGTAGTGATGTTTATTGACCACTGTTTGCCTTGGAGGCAGAGGTGGGAATCAGCCCCGGGAAGGAGGATCTGGCCTAGGTTGGAGGGGGGCGCGTTTAACGCTATCCAGGTCAGGGCTCATCCCCCAGCTATGCTGCTGCAGAAGGGCTCAACAAGGACGGCCGCTCACCTGAGACGTCAGCAGCGCCGGCATGAATTTTTAACTCCTCTGTTCACCGAAGCAGCAGTCACTTTCAGTGCAATTCACTGCACAAGATGTGCAATCTTAGTTTTATGCGGAGATGAAATTCCTGTATTAATTCATATTGAGTGCGCACAACAGCCGGTGAGAAAAGTGGCAGCGCAGAAAGTGAGAGGGATCTGTGTGATCTATCAAATTAGCTACTTTAAAATGAATGGTGAGTATTCCATGAAGGTATCCAAATGAACACAGAGCCGTTCAGATGATGGTAGGGGAAAGAAAACTTGCAGGTGTAGAAAAGAAAAGGACACAATAAGGTAAGAAAGAATAAGTTGCCATAGATATATACCTATATCCTTCATTGCATGCACCCATAATTCTCTCTGGCAGCTGCATGATTAATTCAAAGATTTATTGATTTTTTTTTCTTGCTCAATCCTGCTGACCTGCTTTTGTTGACAGGTCTGTGTGGATCACACTCCTTCGCCAGCTGAAAGCATGGCATCATGTCGGTCTCCATTGCCTGCAGTAAACATTTCAACTCATTCAACACCAACAGTGCTCAAGTGCATGGTAAAAACATGCAGAGCTTATTTCAAACCAAACAAACATGAACCAACAACTGGTAGGTTACTTTTGCTGTGAAAAATATGTGTAATTGCAATTATAATGTAATTTTGATGGTGGGAGAGAACATCTAAACTCTTTAATCTTTCTTGTTCTGTACTCTCACTTTTATAAGAAATTCACTAGCTCTTAAGTTTGCTAGCAAAACCAAAGACATTTTGGTACAGCAACTACTTACAACATAAGATATTTAGCCTCTGCATCTGCCACCTTTCTGCAGCAGGACAGTGTCTGCCCCTGTGCAGCTACACAGCTTGAGCTCATACACCAGATCACAGACTTTAAAAATTCACTTGATTCTAACTGAAAGATCACCTGGCCTTAACTGCAACCTTCCTCCAGAGAGAAAACATACATGCAGTTAAAATATGCCTTTACAGTTTAGCAACCCAGGTGAATTAACAGAGACATGACACTGATGTCACAGCAAGTGAAACAAAGCTCTACCAGGTAGGTACTTCCAATTCTTTCCAATAAGTCATTCTTCTAATGAGCCTTTCAGTTAAACTGGACTGTTGACAGGGAAGACAAATGAAATGAGCATCTGTATGGCCATCTACAGCCCAAAAAATGTGCAGATTTAGCTACTTCATAGCACTGTACTCCACAATGATGTTTTAATTGAAATCATTTACCCGGTACAACACACAACACTGGAAAATACTGTTTATGTTTCATTCAAATGTCATCTGTAGGTAACTTCTTGATGAATTAAAAATAACAACAACAAAAAAATCACAGCTGGTGGCAGTTTTGACATTCTACCCCTCTCACAGTGTAGCTAAACCATGTACAAAGGCAAAAGCTGTACAGTATAAAGCATTCTGGGTAATAAGGCACACAATCATTAAAATTAATCTCATGCATAAATTTCATCCCCTCATATCAAAGCTGTCAGAGCTCATTGGTTGTTTTCTCAGGTTAGACAGGGTTTTGATGGGAAACCTCAAGCATACAGTGCTTAATGTGGTCATCCACTTATCCACTGCAATTCAGAAAGGTGGCAAGATCAAAGCAGATTTATAAGGAAGAAAACAATTCTACAATCACTATTTCAAGAAGTAAAAATGCAAATAAATAATAGAATCAGACTCAAAATCAGCACACTGATTCACCGAAGTCTGTTACTGCTCCTAGCCCTTTGATACCGAATCTGATAGCACGGAGCCTTGCTTTCTACAAATCAGATCCCCAAAATCCTGCATATTGAACCAAAGCAATAAAAATATTGGTTCAAATATTTAATTCTAGAAAAATTATATGAACCAAAACCTGCCTAAAGAATCATAAAACAAAGAGCAAGGACAAAATGGAAAAATGTTGAGTGAATACCTGTGAAGGTTAGCAGTCAGCCTGCTTATTTCACCTTTAATAAATATCTGGTAAACATCAAGCTAATTAAAATGTAGGCCATATTTATCTGAAGATTTTACAAACCCCATAGAGAAATAATATTACAGGAACTGAGGGGGCTAGAAAAAGCTGTCCAGATGATAAAATGGGATTCACCCCAGGAAAACGAAAGAAATTTCAAGTACATCTGGAATGAAAATAATGTGACACAGATATTTCCAGTGAAAGACTAACTGTGCCACTGAATTCAGCCATGCTGAAAGAAGCTTCTTCATGACTGGCAACATCAATAACAAGGTGGTAAAACAGAACAGTTAGGGCATCAGGTTGGATAACATCATGCGTGGTCCAACAGACCCTCAGGTCCATAGAGAGACGTGATAGGTGCTGATGTATATGTATGTGTGTGTATATATATATTTATATACATGTTTCTTTATATACGCACTCATAGATAAAGAGAGAGAAAGACAGAGGAAGGCATCTATTAAAAAAATAAAAGAAAATCCAAATATCTGAAGCCTTAACACAGAAAGTAGAGTTACAACCTCTCTCTCTCTCTCTTTTGAATTCATGAGTGCAAGAAGCAGTTCTGAAGGGGAGCTGAATCCAACCAAGGTTTTCATGCATTTTAACTGTGTAAGTAGAAAGAAAGAAAAAATTAAAGTGTGGAGGGAATAAAAAAAATGAGAGAGAAAAAAAGGATTGGGGAGTTGTTGGGGTTTTCTTTGTTTGGTTTTTAAGTGAATAAAGGGAAAGGATCCCTCCAACTGATGGAAATTGAGGGCTATCCAAATCAGAACAGCAACAGAGGGAAGAAAAAATTACGATACCCTTGTCTCCTAGACACACTTCATTACTGAAATGCCAGAACCACCGCTACTATTTGTAAACCCTGTTAGGATTAAAATTGCTTCATGTAGTGAGACAGAGCAAATTTTGGCTTTCTGCACTTGAAGCACCAAGACACCCCAGTCAAATACATTTTCCTCCTCCATCCCTCACAGCCATCGACGTTCTACACCCTCAGAGCAGCCAAAACGTCCAGTCATGCCGAGGAAAATCTGCAAGTTCCCATTGCAGGAAAACAAGTGTCTCTCTAATATTAACACCTCCATTTCACATGCATTCTTCCCTGTGCCACTTAAATTATCAGAAACCACTCCTTTGCCTACAATTGTATCACTCACTTTCCTCTGTGCTACCAAAATGTGATTCTTTGACAGATAGATCAGATGCTTTCCATCTTCATCCTTTCAAGTCACTCGAAACACCTGCCTCCCACAAAGCTGTTGAAATCCCTGCATCCAATCCTACCAATCCCACAGCCGTAATTTTAGAATGATTGACCTGATCAAAATACTCTGGTGTAACAGAACAGGAAGTGAACAGAGCATAGGCTGCTGGGTAGCCATAGGAAAGGTCCTCCAATGAACAGTTCTAAGTACGTTGCCTTGCTCAGATAGAGTTTTAGTTTACAGTGAGTCAAGGGAGAGTGTGAAAAATGTTTGCACAAGCAGGAAATATTAAGTTTTTACCACCTCCACTTTCTAGGATTCTAAGACACTCTCCTCTTAAAAGAGCAGTACTCTCAAGAAAAATGCAGATAACTAGACATTTCTTAAATAATGTAGTAAATTACTTTTTCCTAGGTCCCTTAGGAAAATAACCTTGCTGAAAGAGAAAGTGAAGAAGCAATATATTGTCTTTAGAGATGGGCAAGTGCACTTTACATGTCTTCAAGAAGCTTAGAGAACACATTACTGTAACAGCAAACCTACAGCCTGACCTGAACATTGCTGAACACTACCCACATTTACCTTCCCAGGGCACCAAGGAAGTTCAGCAGATGTAGGGGTTTGACTGCTTTACTTTCTGTGTCCTATCATGACTTTGAATAGCAGAATTAAATCTCACATATTTCTGGTACAAAGTAGTTTACATTCAGAATTTTATTTTATATATGTTGCTAATATTTAAGCATAAAAAAATTGTACTTTTCATCCCACTCCACCTGGAGCTGGAGAAAATCTTGCATCCAGAGTGTTCAGTGGCACAGGTTAAGTGTCTGCTGAACGCTTGCTGGTTAGCAACTATGATTAAGCCCTGACATCAAACCAGAACAAGAAAGATCATAGCTCTTCTCTACTAGACACAGCCTCAATCAAATGGCTGGACTTAATCCCTGCGATCATCAGCAATAGTCTAATTCTGAACACAGGACTCTGCCCACAGGACCACTCTCCATAAAGAGAGATCTATTCCCCCCACACCCCCACTATGTACAAACCTCATGGCTGCAAAAACAGCGATCACTCTGTGTAAACTGAACCACTGTTGTACTCCAAACCCCAGCACAAACAAAAACTGCAGCGCTGTATTTTAGATGCCACCACGTGATAACTACTGGCAAACATTGACTGCTTACTGTCAACCACAGCAGTTCAGAAAAGCCCTTTGTGCAGAAAGAGATCCAAGAGCCCCTGAGCCTTTTAAAGACAAGACTTGAGGAACTGTGTGTAAATAAATAATGCAATTCATTACATCAAATGTAGGTCATTGTACATCAGTGACACTTCCCAAGCCATGGTCCAGTGTGTCTAATTTCTGGCCGATGGAAAGTATGCTGGCTGGAAGGCTCATTGGCTGTCATCTGCATGTCAATCACAGCCCTTCAGGGAACCACGTTCCATTCATGCTCACACACCTTTCCCTCAAAACTGCTATTCTTTCAGTGCAGATTTAAACGTGCCATCATGCACAGTCGTTATCTGTCTCCCTCCTTTTCTACCTTTTTTAAGCAGTCACACTTTACGTATAAATCAGACAGATTCTTGCATGGTATGTCATTAGACAGGAAAATGGGAATTCAGAAAGGTCAGGGCATGAACCTATTCACGATCCTGCTCTTGGCACTAAGCTATTCAGATACACAGAAAAAAATCGAAAACCCTCACAGTTATCAGCATCAGGATAGGAGGTATTCATTACAGAAGTACAGTACATAGTGACAGACCAAATTTAATTTTCAGCCCTTCTCTTTGTTTCCATCTGCTCTTCATTCTTCTCTTTTCTGTCTCTTCACTGATCCCTTATACTGACCTTTATTTTTAATAATCCCTTTCTGCCCTCCTTCCCCTATAACCACACCCATCCTTTGCTCTCTCCGGGGCTAATTAACACATGAACCGACTCTGCTCTTTGCTTTCACGTAGGCAGAGCAGAATCAGCAGTTACTTTGTCTTTACCTTCCCTTCTAGTCCAGCTTCACTGTTCTGCATGTGAAGAAGAAATACTACGAGCCAAACACTAGTCTCCCGTTTGCCTTGCAGATGCTCAGCAGGAGCAGAAGCACAGCCTGTACTGTGGCACTTTTGTATACTATTGTTCCTTGGGTTTATGGCTGTTTTTGCAAAAACACACTTTGCTGCAGTCTTTGGTCCTGCAGGGCCTAGGCTGTTTTCAATGGTTAGAAGGTCAACACAAAGCTGATTCCAACAGTCTCTTTCTTTGGGAATGGTTTGTGAAGGAAAGCAGTAAGGAGGAAAGGAAACTTGACCTTTGAGCAAGATATATGCAGCTACCAGTAATACAACATTCTAGGATTATTTAAGCTTTTATGTTTAGTGTCATCTAGTGTAAATGCATAAGAGCTGGTTATTGATACAATAGAAAACTGCACATCATTATGCTACCTAATATAATTTCAACGATTTTCAGACTCAATTTCAAGTCAACTGGCAGTATACAATTCCTCAGAAAAGAAGGATCTTCAGGAAAGACGTCCTGAAGTTATAGCTGCAGAGCTTGGTACAGCATTAACCTGCACTTTGTGAGTCCCTTAAGACTTCTCACAGTTACCGCTGGTCCTTTTTTGCCAGCATCTCAGAGTCTCTTGGGCAAGACACACAACACTGGACAGTCTGATTGTTTTTAAGAAGACACAGGTGGGCAAATAAGATACACTATGTATTTGTAGCAGACTGACAGCTGCAGAGGTCTGTCCCTGTCCTTGTCTATCACAACAGTTTGTAGCACAGCTGTATCCAGTGGAGGTGGCTGAATACCTTATCTAACAACTATTATTCAAGATGGATCTTTCCAGTATGAAAAGATTTCTGTGTATTTGTTGCTGGAAGTGGGGGTTTGTACTTTTCCTCAGAATAGATTCATCCAAATAACTGTTTTTGCCTTGCTTTAAAAAATGTTTTTCCCGCTACCTTGGCCCCTAGAGGACACCCTGAAAAAGCTTTTTGGCTTCAGATTTGCTGTTACATTGAAAGACAAAGTGTAGGAGCAAAATGTCGATTATTTAGCTGTTCCCCTAAAAGACAGACAAGCACATGCGCACCTTTTCAGTTCACAACTGTCCTTGCACATAGAAACTTCATAGAACTCAGTATTTCTGGCTCCAAACATGGTACCTTCCCCTTTATTGAACAGGGCATCTGACCTATCTGGACACTCCTTGGTAACGCTCTAGCAGTATGTCTTAATATGTTTCAGCTCCCAATTACTCTACAATAAGCTGGAGGCATGACATAAAACTGCAGCCAGGAAACAGAAGATGCTTTTACCCAGCTATATTTATTACATGCTTTGATTACTACGGACATCACTGTGCTATCTGAGAGCTAAGCATACAGACAAAAGCAGGTATGTCCAGGATAGTACACTGTTACACAACCAAACAAATCTCACTATCTTAATCAAAGAATACACCTCAAACACTTTCTAGAAAGCTAGTTTTGGGGGTTTTTTTACATTATGAAAGTAAAAACACTTTGCTTTTTTCTTTAAAATGTTAAATTTACATAAAAAGAGAATTGATATCTAGATCAGTAAGTAGCAGCTGAAATAAAGGATTTTGGTTCATCTACAGCTCTCGCTATCCTAGTAGCCAGAATGGGACTACTGATAGACAGGTACATGAAATAATTACTCTGAATTGTACTTGGAAGTATTGCATTGGTGTTTAAGCCTTTCGGGGGTGGGGGGTGGGCACTGAAAAGCTGCCCTGCTTCCTGTCATAGGGGGGGGTGTCTCAGATTCCCTCCTGTGAAGTGTAAGCTTCTTGAGCTACTTGTGTCTTCTATATAATATGGATATATCAACTCAGTGAAAATGTTCTTCTCATCTTTTTCCTCTCTCTCTTCCCCCTTTCCTTCTTCTCTTTTCTTTCGTCCCAAGTAAACACTATCTAGGTTTCCCACAAAAGCCCTGTCCACCTCAAACCACGATAATCATCGCTCCGTGAGTGTGTATCTTTTTATATTCTTGCTCTTTCACAGTAGAAGTTTCACCTCAAGATGGCTCTCATTTTTGCTGATGTTAATGGATAGCCAATAAATTGGTTATATTAATAAACTAGAACAAAACAAATAAGAACTTGATGCTTTCCAATATTAAATGGTGAGATAAAAAGCATACCAATGAATCAGGTCTAGTACACAGAAAAAATCCCATGCTAGCTGTGGCTGTATAAGCAAGCGTATGCATTTCCTCAGAATATTGATCATTAGCGGAAAACAGCTCAATAGTTGTGTTATGTCTTGCATCCTATTCATCAGCACTGGCATTCTAAGAAGACAGGCTTGATCAATATCCACCATTTGAGTTCATGGGCATATTATTGCCAAATTGATTATGGGTAAAACTCAAGGCAATTGTTTTATGAAACGTGTGTGGGTTCTGGTTTTTAAATGCTCTCACTACTAAGTTGCAGTTAAAGAGTATAAATGGTGAACAAACAAATCTTGCAATCACTGTGGTTAAACTGGAGCAATGTTTTCCTGCCTCACTTTTGCCCTTGCATGTCAGATAGCATTGACCTGTAATCTAACTTGTGATTCCATCTCTGAAACTAAATTTTTCCTGTGATGCAATCAAATGCAATAAACTGATACTTGTAATAGTATCAGTTTTAATGAATTATATTTTACTTCCATTTAGATTTCTAACTGTTGAATTAAGGGATTGTGTTGTGAGATAATTAGAAATTGGGTTTTAAGTGTTGAAATTTGTAATAGATTTTTAATGATTTAGCCTAGTAAACCACAGTCAAAAGTTGCATTAAAGAAAAAAAAAAAATAAATTTAGGTCCATATAGTTAAATGTTATTAAACGCTTTTTTCCCAAAAAAGTTTGGGGTTAAAATCAATATAGACTAACCAGAATGAAACTACCTTAAAATAGCAGCCATGATGGTCTGTGGAAATGCCACACCTTCTTCCCTAAAAAATGGGTTAGAGACCTATGTGCCCTACTCCTGATTCCAGGGTGAAGGGCAGCATTGAGCCACTCAAAGATACCACATAGGTACCAAGTACTATAGCTTGAGTCAAAAAAAAAATCAGACTGAGAGGACACAATCCATGTTGACAGAGAAAATAGCCATGTTTTCTTATAATACAGAATTAATAAACTTAAAAAAAAAAAAAGTTAAGATAGTTAACCATGCAGGTATACATGTTCTTTTCCTCCAGCTAATACTCACACATACAGATGTACGTGCATCATGTAGCAGCCTACTTTAAGATGAAGAAAAGTAAACACATCCATCCACTGTTGCATTAGATAAACTTAAGCATAGTTCTGTATCATTATATAGAGGTTAATGGAAAGTTTATTTGTGTATTCAAATACAACTCTGACCTGACTATAATGGCTGAAGTGTTGGCGAAGTGTTGGTATTACAGACCTCTTCATGGAAACATACTCAGTTTCAGTTGCTCAATGACAAAAATAATATACCGTATCAAAATTCAAGGAATAACAAGGAAGTGAATTTACCAAACTTAAACAGTGCACCAGTAGTACAGGACAACTGATCATGAATTAGATGGTACTTAAATATCTACCAAATCCTTAGAAAGCTACTTGAAATAGATTGGGGGGCGGGGGGAGAAAAAAAAAAGGGAGGAAAAAAAGACTCTTACATAAAGAATCAATAAAACACACAGAGAAATAAAATCTATAATATGAGTCATATAGAAACAGACATTTCCATCAATGCCACATTTGTCAGAAAAGAGAGATTATTAATACACTAAGAAGCACAAAAGCATTTCTACACATTGTAGAATCATTAACACAAATACATTCTTAAATATACTCTGCAGCGACATTTAACTTAAGCTACTTTTTTCCATTCTGCAATACCCTGGAACAATATATTTCAAATTTCTGCATGCATAAATCATTTGTATGTGTAACAACAGCTGCACTGCATGTAATATAAAACCTAGATACGTACTATACTGAAAATATTTTTCCCACATATGCTTTCAGCCATTAATTTCTTACAATGTTTATGCTTTACAATGTTGGATATTCTTTGCTTGAATTCCCTGCACTTCCTGAACAATGCCTCACATTTCCTCACTTTGTCAGTATTAATGCATATAACTGCTTTAGAATAGATTGTTTCACTTCAGTATGTTTGGCTTACAGCACAGTTTACCACGTGCCTAATCCTCCAGTGTTATAAAATCATGGAATGGTTTGGGGTGGAAAGGACCATAAAGATCATCTAGCTCCAACCCCTTCATTTAAACGTAACCAAACAAATTTAGACTCAGGATTTCTTCTAATCCATAAGTAACATTACCGCTGAAAAACAATTACAACCCAACACACGCTTTATGACACATTATGACAATTTCTTTGGCACATAGGAGTTCATCATCAAAGTTAAAATGTGAATCCATTGCCACAGCACCAGGAAGCTGGTTTTATGTCTGGTATAAAAACAAAAAACATGTTATTTTCCCCTCAAGCATGCTAGAAAAAGCAGGGCTGTCTAAAACCTTCATGTCACATATAGTCATAAGGATGCAGCAATGCTAACATGAAATACGTTACTGGAAGGATGACATACCATTCAGCTATAACTGACTTAAAGTAAACATCAGGCATTGGGGCGGGGGGATGGTGGAACCCAGGAACCATAGCTGCCGTTGCCAATTGGAAAAGAAAGCTGTAACAGCCTACCTGAGACAAGCGAGACTGTGTCTTTCTCCCATGAGACAACAGTGATGTATGCCTCCACAGAGGAGGGGATAATGCACTTGAACACTGCTACATTGCCTCTCATGGCTTTCTGGTCCTCCACACGGACTGTATAGGGTTCCCGTAAAACTGAAGATAGAAGAATATGTTTCATTAAACAAGTCATAATGACACATCTCACCCACTTCCTCGTTCGCCTTGCAAAGTTGCCCCAAGAAGGTTACTCAGGTTGTGAATTCTTCTGTCACAGTAAATGACACAGTTTTGCAAGGCTGATTGCAAATTAATATGAAAGCAATCCCACATCTTTTCGTTTCCTCAAAATCTGCATTTCACCATATTTCTGTGTTCTTCCCCTACCTAATTCTAAGGGCAAGGAGAAAGACTTCTGTAAGAATTGAATATTTATATGGGTAAATGGTGTTATGTCTCCCGTTACTTGTCTTGTTTCTCAGGCCACGTTTCCGATCACAAATTGTTTTCTGCTCTATCAAAGGGTACAAAGTACATACAAGTACTGTGTGTAAATTAGACATCCAGAGGGTAGAAGAGAAGGTCAGTGTCATTTAGGATTTTGAAGAAGTGAGAACCAAAGGAGAAAATCGATGGAGGTGACAGCCAGAGAAAAAGCAAGGTGTCTCAGAAACACAGAGAAATTATAGCAGGTAAGGTAAGAGCCTCATCCAATTGACCAGCACTGAAAGAAATAGATTAATGGTAAAAAACCAGAAACTGAATCAGAGTTGTATTAAAAAACAGCATGGGGGCACTTAGACCCACGATATGATTTGTCTAGCATCTGGAAGAAACAATTTAACGGACAAAGAGAAAAAAGAAGAGCTGCAGAAATCCTTCACGCCAAACTAATATTGCTGGGATGAGATGAAGTTGCATTGGGTAGGAGAAGGGAAATAAGGAATATGCTGGCTCTGAAAAAACTCAGTGAAGAATGAGGGGTGAAAAATCCTGTGAGCAACAATTAATGGAGAAGGTGGTAAAGCAGAGAAGAAACAGATGTTGTCTACTACAAGCAGTAAATGGGTAAGACATTTACTTATGGAATGGAAATGTCCATAAGTAAAAATGGAAGGACAAGCAGCAACGTAAGACTCTTCACAGAACCATCAGGTCAAGGGGCAAAATAAGAAATCAACGCAGCCAACATAGTTACATATCTTAAGGTGGTGAGCAAAGTTATATATCTTGAAGATATATATCTTGAAGACAAACAGTTTCAATGAAAAGAGGGATGAATGCACTGGAAAATGGCATGTGTGTCTGAGGCATGTACATGCCTGAGGGTAAAAGTTATTGGGCAAAACAACCCCAGTGCAGCAGTGTAACCAAGTCAGCAATGCTGAACTGCCACATTACACTGACATTTCTTGCCTGCATATCCTGCCCACAAACACACACCAAGCTCTACTAATTACGTCTAACCACATTGATTCTAGACTGAAGAGTTAGTAAATCCTTTGCAGAGTTTCCAAAAGTATTTCTGTACACCAGAAGCACTGGAATTTCTAAATGTCAGCCCTACTTCCAGTGTATTTCAAGAAAAAAAGGCAGAGTACTGGAACGTAACTGTAGTTTTCACAAATGCAAACAGCATCAGGTTTTCAGGTCCAGTGCTACCACTGCAAAAAGGAAGACTGAGGTTCAGCATCCCAAACAAGACTGTAGCAATGTAACAGTTACGAATCCAAACCAAAAGTAAATAAATCTAATTATAAATTAAGTATCTTTTCAAAAATCAAAACAAATCAATTTTCTATGATAAGATAGACATTGCTAGTTTTTAAAAAAGTCAGTAATTTATTTTTAATTAAAGGTTAAGCTTCTTAACCCCCATTGTAAGTGCTGAACTAGTATGACAAGCAACTTTAATGCAGCCGCTTTACAACACTGGCTGCCCTGTGATGAAGCAGCTCCCTAATCTTATTCTACACTGGAGGGAATGGAACATAGATCATCTTAATGAGACTGACTTTTGTCTAATGCTCATGCTCCAGCCATCATTTACAGAAAAGGCTTGTTTAGCAGCAATATCCTAGCACACTGCTAAAACTATTTCTATTTTTACAGAACCATTGACAGTTTTGAAAATCTGCCCTGTTGATCATTTCAGTAAAAACAAACACGTATGTGGGGCACAAAAACTGGAAAGAGGTTTATTCATTTCCTTGCTTAAAAAGTTTACATTATTGTGATTTCAGAGGCCCCTCAGTTATTTCCAGATCATAGATAATTTAAAAATTTCTTTTAATCCCAGGTCCCGGAGTCATGAATTTATATGAGAATTTCAGCCTTCGCTAAAAACATATATTCTTCCCTGCTGTGATTGCACAGGAAAGCTTGAAGATAAAATGGAGATATGCACCTTTACTCCCATATGGGACCAGCCTGGAAGAGGATTGTGTTTGGGTGTCTAGGTGTGGGGGTTATGGTTTTTTGTAGGTTGGGGATGCGTGTTGCATTATGTGCAAAATTACAGGCATAACCACAATTACAATCATCTGTGAGCTGGAATCCTTGTATCTGCTACCCGTAATCTTGGTGAAGTAGGCATATGAGCTTCAGACTTTCTCAAGCTGACTGTGAGAATGGGCAGAGCTATATTAGTCTTTGTATGACTGTACTATGATTGGATGCTCCACTGATTGCTTCTATATTCCTAGGAAATCCTATTGCTATTCGAGACCACTGGAAGGAGGAGGAGACGGAGAAGGAAAGAGATTAGAAAAGCCCCCTTTCAAAATCATGCTAATTAGGGCCAATCTGAAACTGTGTACAGATTTCACATGAACAGAAACTTAATTGAAAGTTACACACAAAGTTTATCACTTCGTATTTGAGCAACAAAGGTTTTATCACGCGAATGTAAACTACACTTACTGCTATACACAGAAGACTCTATCAAAAAATGTATTTTCCTATGATTGGGAGATTACACAGGCCTTTGGAAAAGATACTCCCTAACAGCTATTGTCTGCCATTGGGCACAATGACAGCTGTGACACACAACACCAGTTCACACGAAGGATGTTGATTTGTTTAACTTGTTATCCAAACCTTAGATTAACTGAGAGATTGAATCATATGGAACAATGAATGAATCAGGGGCAAAAGGCTAAAAAGGGAAGAAAAAAGGGAGAAAGGGGCATTTTTGACTTGGCTGAAAAGAGTCGTCAGCTTATGAGTCAAGCCGATACAGCCACCTACTGCAAAACCTTTTTTTCAGGTCCTTCTTCCATTTGTGAAGTTTATTTCTCAAGCAGAGGAGGAAGATTTCTTTTGGGTTTCCATGGATAAAAGGGTCAATGCTGAGCAATCGACATAGCTTCATCCTGTCATCCATATCATATGCTTTTACAACTAAATGAACACCAGTTCAGAGCCTTAGCTAGCAACGCTGCAAGTTTTAACCTCCCCTACACTACCACATCAGTTTATCTTAAGAAATAAAAAAATTGGAAACTAATACCGCAAAAATGCTGACCAAAAGATGGTCAATATTGAGATACATTAACAAATCCACAAAGGACAAAAAAAATATTGTGTTCTCTCTAAATATAATTCTGCCAGACAAGTTGTCCACAAATCCATTAAAGTAAAACCAAAAGCACAAAAGCCAGAACCAAGTCCAAAACATCGAGTCGGTTACTATGTATTCTTAGGAATCTTTGGTTTGCAAACTTTTTTGATTTGTGGACAACTAAACATTTGCAGAAGCAGTATGGACCATTATTGAAAATCCACATATACGTAACGTGAAATTTCTTCTACTAGTCACTTCTTATGCAAAAAAGAAACCCCACTTTTCGAGACTAAAATTTTAGTAAGACACATGAATTTCATGGAAACCTGTATTTTATTCATCTTCTAATTGTCTACAAACTACAGATCTCTGAATGCTAATTTATTGTTAAGAGGAGAATACATTCTCTTATATAAAGAGAGTTGCGGACAAATCTACTTGCTAACTGTTCAGTTTCCCTACGTAACTCCTGTGAAGGCATATCTCCAAAAGGAAAGATAGTTCTCTTCTGAGAAAAGACTAGCATAGTTCCACCAACAGCAAAGAGGTTATGAGGATTTGCATTAGCCAAGGGTCAGCTCCCACACTAGCTTTTGTTTGTTTGTTTGAATATTTTAATTAACTGAAGAGGATAGACAAGACCTTCAAAAACTATGCAATCATGTGTTTATGTGTTGTAACAAAAGGCCTGATTTTGATCCCACTCTAATTCTCCACTGGCTGACCCAATCTGCACAGAGTCAGTGTAGAAAACAGATGCAAAACCATTATGCTCATTTGCATCTTTTAGCTTAAACAGAAAGCACTGCGTATGGACCAACATCAGTTGCTGAATCGTTACACAGGAGACAAGTTTCTCTCTCAAAACAAAGCACAACAGAACACAAGCAAATCAGAAGGGATGTGATTAGGCAAGCATTCCCCTTTTCTTCCAGCCCCTATACAAAATCTAAACACTGCATCTTTTTCTCTCCCAGCTCTTTAATAAGTAAGCATGGTCTGATTAATGATTTCATTATTAGTTCCTTTTTCCTTATGCTTGTGCAGAAATTCAACTGATTATGATCTTTGGAAAAACTAACTTTTCACCACCAAAATAATCCAAATCAGGGGGGAGAGGGAAGAAACCACCATTTTATTTAATATGGTGAAGAGTTCAGAGGTTACACCTCTGGCCCATCTTTGATTCAAAGCTGCTGCTACTCTTCGTCTGAAACATCCAAGCTTCCTCCCTCCTCAAGCCCATTTGAACGCAATAAAAGGCTATACTTACCGGCCTTAATGTGAACATCCTGACTTCTGATTTTCCCTGAAGGATTTTCAGCTGTGCAATAGTAAGTGTTATCATGGATTAAGTTATTAAAGCTTGAAGGAGGGAAGGGGAAAATTTGGAGAGTGCCATTGGGGTGGACGTGGCGGATCCCTGGGACATCGTAGATCTCCTCGCCCGTTGCTAGGTACCATCTGAGCGTCACAGGGGGGATCCCTGCTGCTGGACAGGGTACCAATGTCCCTGTGGTGCTAGCAAACACTACCTCTTGCAGAGATGCATTGACAAAATATAGACTGGCGTGTAGATCTTCACTGAAAACTGTAAGACAAAAAAGAAAAAGAACAGACCTTGAAAAGTTAAGAAATTGCAGCTACACATAAACCAATTCGACTGTTATTTGCCACAAGATCAAACACAATGCCTAGGGAAGGTAATCAAAACATCTGGATCTTAATGCAACCTCTAATAAAATGTTTCTCATTTTAGAAGAAAATATCACCAGATTAAACACACCAAGTGGTTTACATCCAAAAGTAAAATGGGAAATCCCTTTCTTTGTAAACTGAAACAGATCCGATCATTTTTGCATTTGCTGATGCAGCATTCTTCGTAAGGCCAGCAAAAATCCAGCGGTAATCTACTTCCATGAAATCTCTAGCAACTAAATAGCACCTGGAAGATAGGCAGTTTCTGTTAGCATTTATAAATGTATTTTTACAGTCTTTCCATGGCAAAATGATTTATAAAGTAATAAAAAGAACTGAGCAACCAATGAAAAAATCCCCATAATTCCTTAATAATAATACGTATCCATACTTAATACAGATATAACTTAACAAATACATTGCATAATTTGTTCAGGTCTTTCTAACAAAGACCTATAAACCCAGGCACAAAGCATGCTTATGGTGATCTTGGTTCTGCCATCCATGTGACTATAGTCCCACTCCCAACCTTGAATCCCAGATTCTGTAACACTGAAAAAAACGTTGGTATTGGTCAGAGCACAAGATGAGCTCTCATTCTTCTGAACACTTCTGCCCTGGGATATTCAGCTACCACCTGGAGGGTTTGAAGGCTCCAGGTGGCTTGAAGGTTTCCCAACATTTCATCCAAAATACCTTCCTAACCCCCTCTGTCTGAGGGCATATCAGCATAAGGCATGATTTTTTACTTCCCAATAAACAGTAGGAGACATTACCAATACTACCACTCTGCTGCGCATTTGCATATACTGCTCACTTGTAAAAAACCTGCCAGTTGTGCTTGACACAAGCACAGAAACTTGCATATTTCACTGTATCTTGAATACAGTAGATGCTGACATGATTTTCTAAAGCAAGTTTGATAAGGAGTAAGTTTTTGAAAAGGTAACCATAGTGCAGCAGGCCCAAATGAGCATCATTGAGACAGATTTCAAGCTTAGCCTTCATTTGCACATGGTGGATGCTATTGTCCTGCAGAAATAACTTGCAATCCCAATGCTAAGTCGTGAAGTGCCTTGCCTACCTCTGCCACTTAAGTCTTATGGTAGCTTCTGCCACTTAAGTCTTATGGTAGCTTGGAGTACAAAATGGACTATTTTTTTCCTTCTCTCTTTTGACATCTTGGGAAGATATAAGGCGGGAAGATATTATCTTCTAAATATCTTGGCATTGACCATCAGGATAGACCACCTCAAAAGAGAGCAGAACTGGCTCTGGGAATCCCTGGAAAGAAAAATAAAAAAAGAAAGACCCTCCTAAAGCAACAAGGAAAGATGTCTGGCATGCAAGAGGCAGCCAGAAATATGGGCATCACAGAGCAGGATGAAAGGCACTTGGAGATTCAGAAAGACATTTCAAGCACTGAAGCTGATGAGTCCCTGCATATAAATGAGACAGGTGCTAGTACAGAATAAAGTCCCTTGGAAGAAACAAATTCTTCCTAGCTGGCACAGCCCTAGGAGAAACTTGGGTATCTGGAAAGAAAAAATAGGCATAATAGGACTAAGCATAGGAAGAAGCAGGGCTGAATAAGATGGTGCCACTTTTACATAATTGCATTTCTAATTATAGTCGTACTTTGAAGCAGAGATCAGTATTGTTGGTGGCATAATAGAGAACTAAAAAAAAAAAAATTGGCATTGTTCATCTGCTGTACAAGCTATTCTCTAAAAATACAAGTGAAACAATTAACAGGGCATTTTAATTTCCATTGGCCAACAAGACATTCACATAGAAGTAATAAATACAGTTCACATTTGCCAACTTTTATTGTGCTATACTGCTTCTTAACAGACATTCACATAAAACCAGTAGGTTTGCTGGCTGAGAATAAAGAGGTGAATACCAAATTGCGAATGCCATAAAAATAGAGAATATCGGGAACCATGTTTGACACTACCATAGCATCTAACTTCCTAATCAAAATGCAGCGCAGCTGAACTAGAGACTCATACCAGCAGCACATAACAATGAATTTTTCCAGCTGCTTTGTATCCCCTGTAGAAGCTTTCACTACTTTTGACAAACTTTCCATCCATCAGCCTATACAATAGTGCTTCATTTTAAAACAGCATCTGGTACACATTCATCTTAATGGCAGACACAAACACACTAAGAGCCCTGGAAAATAATTGTAGTGCTATAATACACACACATATACACAATGCTGACAATCCAGATGCATTTTGTGGTGGAAAACAGTGTGTAAGCCACTTGGATACGTTCAACAACAAAAATGGGATTTCAGAATCTTTAATTAAAAAGATATTTCTCTTCAACATTCCATGGGAAGAAAGTGATTAGTTGAATAACAGAACAAGTGATACATCAAAACCTAACTGAAACTGAGACAAGTCAAAGACAGTATGTAATTATATGTTACTTAATGTTAAAATACAATCCAACTAAACACTGTATTTTACAGTAAGCAGAAGTAACCTCAGACTAAAACTTGCAAGGGAGAGCGGTAGGGAAAGTTGATGAGAGCTGTGTCTATAAAACAGTGAAAGAAATACCTGAAGAACCAACAAAACAAAAAACCAAAAAAAGAATAGAAGGGGGGGCAGGGAAATCACACATATTACTCTACCAACTGCCTAAATGCTGTTCTGAAGACAAGGTTTGTGAAGTATTTTGTCTCCAGAACAATGGCTAAAATTGTGAGGGCCCAAGCAGACAGGCGCAGGCCCGCCCCCGCAGCCTGCTCTGCAGGAAATGGCCTCCACAGCGCCCCCAGGCCAGAGCTGAGGTGGGTTGCAGCCAAGTCCGACTGCACTTGGCCTGGACAGAGATGACACCAGCATTTCCAAAGAGATGACGTCAGTTAGCAGTTCAAGGGAATGAAAGTCAAAGACTCCTCCTGAATAAGATTTATTTATTACTGAAACCAATAATACCTGAGGGAAACAGGAGGAAGTTGGCACCCCAGCAGCATTCAGTGGACTCCGCAACTGAAATGACAAGGTGACAAATAGTCTGCACCTGCAAGCACCTCAGGGCAATGAGGCAAAGACCTGCGCCCTTAACTGGGGGGTTAAAGGAGCACATAAACAGTTTATCAGATCAATAGACACAGGACAACAGACACTTACTGAATCTCGGGTTAGATAGATACCATTGTCTTATTCATACACTAACAATGGGAGGGAGAGAGGGAGGGAGATAAGTTTTTTGCAAGTTTAGTCAAAATTCCTTAGATTCAAGTATTTGAAGTGATAAGGGGGACTGATACAGTATATGTAAGTAAGGAAATGTCTCCTGTTTTTCAGGAAAGACAGTGCTGCAGCATTGTGCCTAGCAAAGTGCTGAATATGTCAGCCAGATACAAAATTTCTTTTAGCACTTAAGAAATCTCCTATCAAGGAAACTGGCTTATCTCACCACAAGCTGGTGGGTGAGGCTGCAAGTCGATCACACTTAGAACAGAAAGTGAGACTGAGCACTGCATAGGCAGTCCGGGTAGATGTAACCAGACTGGACAGCGATAGGTATAAAGATCTAGTCTGGGCTTTGCATTTGCTATACCTCTACCTGTTGGCATAGTTAAGACTGGGCTTGGTTTTTTGGATTGTATAGAGGTGACCTTCACTCTCTTCTGGCATGTCACAGCTTCCTCCACATCTTCAGGGTGGTGTAGTTCCTACATATATACATGCTGTGCACTTGAAGGTCTTCTATAACGGCCTAGCAAATAACATTTCTGATATTTCTGCCTTTAAGGGTGTTATTTCTTAAGTCTTCATTGTATACTACACAAGACAGAACAAGCTGAAACTGGTGCTTCACGATGCTCCTTTTTACTGGGCAGAAAGAGGTGTCACTAAGCCACAAGAGAAAAGATGCTACATTTAAACTACCACACTGGATCAGGCTTGGGCTTGCTCTGCGTAGGATCTTGTGTCCTGAAGGATCAGCATCAGCTGCAACAAAGAGGTGAAAGAAGACGTGCAAAAGCGAATTGTGAAACTATCTGTCCAAGGGAGATCCTCTTCTTCCCTTCCTCCACTGTTGTCTATGTCCCCCTTCATACTGCTTCACCTTTAAGAACATTTACTATAATGACACCAAAAGTGAAAACTTTCATGGAGTTTGCATGTAACATTAGAAAAATCTGTATCTGTACAACTGTGCCAGAATGCAATGCAGAGGCTTGGTGTTGTACATTTCCTTTTCATCATGTTCTCTTTCATGTTTTAGTAAGTTTAAATAACATGTTTGTGATTTTTGAAGCTGGCTTTTTGTGCCTTGCACTCTTCCAAAGCCTGTTTTCCATATTGTGATTGACCGCTTAAAGACCCGGGTTTTCTCTGCAGTTTTAGAGCTGAAAAAACTTCGGGCAAACGACAACTCAACGTATACAAAAATATTAATAAAATGTCTCTGAACAATGAATTGATACTTATATTTCAATTATCTTCCCTGTCCTGTTCAAAGGCTAAATAATACTCCTGTAATGCTTATGCAAGGGGAAAGTTTGGTCCTAACTGCGTAACAATTTCAAAACAAAGGGAAAATTATTTCTCATCCCTTTGGTTAATCAAATCCAGCATGAAATATTTATATAGATAAAATAAAAGATATGAATCAAAGTGAAAGTCTGGAGCAAAGAGACCACCGAGATTATTTAGATAAAATAAAATCAAAGTAGAAAAGATAAATTATGTAATTAAGAATTGACTACTCTCCTGCACTACAGCCGGTTTATAGCAACAGCCTTAACTATCTTACAGTGAAACGTCAGGTTTGCCAGAGCCCTGGACATTAATATTTCGTGTCCTTGTCTCCTCAGTGACATTGTGATTGATGAACGGGAATAATCAAGTATTTTCTTTAGATTTAATAGATCATACAAGTTGTCACCTTAAAATTTAAGAATTTCTCATTGTTAAATACCAGCAAGGTAAGCACAAGAAGCCCAGAGGCAAACCCAAGGAGTATAATAAAAACACAAAAATGTAAAAATTGAAATCAAAAAAGAACAGTATAGAATAAAGTCTAAACTTTCCCTCTGTCAGAAATCAGTTATCCAAGAACACCCCTTTTTCAGAAAGCTCCCTCCTGGTGCTGACTCTCGCAGTCTGTGCGTGGAATGGTAGACACCTGGGATCACTTTGTACCATGACAGGACAACACACTCCAGCAAAAGCTGACAGTTGGGAAAATTTGCTGCAGACATCTTCTCACCCACACAAAGCAGGTGCAAAGCAGGATGAGACACATTCCCTTCATCAGTGAAGTGACTAGGATCCCAGGTAGTCTCATCAATGCATCAAGCTTCAAACAAATTTTAAGAAAAACAAATATTTCAACAGCCTACATGCCTTCTGGAGGATGCCTTTCCCTGAGACATCCAAGGCACCGTGCCTAGGTTAGGAGAGCAGATTTTTTGAGCTTCCTGCACAGCTAATGTAAGACGACAAACACAGCCTAAATGCAGTTTAGACACCAATTTTGTGGGGCAAATCACCCACTTCACTTGGTCCTCCATCTCTACCACTTAAAGAGATATTAGGACAACTCTCTCTCTTGAAGACCTCAGTTAACGGAAGAAGGCTAGCACAGCTGCCCCAATAATTTTAGCTTCTGGGTGGATGCTTGCTGTCTACAGTTGCAGGTCCAGGCTTTTTGGCACACACATTAGCCTAAAAGCATCATATCCTTTCCTAGTCCTCACACTAGCAATTCCACATCTCCACATATCAGAAAATTTAAAAACAAGGCTTTTCTTGTGGTTTTGATTTTGCTTTGGTGGGGGTCGTGGCACATAAAAAGCAATAGTAGATTCATAGCAAAGACAACAAAGATGTTTCCCTTCACCCCCAAAAGGGGATGGGGAGAGAAGAGAGAGGAAGAAAAGAGACGTTATCTGCTAAAGTGGAAGGAAGAGGAAGAAAAAGCTAACAAGACTGGTGGAAGTCAGAATGATGCTAAGATTCAAGGAGGCATTTTTAAAGAACCTCCTCAGGATCCCGTATCTCATGAGATTTGGTATCAGTGAGACAGCTCCTTTTTCACCGGCCTGCAACCAGAATAGGAAGCAGGCAAGGAAACATCAACTTGATCATAACCCTTAAAAGCATACAGCTATTAGGTATAGTTTACCCTTGTTTTGAATGCCTTTACATCTTGTTTTATTTAAAGCTAAGAAAAAATTATGCACGTCTTCAGGAGAATATTCCACTTGACATTGCTAAAATATGCATTTGCTTTTTAGAGGTTGAACTTCTCTGTGACATTTTGGGACTCAAATATAACAAAACAATTGAGAAATTTAAAGAACAGAATTTAAGCCCCATTTTCCATATGGCCAGTGAAAAATACTGAAACACTCATTACCAGAGGAAAATAAAATATCGATTATTCATTGTAAGGTAAAATACAAATACTTTGTAAGACAAGTTAATGGAACTCATGTAAAACACAATAAAAGAAAAAACCAAAACATTTGTAAGAAAATGGCTGAAGATATCTAAGCAATAAATTATCTTTAAGGAAACTAAATTAACAGAATCACTCTACAGGTTTATTACCCCGTCGACATTCAAATAATATAGTATGCTAGGATAATCTTTTTTGCACAAACACACACAGAGAACTAATAAATGAAACATGTCAGAGTGCATTTCTGTGTCTTTCAAACAAGTACCAGAAGCACTACAAATGTAGTCACATACATGCAGATTACTCAGTGCAGAACACAGCCAGAGAAAGACAGTCTGGGTCAGTGGTAGGGTGCAATACTAGCAAGTTTTGTCACTATCTAGGATGATTTTTTTTTTTCCCCCCAAGATTCCATAATGTATCACCATGTCAGAGATTGGGGGGCGGGGAGGGGAGCTAGCTAGGTCTTTTCTCCCTTCCTTCGATACATCTCCCCCTGCCAAATTTATTAACAAAACAAAAAAAAACCAAACAAACAAACAAAAAAAAAAAAAAAAAAAAAAACAAAACAAAAAAAAAGCAGCCTTTATTTTAAAAGAAGAAAAAAATGATTAGACACCTCCAAAAAATAACAGTGTTATCACTACTCAATTATCAAGTAACAGGCTATGCCAAGTGACCTAGAGAAATTACTTCAGCAATTGTGAAAAGATCAGAGTGATGAGGCATTACAATAATCCATCTGTGATCATGTCTCCCTCTAGGGGTTTTATCTAATGATTAACATATAAGGTTGATAAATATTATAAATTTTATAAAAGGCAAGATGAATGCCCTTTTACAATTTTGGCTTTGATTCCGACTCCAGACAGGAATTTCATATGCCCCTCTAAATTGTTAAGGATTGAATATTTCTCTCTTTGAGGGGAGGGAGGGTAAAACATAACTCACACAAGAAATGTGTTTCAGGTGGAGGCAAGATAGGTGTCTTCAAGAACAGGGAACAGGAAAACAGCACTGGATAAAGATGCTCTGACCAGACACCAAAGTAAGTCTTACTAAAAGGAACTAAAAGAAGGAAGAGAAAACAACACTAAAGAGAAATTATAAGAGAATGCTAAAATCAACACAAAATAGCTTTAATATGGAAAACAAAATAAAATCAACTGCACAAACTTATATGAGATTACAAATATCATTAACAAAAAGATGAGTATGTTAAATTATTACACTAGTAAAAATAAAAGTACCAATTACACACCACCACCCACAACAGTTTCAAGTCAAATCAGCAATGGAGTCAAGGGAGAAACATTTGTTTTCTATCAACCAGTTTGACCCCCTCGATCGTTACTTTCTTGTAAACTGCTCAGTAAAGCAGAAAAAAGTCCCAGTTTCTTGTCTGCAGTTGTCATCTACAAAAAGGAAGATGACTCTTCACTGGTCAGATCACAGTTGTTCATTAGAACAATGGGCAGAAAAACCTCTTTCTCCCCACCCCCCGCCCAGAAAAATATATCTTCCAGCAGCAAATGCTGAAGCGTCCATTACTCTGACAAGGCAAATTTTTCTGATACTTCTTACAGAAGCCTCCTGAACAGTGAACAAGGAGGAGTGTTAGGAATCTTTTTCACCATTTTTTTCCGTTCAAAAACACCAACTTGTCCAAACATGAGCTTTGCGTGGGTGAGCTGCTTGTCGTCCTTGACAGGCTGGGCTTGGTGTGAGCCCCAGCCTCAGTCGGTGCAGGGGAAGGGCAGACACCCAGTGCACCTCAGAGTGGCACTTTGAAACTCAAGCTCTCTGAATTTGACCTAAACTCTCCATGCTTTCTCTTTGTGGTGGCTATCAGAGACCCTGATGAAGCCAGATGACAAAGTGAATCCCAACTGTTCCCTGCCAGGCATTCCTCCCAGACTTGACATTCAGGTGTAGTGGCAGAGAGCGATGCGGAAGATGGCATCCGGGAGCATGGAGGTGAGGGGCTGTTGAGGCAGGGGCCTTCCCTCTGCCCCTGGACCTCCTCCTCCTCCCACCTCCTGAGGGGAGAGCATAAGGGAACAAGAAGGAGTTAGCAATACAGCTGGTATGGAGAGCTTGGAGGAATCCCAGGACAGGCCCATTATCAGTTATTTATGTCTTCCTCATACAAAGGCTCTGAGGGAATCAAGAGAGTGTTAATTTGCAAAATGTAACATTCCAAAGTTGTCCTGTACAAAGAAATTGAGTTATTCACTAACTTCACTCTAACAGGTGCCTACTTGGAATAATCATCCCAGAGAATTGGCTTAACGTGGAAAAATAAAAATTTTAAATAAAAGGCATTTCTTGGATGTTTGACTTGTTGATGTTGAAGCAATCTTTTAGATTGTTACGACTGCTACTGCATTACAAAGCAATGGAAAAAAATCAAAAGAAGAATACTGTCTACAGCAAGTATGCATGCACTGGTTCATTTTTGCAGTGTTTTAATGTATGTGACTGAATAATTGGCATCACTCAGAAAGCCAAAATTCTTTTCACAGTATATAATCCCCCAATGTAGAACTGCTTCCCATGTAGCGTGTTGTGTAATGGTAGACAGTATTTTAGGGCTAAACAACATAAAATTACGTGTCCACCAAAAGGAACAAAAAATAAATTATGCTTTTTCAAATTACTACTCTGATTCAATGTGCCAGTGCTCAACCTTTTATGCCAAAGGGGTATTCATTTGAATCAGTTTCAAAATCAGAACCACTAATGAGGATAATTAAGTATGCAATTGTTTTTGCCTACGAAAAATTATCACTACAGAAAAAAGAGCATGCAGTGCTACATTATCATTCTCACAGGACAGAAACTTCCATTAAATTAAAGCAGGCTTCCACAATTAAAAGGAAAGGTCCTCAGGTGAAACCATAAAAAGAAGCAGAACTCACAAATGATTTGCATCTCTGGAAGGGGGAGAAGTGTGGGGTTTGGTGGAGTGCACTATAGAGACCTGAGTGCAGACCATTGCTGAGTGGCAAATGCAATAGATGCAAGTGATGGGAGTCCTTAATCAGCTAAAAAGGAATAATCTGTTAGTGATTTAAATGCTTACTTTTAATTGTGTGTTCAATAATGGATTGAATGAAAAGGTAGATATTCACATGGGATAGGCATTCCAGTTTGGGCTAAGCGCTACCAGAGTAAGATGTGTAGATAAGGTTCTTTTTCCTTATTTAAGCAAACAAAGAGAAACTGAAAAACAAGACAAATAAATAATTGCAAACTCTGGGGCAAAGAATGTGTATTTTTGCTTCTTGAAGCAAGAGCCGATGCATACCCTCAACTCTACTCATTCCTATCATAAAGAATATATTGTGAGAACACCAAAAGCAACCAGAGAGAAATTAGAGAAGAGCCTTGGCCTTTTTTTTCCCCACAAAAATATTTTATGAGCAAGAGAAGTAAAGATAATTAGCTGTGTCACAGAGTTCTGAAAAATTGAATTAATCAATATTTGTATAGATTCTCTTTTGACTGATTTACAAAATTATCACTTTTTCCGTAAACAGAGTCATTACTTACAAGGATTCATTGGCTAAGATCTAACAGCTTTCAGTCTAGGGCTTGTCTGCCAATGCTGCAGCTGACCTAATGCTTTCTTCTAGTGTCCTGCTGGTCACCCACATCAGGTCCTAATAGGACAGTAGTTTTACAACTAAACAACAGCAAAGGCTAGCATACTTCTCACTGGACCTGTGCAGGAAAGACTAAAAATTTCCAAAAAGATCTCTTCCACACAAGGATAGAAGTAAAACAGAACAAAATTTTCAGTGAAAGTAATTAAGTGGCAAGATGCTTCACAAAACTATACGAGGGTATATTTTAGACCAGAGCAGTCAGCTACAGCTACATTATAAGCCCCACAGTATGGTCACTGCTCTGTCATCTTTCTCACGTCCCAGAGGAAAGTTCTAACACTCACTTCAAGCCAGAGCCTGCAAGATCTTTCATCTGGATGCAGAAAACAACCAGGACACCCTTTTAGGATGGATTCTTACTCTCTGATTTTTCATGTGGGTGACCTCTACTTGTGGTGAGTGAGTGAGCCTTACTGCCATAGTTAGTCTCCCACCAGACCAAGCAAGCCTTCCAACCACTAGGCTTTAAGAAACTAAAGGAAAAAAACCCAAAATGTCAAGAGATTTGTAAACCTCAACCTCTCAGTTCCGTAATTCCACATCATGGTGATTACTGAGTATCCTCAAAACTGGCCCATAGAAGTGAAGGCAGCTAATTCTTGTCATGCCCTCAAGAAGCCTTCAGGAGCTCTCAGTAGTAATGATTACAAGTTCAGTGGGCTCCTGCATCTAGCACCTGGAAGCAACCTTTGTTATAGCTGAAAGTTGACTCGGTTAACAGGGTTGAACAGGTACCACAGAAAGCTCTATCCCAAAACTATGACAGCTGAGAAAGAAGGAAGAAAACAGAGGGACAGATCTGGATGATGCCCAGTTGTATTCTGCTCTCCCTCCACGCTCAGCCACTTGGGCCAAAAAGTATATTCTCCTCGGATGGACTCAGCATTGGGAGAAACAATACTGCCTGAAGATAAAGATAAGAATGAAGGTCTGGGGTTTGGCTGAGCCTGCACAGCTTCTACCCAGACACTCTCAGTGATCTCATCTAGTAAGTAGAAGCATGAGGATCCGAAACACATGCTGACAGGCATCAGCATATGAAGCACAAGGTTTTACTGTAGTAAGACATGTAGAAACATTGCTAAATATCCTGGTGTTAAAAGAAAATGCAGAAAGAATTAGGTCAAAGCTTTGGTGGTACTCTATTTCCAACACAGACACTGTTTTGCTCACTTTTTAGTCCCTGCTAAAGGGAAATGCAGTATCTGCTCACCAGGGCTATGGAGATAAGCAGAACACGAGGATGAGCAGAGCAACCTCTGCAACACTGCCTGAAAAGCAGAGTTTTTCCAGACAGTACTAAAGACATTAATAGTACTGAACTCCATGGTTTCCTAATTAGGAAATCTTGAACAAAACCGGTATTCTTAATGGTCTCAAGTCACCACTAGCACATCAAGGACAAAATGTAGTATTAGTGTGGTGCATCATCCATCATATAATATTGTAGTGTAAGTGTATTTCCATTCACAAAGCACAAGTTTATTGCCCCCTACCTCCCCTCCATGATTCTTCCCCTTTCATCTCAAACTTAACTGCAAGTGATTTAACTACGAAAGAGTCCTTATTCCACAAGCAGAACAAGACAAGGCACCTGAAAATGCAGGAATGGAAAACATTGCTGAGTAAAGGGCAAGACAGCGCATACCCTGGTGAATGACTGAAGGGAGCAAACCCCCAGGCTCTAGAAATGGCTCTGTGGAGCAAACCCCTGCCTGCATTAGAAACGCTTTCAGTGCAGGGCCACTTAGCATTTGGATTTCCTGGTCTGCTGTATGTTTTCAAACCACTGTAGAACATGCAGCACGTCTTAAGCATTTTGCAGCACTAATGCTACTTCACAACTGTGCTAGATTTTTCTACCCATGGGGGCAGTTTCTCCATTTGACTGTATTCTTTCTGACAGTTTGCCTGTTATATTAGACAGTGCTGGCTTGGGCTGAGTCACAGCAACCGCCCAACCGCAGAACAAGAGCAGCCCTTCCCCATGCACCGTACGCAGCACCAGCAGAGGAACACAGAGTGAAGAAGGCACAGTTGCCTGTCTTGTTCAAGGGATGGCTCTCAAGTAAAGCAAAGTTCAAAAAAATGGGAGGGAAGAAAAAGAAGGGGGGGAACCTACAAAAAACACACAGCATTTACTTTTGGTCAGCACAAATAGCCAGTACCAATAGATCTAAGCAGACTGTCTCACTTCCGCAAAGCAAACAGAAGTTGTACGCAATACTGACTATTTTAATAATGAAATTACTGAAAGGTTCCTGAAGTGATTTGGCCCTAGTAAGCATCAAAATAAAACCAGTACTTATGTAGGCACTAAGTAGCTCAAATACTACACCACAACAAGGCATAATGAAGAAAAGAAGCATCATTAGCATTTGGTTATTGCTTCCATTTTTCTTAAACTGCCTCTGAGATCACCATGATGTGCTAATTTTTGTTCAGATCTCATTAAATGAAAAGAAAGCAAAATGGGCTGGCATTCATGGCTATTGCTATAGAAGATTAGAGCTATGACAAATTACTGCAACTTTAATTAAAAAAACACCAAAAACAAAACAAGGGCTTCACTCTACCTATCACTTGCCAAGGGGTGGGGGGAAGGCAGATCTGAAACAAGTTTTCAGGTTTTAATTTTGCTTCTTAACAAAACCAAGCAAACTCTAGCTTATGGAATACTCAGTACTTAAACAACTGGATTCTAGTACTCTCTTTGTCACGGGTTTACTACATAATTCATACCATATAGCATGCACAGAAAATATTAGTATTTCAAAATACACACAAGCCATGAGATTTCTTTTACTGGATGAGAGGTAAAGTCTCAGGAAGTTGGGTTTTGCTGGAGGAGGAAAGGTTTTAAGAAGAAGAAACTAAATATATCTAAAATAAATTAAAATCACATCTCTCAGTTTTTATATATCATCTAAAATGGAGAAGAGACACTACCAACATAAAAATAAGTTCTTTAAGAGTATTTTAACATTCTGAATGATCCCAAGATAACATTCAGGGTTTGGAAATGGCAAGTTTATCATGCTAATCAGTTGAGGAATAGAAATATATATGAAAACATAATGAAGACGGTTACAGAATAACCCTATAGCACACATTTACATTTTAGATACTCTTGACAAACTACAAGATTAGTTTGCCTTGAAGGCCTCTTTGTTTACCTGAAAAATAAGCACATGAAATGCTGAGCTGTGACTGGGAAGTTCTTGGGCTCTGTTTCAGTCCCCCCATCAGGCTTCCTGTATCACATCAAGGCAATCATGAGTCTCAAAGCCCAATGACAGCAAAACTCAGCTTTTTCTGAACCTCAGTGACATTTGAACACTTAAAATACTATGCAGTGACAATTTGTGCTTGGGCTTTCCATGTGTTTTCCAGCCATTTAAAATATAAATAACCATCTATCACGTCCTCACTCTAGTACAATGAGGAAAAAAGTCCTTGTACCTTCTTTGCAGCAAATCTCTCAGGTTTTATAACATCATTAGGTAAAGTAATATGCACAGTAGCTGAACTTAATACCTACCAGTCAACTATGTAATGTTAACATCTTTACACTGTGGACTCAGCTTTCATATTGCTGTGGACCAATTCTCCAATTACATACACTAAAACAACTGGTCAACAGAAACTTGTTGATAAATGTATCCAAAGCTATAGTAAATAGCCTCAATGACCTACACTGAGAGACTGACCCAAGTGAAATATTGTTTAAAAAGCTTACACCACTAAAGGAGCTGCAATATGTGTCTCTTACTACATTGTTGTAAGTTCGGTCTAAACAAATCTGTTTCCTTCCAGCGTCCCTTAACAGAATACTTTACAAAGACCATGCTTTAAGAATACCTGCACCAACCCATTTATTTTGTTATCAATTTTGGCAGTAGTACGACAGTGTTCTACATAAATCTTAGTGAAAGGAAAAATAATTCTTGTCAGTTTCTTTTAAAAAAAAAATCAATACCATTTTTTGCATAACAGTAGAAGAGGATGTTATACCAAACGTCCATATACCCATCAACTGTGCTCCAACAGTGGCTGATGAAGGATGTTTAGAGTCTGTCACAATCCTTTTCTAGTGGTGACAGCTAATTTCAAGTCCAGCATTACATAGCTAGCTAGAATTACCTTTTCTGTTTGCAATGTTCTGCACTGATTTTCTTCCCCACATGCCATTTTCTTCCCCATTACTGCATGATCCTTCTCTTTCCAGCTCTACTTACGTGCAAGTTGGGCTATCTTGAATACTGTTCTACCAGAAGACTTTAATATTTATAACCGTCTTCAGTTCATTTATGCATATGTATCACAACCTATAAACCAGCACAGATCCCTGACAGTGTTTTCTCTCCAGCACAAAAATCAATTATATGTTTCCTATTTTTTTTCTAGCCTATCATTAAACTACACAAGGCCCTCTTTTACATGGCATCTTTTTTTCATACTATTTGATATGACACTTTGATGAACTCTTGCAAGATCTAGTTATGTTATACTGACTGTATTGTCCTTGCTCACCTGCTTCAATTGTCTAAAAAAAAAAAAAAACAGAAACAAAACAAAAAAAAATTTGTAATAATTTGCAAGACATGGCTTTCCTTTGCCAAGGCTGTGTCACACTGCTTTTTCCAGTACACTGAATTTACCTATACATTCTAAAGGTATTCTTTCTTAAGACCTGCTAGCCTATAGTTCTCTACCTTAGTCCTGTAAAGCAACAAACCCTCCTGACATTAAGTGCCAAAAGAAAAACAGCAATTCCAAGTCAATACAGTCAAAAGGTTACAGCAGTCACTATTTCTCCAAGTAATTACACATCTATTTTTATTTATAATCTTGAAGGAATCTCATTCATGGCTGGCAATTCATTGGCATCAAATAGATTAGTTCCTTCTAGAATTTCTTTCACTTGCAATGCAGCTTTGGATCATTCTTCGGAACTGCCTTCCAAGGAGAACAACAACAGTCATGAGGTTGGCTCACTTCCCCATTGAGACATAAGGTGCACAGAGTGACTGGGTTATCTAGTTAACCTGTACAGCAAAACCTAGCACACCCATCCTGGCAATGGGCTTAAAAACTGCTCCTGTTAAATCCACTCATTTGCAGGCAGTTTCAATCTTGAGAACTGCAGGGCAGACAGATCATGTAACTCATGTGCAGTAGGTCTGACATGTCTAGTTTTGGAGCTTCTGTACACTGCATCTGGGCTGACAGACCAACCAGAGACTGACAACCCCAACCTTAAAACATCTGTGCTGGTGAAAGTATTGAAACTGAGAAAGTTGAGAAGGTTAGCACAGAAAATTCACATGGCTTTTCTGTAACAGCTTTACATACCTCCTTTGCTCCTTTATCAGGTTCACTGGAGAGGGTTAATTAACATTGATTATATACAGTTGTGGGCTTGCTTCTGGGGCGGTGGGTTGGTTGATGTGGATAATGTACAGCTGTGGCTTGTTCCGGCTAAGTAGCTAAATAGCACTGAGGCGCCCAGAAGAAAATGAGCACTGGTGGAAGGGAGAGGAGACCGGAGGAAGAAGAGCCCAGGGATGTAGGGGAGATGAGGCGAGGCCCCAGGAGAAGCTGAGAGAAGAAGGGGGCCTGGATGAGGAGAGGCTGGCTGGAGGAGAAGCCAGGAACCCAG
>JAVJGI010000014.1:78659423-78715925 GCA_035590275.1 Ibycter americanus
GGATGAAGAAACAGCATGGACAGTAGATGAACTTTTGGAACCTTGTGTGGGAAAGCCTTGTTGCAGCATGATAGTTTGGTAGTGCTGTGACAGTTCACCTGATCTTTTATGAGTAAGGTGAACTACTTTTCAAAATCTGTTTTGGTCAGCTTCATTGCGAAGAGGCGTTTCACTTGCTATGGTTTTATAACTTCTTTCTCC
The DNA here is from genome assembly GCA_035590275.1 of Ibycter americanus. Taxonomy (NCBI): domain Eukaryota; kingdom Metazoa; phylum Chordata; class Aves; order Falconiformes; family Falconidae; genus Ibycter; species Ibycter americanus. The sequence continues at coordinate 78,659,625 of JAVJGI010000014.1, forward strand.
TATGTTGGGACACAGCTCACGCTGTGAAGAATGCTTCCAATACCTCTGTGTACTCTGCTGCTTAACCACATTCAGGTGAGGTGAGGTGTACAGGAAAGAATACATCTAATGTCTGGCCCTTTTAGAAGTTCTAAAAATTATTTTAAATTAATTTTGTATCATCATTTCCTAAGGGATTTAGTTGCTTTGTCCCAGATGTCCATTCTCAAATATTCAGGTTATTTGGGAACTTTCTAGGTTTGCTATTTTTCACCTTCACTTTGTCACCATTTGTCCAAGATTGAAGGATTGAACATGGATGTGCTTCAAAATTTCAGCCCTGGAAGACTAGTTCTCACCAATTATACGTTCTTCCACCCTTGTCAAATCTCCCTGTCTTTAAGTTTCAAATAGTCCGTTTCCTTGTCCTATTTTTTTGGTTTGTATCATGCTCTAACTTACCTTTGCAGCTTTCCCTTTCCACCCATAAATCTTACTCCTTCCTTTCAACACCATTTTTTTTTTTTCCCCAGCTCAGTTATTGAGGCTGGGCAGATGATACAGGAGCACATAAGAAAAAGCTTAAGTAGAGAGGTCCTAATATTCAGCCTTCTATTAAAACACCTACTTCAAGCAAGTCCTTCTCTATTGTTTCCTGTGTTGCTGGTACTTACTATAATGTTAAAGCTGCAGCTCCCACCTTCTATGCCAGACCAGGGCAAAAGCAGTGAGGAAGCACCTCCCCTGGAAGCTTCCGACTATGGCATGTACCTTTCACCTGCCAGCTTCATGGACTGCATTCAAATTGGTGCAACCAAGCTAACCCTAACAAGCTGCAAATACACCTTTTTCATTCATCAGTCACATAAAATCACAATATTTAAGGTTTAATAAAATGACTGTATGTGGCAAAATAGCTTCTCCCACACACACTCCTGCTCCTAATCAGTGCTAATTAAGCATCTGCATCATATAAATTGACAGCAATGTAGATTGTGAAGCAGACTTTAACACGTAAATAATGATGAAAGAGATCTTTTGAGCAAAATCAAAGTATCAAGTAGTCATTATGTGTAATCACTATCACAATTTAATGACGTTTTGTGCTGGAGCAGGAATATGAACAGGAGTTAAACTGATATACTTCTTTTTTTTAACCATATGTTTGTCTCAACTGGTTAACAAACCATGAGCCTTCACTTGTATCTTCAGCGGGTCAGTCTAGTGCAAACACAGTTTCCAAGCCAACGGCGGTCGCAATGGACATGAGACGTGAGGATGTCATGTTGTGGCAAAGATTCTAACAGTTATCCTTTTAAATTTGCTGTATCTGTAAGTAACAAGGTTAAGACTGGAAAGCCACAATAGGATGCTGCTATCATCCCATCGCACAAACAAATCCACACCCTATATATATACATATATATGGGTAACCACAAGTAGATGTGATAGATGTGATGGAGTAATACACAAACCCTTCTTAAAGAGGTAAAGGGGAGGCAGATGAAGGAAGAATAAGATTCCTCTGCTCCCATAGACCTAAAAGCAAGGAGAAATTCTATCTGCTTTTAAACTTTGTGTATTTGTAAATGCTTTTATTTTGTGACCATTTCAAAGGATAACTAAAAGAAGAATCCATTTTGTCCAGCATCATAGCCTTAGCCGACAGTAGGTTTGCAACCATCAGTAAGCTCACTGACTTGAATAGGTTTCTTGATAGCAAGTATTTCTGACTAGCATTTTCCAGGGGTTCAAGCAGTAGAAAGTAGTGTCACTAATATTTCAATACAGCATTGAGAAATAAGCACAAGAGGAACAAAATAAATAAAAGAGGACAGGAAAACTGAATTATGAAAAACACTGACTTCCAAGCTGTCATTTCACCCAAAACTTTACATGAAGGGGACAGAACACAAAGGACATACTAATCAGAAAACACTTTACATAATCTTTAGAAATATCAGACTTCACAGCAGCACCAGTTGCGTTCAGGGCATAGACTAATGCCACAGGTATCCCTAGGGCCTGTTTGCATGTCCTAATACAGAGCTCTTGATGTATGAGAGCACGTGAGTCAGTACCCTTAATTTTGAGGGTCAAGCCAGGGAAATTTTTTTTTATCTCTCCCTTTCTCACCTTTCTTCATCCAGATTTCTCAGAATTTCCCCTTTCCCATATATCTCAAAATGAGGTGGGGAGAAAATCGGAATGTCTTTTTCTCCCTGCAAAAGCCATACTTCTTGAAACAGACTATATCTCTATTCCACCATTCTGCGAATGGTAATGTGAATGGTGGAAAGGTATCTGGCACTTTCGGTTATGATCATCTTATGCTATTTCCTTGCATGAACTGAAAACGTGGATAAGATGAGCTGACTGCTAAATTAAGAAAGGAAGCAATCATAATATTGTCCCTTAGTGACAACAGTTGTTGAGGAAAAAGTTAAAAACAAAACAAAGTACAAATACTTAAATTTCCTCACCAGAAAGTCTGGAATTTTTCACTTTGCTGCATCACCTACAAACGTGTATACTCCAAACACCTGTTACATTAAAACAGGCAAATTAATGGCCAAATGTACAATGCTTAGTAACATAACGATTATTTTGCTAGATCAAACTAATGGCCCACTGCAGTGCTGCATGGATGGAGATGACAGTGCAAGAAGCCACAGTCATACAGGTGCATAATCATCACTTCACCACAAAGGCCTTAACCCTATTTTCTTCTCTGTAGCTAAACCACAGGAAAACTGAAAGTTTACATTCCCGACATAATTTGTTTGCATTACCCACAACTTGGGATATTCTGGCTACCAGTACACAATTCCACTCCCTCTTTGCTTGTTCTAAGGTTCCCAGCTTTAAAATAAAAAATACATTAAAATAAAATGCCACCCAACCAAACCACCCCGTTCCCTACCCTATATACTTCATATCCAGATTTGTCCAATTAAAAATACTCTTAATTAAACATTCCCAGATAATCCGTCAGACACTATAGCATATAAACAGCAATTTAACAACCTTTTCAGCAAAATTCTGAACATTTTGGTTTGCTTTGTTATTCCATAGTGAAACCAAATACTTGGCTTAAGTCTGTGCCTATTTTTAATGGCCTGTTTTTACTCTCCCATTGATCTGTTGTCATGTTTAATCAAGATGACAAAAAAAAGAGTAGCAAGTAGGGTAAGCTTCAAGTACTGCACATTTAATTACATGAAGGACTCAGTGGGGAGGAAGAGGATAAATTGACCTTTGTATCAGTTTTCATGAGCTTAGGTGTCCTTTTTAGCCTCCCAGAATGTTAACCCTGAAAGTGGGGAAATAAAGTGATTCTATGTTTGAATTAAACAAAAGGCCACCCTGGGGAATGGTCTTACTTTTGCATATAATTTTCTTTAGAATATTATTATCCAATAAAAAATATAATAAAAAATTGAGAATACAGGAGACTACAGAAGGGTAGAACAAGAACAACTGTGACAAGCAGGTATTTTTAGGTTTTTCTAGTCAATGACTCACCAGCACAGCACCTCCCATCCTGAACAAGATGCACACACACATAGAGGTACAGAACTATTTTATGCATTATTTAAAACATCACCACCACAACAGTAGGATGTATCATACCATGCAGATATACTGCATATAGAAACGTGATGCTTTGATTGTTCAGTGGATATGCCAATTTCGACAGGGATTTTAAAAGTGTCTTAAATTCTATATTTCTCATCCTTAAGAAGCTTGGAAGTAACTTCTTTCTTCCAGATTCTAGCCATTGTGATCTTTATTCTGTGCATATATCTCACTAACAAACAAATGTGATTGATCTGGTGAGAAAAGGGCATGCAAATCATGCTACACAGATCACAAGAACTGCACCAAACTGAGTATTTTAACTGAATGATATTGTTAAAAGCATAATTAGTTTATCTCTTTTTAAAACACACAGATATCAGATGAGTACTAGAACTACTATGGGGATGGTATGTGAGCCCCATTTTGCAGTTCCCAGCAACCTATTCTCAGATGGTACCGTGTGTGTATATATATATATCATTTCATCTGAAACGTCAAACTTACAGATAGATCTTGGATATAAGAAACTAAAAACGATCAGAAAGAAAAAAGCCCAAATTTCCCACTGAGACCTGTGCAAGCAGGAAAAGCTCTCTAAGTTATTTATATTTTGTCGACATGTAAGTACAGTTTTACAGTATACAATAACAATCATTGGTATTGTTTATATGGCTGAAATTTGGTTTTATCCTGACAGCAAGCACAGGTAACATTCATAACAGAAAGCAAGGGTATATCTAAACAGCTCATGTAAATTTCAGAAAATTAATAAAACAGCAGATTTAGCAACTACGTTCTGCCAACCCTCTGCAAATGCTAGAATTTTATGCAGATTTTCTGCAAAGCAGATGTGTGTTAACTTTCAGTAGAATGGTAGGATGATTTATTAACCATGTAAAGGACAAGAATGTATTTGGTGTTAAAACTAGGGACAAAATAAGATAGACATATATATGAAAAAGTCTTAATCTCATTTGGTTTACTATAGACTTCATTACTAAAGAAAACAAATCTATACAGAACAATTCTTTATTACAGCACGGTATTTATTACAATGGCAACTGCATGTTTTAATCATGTAAGAGAGCTTCCCTACAGAGGGTGAAGACCTACTTAGACATCATAACTTTCTGCAGCAGACACCAGAAAGTTCCTTCACAAGAGGCAGTCTGAGAGCAACCATCTAAGTGGAAATAAACTCATAAGCAACACTGTTTTCAGGTCTACATAAAGCCTCTTGAATTGGTATAAACGTGGGGAACGGAGGCAGACAGGCAAAAACTATATGAATTGTGCGAGGATTTACTGCAAGGACTAAGGTAGCTGCAAAATCCACTACGGGCACTGCCCAGTCTGGCACAGGTATGCGCCTCCAATCACGCAAAAGAGTAAAGGGGTGCAGCTCCCCTCTTCGTAGATCAGGGCAGCATCAGCCTTTGCAAAGCATGAGAGTAGCACAGCTGTGTACCTGCACAGGCCCATGCAAAGCTCAATTTAAGCCATCTCACACAGCAGGAGGAGTTTTGCCACAACACGTGTGCAGCATGCTTTGATGCTCAAGCAGGTTTAGCTGCTTGGAGCTCCCCTGTGCTGTGGCTACTCTGCAACCACTGAGCCATTCTGCTACCAGGTAAACTACTTTAAAGTTTACTTTGCAATGTCTACACTGAATTACTTCCTAACTTCAGGTTTGCTTTACTGCCTTTGCTGCAGGAAGTTCAGCTGCTGGTGGGAACCCTTTCACTGTCTGGCCACTGGTGCCAAAGATCTGTCTTGCTGAGCAAATGATGAAACGAGACCCTTCTCATTCTGCACTAACAAAAAACACATTTTGCTTCAATACATAACTGAGGTGCTGAAGGTGAAGTAATTCAAAAACACCTCACTAAATTTGATTGCTAAGTGTATTATATTTATTAGCATGGTCACCTGAGACATCATCTAAATTATCTTTAATCTTAAAAGCTAGACTAAGATTTTAACTGTACAGTACTTAGACCTTTGTACAAAGACCATTATGCAATTGCTATCGCAAGTATCAGTGCAGAATGGAGTACAGGGAAGGCTCAAAATGGGGGAAGAAAGAAAAATAAAAGCAAAGGCAAGCATAGCAATAGAGGCACAAAACAAACATCCTGAAGACTAAAAATGAGAGAACATTACAGCCAGCTCGCATCCTCACAAACACCAGCCCAGCACTGTAGGCAGGAGAATTCTTTAGAAGCCACTTTCTAATCTGAATTGGAGGTATATACATGAGCAAATAAATGAGGGTGCTAGAGCTAAGGAAAAGCTCCAAATAACTTCAGTCCTCAGCAGGTAAGCATGAATATTGGTCGCTCAATGAAACACTGTCAAGAACTATGTTTCCCTGAACACCCTGCAGGCATCCCCTTGGACTGCTCCCAGGGCCACACCCATACACAGGAGGGCTCCCCAAAAAAGCCCTGGGGCTCAGGAGCTGCACCTGGTTATTGAGATAACAGCCCACCAGAGATGCACGTGTGAAGACAGGTACTTCATACCAAGCGGACTTATATTTTGGGGAAAATTTCCTATACAAGCAGAGTATGAAGGAACTCAGCATCTCATGTCTTTAGTCAAATTTAAAGCCCAGAGACCTCCAAACAAATAAATACAAAGCATAATTTGGTTAATAAATAAAAATTCACAAGGTGAGATATATTTCTTTCTTTTCTTTCTTTACACCTGTCTTATTTTTCCTATCCATATCTAGATTTAGTTCTTTTTGTTGATCTTTTCTATTTCTGGGATCTTCCCAGCTAGGATGATTAGGAGATTTGCCCTCCACCCCCTCAGAAAACAAAGAGGGATTTTATAACCTCACTCCATTCTTCATTTTTGACAGAAATTTTTCAACCAGCTCTCCATCTTATAAAAACAGCTCTTCTTGGATTGTATCTGCTAAACTCTCTACAGTATTTTGTGGTCATGAACTGAGCAGGCTATATACTGAGGAAAGAAGTATTTCTATTCCATTTCATTCACCTCTTCAACTAAAGAACTGTAATCATACTATTGTCTCTCCCCATCACTTGGAAGTGTCCTTTCATTTTCAACCATTTGTATTGTGTCTTTGGACTTCTTCTAGAAATGAGGTGAACAAAACTCACTGCTCGATGAATTCATGGCTTAGTGAAGTGAGAGTTCTGCCATTGATTTCACTAGTGCTAGGATATCACTCAGTACGTACACAGTCTCATTTCTTCTTGCCATTTATTTCCCACACTCTTGAATATACATGCTATTTCCTCTTCTGACAGTGTCCAAGAGCAAGCCTTCCTTCTGTTATCAACCCTCACTTGGTCTCCTCTGCATGCAGTACTATCCCTTTGTCCATACCTCGCATTTCTCTACTTGGATCCTACTTCATTATCCTGAGCAGGAAGGTTTGGTTTGGTTTGTTGTGGTTGTTTTTTTCTTTTTGGCCTGGCAACACCAGTAGACTGCGTGGGGGTCCTTGAGCAGAAGAGAACAGGCAAGCACTGTTGTACACAGCACACTAAATACAGCCAGCAATCCTATTCAGTGGCACTGCCTTCTCTGAGAGCTACAGCAGGAGACCCATTCCCCAGGACAACAGATCTGGCTCCTCTTTCATTTCTCTGCTGTCCCTCAAGCTGCACTAACCTACCAGCAGTGGGAAGACAAGGAAGCCCTGTGCACAGAGGGCAGGTACCAACACTGTGTATTTCCCAGGCAAGCTTCAGCCAGTGTCCCAGAACAACAGGGACAGCAAAGGCATGGTGTTATATGGGAGACAGAGACACGTGCTCTGTTTTGCAGCAGGACTCCTTGCCTGACCAGCACTGGTTTACCCTGCAGAGCCAGCTTGCCTGCCCTCCTCCCACAGACCATTATGGGGCTCACAACGCAGGCAGGTGAGCCCCTATCCATTGCATACCTGCCTCTGCTTGGTCATCACAGCTCCATCCCACCTGTGCTAGCAGGGCAGATTGCTGTGGAGCCAAACATAGACAAGGAGCACAGGGTGTCACAGGTGCCCATGGGAGGACAGGGAGGCCACCCAGGCTGGAGACCCCAGGGCACTTAAAGATGCCAGAAATTATGCGATGCAAAACTGAATTTTGCTGCCTGAAGCAGGAGGCCTTACCACACGTTTTGCCCACACTGCTGAGGAACCTCGAGGTTCCTCTGTGGACCATTCTGAGAAGTTGCAACACAAACACTGTTAGCTGAAAACTAGGCAAAAAGCACTACATAAATGAGATGTACCAATACATGCACAAAGAGCTGGTAGGTAAAGAGGGAGAAGTCAAGGGTCTTTAAGCGCACTTTAAGTTTCTGGCTTTTGAAGGCCCAGTAAACATCAGCCTAATGCAAATGCAGCATTACCAGTTCGATGCATTCAAAACTCAAGCCTCACGCTCAGATTCCTTTGTGATTTTACAATGTAGAGTCAACATAAACTGACACTGTTACTTTGAATACCTAATACTTTTAAGACAGGCACACTTGTTTAAAAAGAAAATGCATTTTTACAAATAGATCATTCTAAAGGATGTGTATTGTCTATGCAGAACATGCACTTTCAGTTATACATAGCTGACACTTAAATGCTGTGTTATTGCTGACTTCCCTTTCTTAGCACACACAAACACACTTTTTCCTGGTCTTAATACCTCACTGGATAGGACTTCTTCAGTCTTATTTAGCATAATGAGGAGAAAATGCTTTGAAACCAAATGAGGGGAAGAAAATAATAAGGCTACACACATTATGCTTTTACCAACTTTAACGGCAGTTAAGCAAAGAAATGATCTGCCTAGGGAGGAAATTGAGGGACTGTCATTAGATGTGTTAATATGATCAATGCAATATTTTAGGGACCAACACACGGGGGGGGGGAACAGAAGGGAAAAAAAACCCTAAAAAAAACCCCAACCCACTCTTCTTGCTCCAATTAAAGGACAGAACAAATGACCCAGGAAGTGGAGAACAGAATGTCGGCTCAAAACCTAAAAATATAAAGCAGCATTTTTTTCTAGCTGTAAGGAAGAAACAAATACAAAACCGAAAACAAGTAACTTTTTTTAAAACACTGAAGCTCACCTGGTGTTAAAGGCAGAAAGTAGCAGCTATTTTTGTCTTTCTAAATGCCCTTAATGCATTTTCTAGTGGTTTATCTTCTAGCAGTATGCTTTTTGTGCACTGTACTTCAAGTGACTCCACTTAAATAATAAGGTCTTTGAACTGACCTTGTAAAAGTCTTCCCTTAGAAATGAACTTTAAAGGTCAGCCTTATAGGGAGAAAAAAAATCTGGTTTCCAAGCTGCAGCTTATATCTGCAGGTAAGGGGCGATTTCGTTGCTTGCAAATGAGAACTATAAAATGGAAGCAGACTGATTTTCATTTTAGTTAAGGAAAATTAAACTAAAAATCCTAATAGACTCCTTACCCCTTTGCCACAAACAGACTTTCCCAGATAAATAATCCACTGGAAGTGCACTTTTCAGGCAAATCGGTCATTTCACATTCATGTGCAGAGCCACTGCAGGCTTAATGTGAGGACAGCAAAAACACCTTCCCTCTTAAGACCTGCATCCTGTCCTCCACAGCATCACTCAAGGAGTTGCCTACAGCAGTGCTTATGCCCAGCTTTTCCATGGTCAAAAGGGATCATTTCCCTAGACCAGTGCTAGCAATGCACAATGCAAAAAAAACGTTTGCAGAGCAAATACACAGCTTTTTTTCTGCTGGCCACAGACTGTGAACAAGGGAGAGGTACAGGTGCCTTTCCTTGCCTCACAGCACAGCTGGCAGTGGGATCACCACCGGCACAGAGGGTGCCAGTGCAGCGGCTGGGGAGATGGAGGACCACCGTGGCCTCTTCGCAACTTCCCCATCCAGCGCCACATCCGTCTTCCTCTCAAATGTCATTGGCCCAATTGAGGAGAAAAATAATTAGTTTCACTCTACTTCCTGCTAATTACAGAGTGTATAATCTGCCAAACGATGTACACGCTCATGTTGGCTGTGGCCTGCTGCCTCCCCCTGCTATCACAGGCATACTCACTCTGAGGCAGGCAGCGAATGGCTTACCACTGACAGCTGGCAAACCAGCCTCTGGGAATAAAACATTTTAGCACTTCATAAATTTCTAACAAGGTTTCAAATTGCTTCAGTTTCCCTCCTCTCAGCTCTGTCAGCCTAGCAAAGGAGTTGGGGGGGGCAGGGGGGGAAGGAGGTGAGCACTAATTAAATCTGCAGCAGAAAAGTACAACTAGTAAGATAGTTCATTATTTTTAATAAGTAGCAATTAGACCACAACTCCAAGGAAAGTTGAATTCTTCCTGCAATCCACTGGCAGCATGGGAAAGCCAAAATACATTCTTCTGCCTCAAATTTTTAACATAGGAACAAGTAAAGCGCTTTAAAGCACAGCTGCATGACATGTTTAAACTTAATGAAAGGTGGCACACCGCACTACGCACTTGAAGGGAACATGCAACATTAACATTAAGGTTTCATATCACTATTCAGATAACAAATGGTTTCCAAATTCCTCCATGAAGCTGCCATAAGGATAAAAAGCTGTATTATCATTATTATTATTGATTAGACAACATACTACGTTACACCAAATCTGACATCCTGTCATTCCTATTTCTACAGGAATATAGCTAGAATAAAAATAATAGGATGCAAACGGCTATTGATCATATTTATAGCACACTACCTCACAGGTGCAAGCCAGCAACTCTCCTTTCAGTATGAATATAAAAAAACAGAGGGACTGATTTAGAGGCCAAATGTCCCAGAAAACCAATTATTTGTGCATTTGACAGTACACAAAAGTTGTAAAAGGTAGGGATTTTACACGGAAAATAGGATTATAGGAAAGAGGTAAGTAGAAATAGGTACTATGAAAAAATAGAATACATGTGTTTAACAGGAAATAAACACCACAGTAGAATAATAGCGCCACATTGTTATACTTCTCCTTTAGTCAAAATTGACCCTTAGTACATGTGTCCTCATTCTACTAGTAGCGGAAACAAAAAGCCAGTATCTGTGAACAAATAGATTCATTTTCATTACATTTAGCACTGCAAAGTCAGAATGGTGCTGCTTTCAACTTGAGAGGGGACAAAAAAAAAAAGAGCAGAAGGGGCAGAAAGGTATGAAATCTGGGCTCTGCCAGACATAACAGTCTTCCAGTACAGTGCAAAATCCTGCGGGAGGGAACTTAAGACAAAAAAAAAACCCCACACCTAAACCCAAAACGAATGCACAGCAAAGGAGATCCTTTTATTTTGCAAGAAGAAAGAATTTGCCATCAGGACCACCACTTGCTGTGTCCTCTTCTCAGTGGAATCTCTAAACACAGATTCTCTTCCAGAAAAAGATACTTACTTGAAAATATGTTTACTTTTAAAGGAAGGTTGAGTATCGACAGAAAAAGGCATGCTCTCAAATATTTGGGCACCTTCATTAGAAAAGGCTGAGGCACTGAATGCCTTCTTTGTCTCAGTCTTCACTAGCAAGACAAGACTTCAGGAATCCCAAGCCCCAGAGACCAAGGGGAAAGGCTGGAGCAAGGAAGATGTAACCTTGGTGGAAGACTATCAGGTCAGGCAATACTTAAGCAAACCAGACATACATAAATTCATGGGCCCTGATGGGGTGCACCCATGAAGTGCTGAGGTGGTTGGCCAGTCCCACATTGGGAGGCCATACTTCATAATCTTTGACAGATCATGGCAATTGGGAAACATAACTGAGGACTAGAGAAAAGCAAATTACTCCTATCCTTGAGAAGGGCAAGGAGGACAATGCAGGGAACTACAGGCCACTTAGCCTTACCTCGATCCCTGGTAAGGCGATGGAGCCTGGAAATCATTTCCAGACACGGAGGACAAGAAGGTGATGAGCAATAGCCAGCATGGGTTTACCAAGGGGAAGTCACGCTTGACCAGTCCGATAACCTTCTACAGTGAAATGACTGGCCTGGTAGACAAGAGGAGAACAGTGGATATTGTCTGCTTGGTCTTCAGTAAGGCTTTCAACACTCTTTCCCATAAGATCCTCATAGAGAAGCTGATGAAGTATGGTCTGGATAAGCAGACAGTGAGGTGGATTGAAAACTGGCTGAAAAACTGCACCCAGACTGGCAATCAGTGGCACAAAGGCTAGCTGGAGGCCAGTAACTAGTGGTGTACAGCAGGGATCAATACTGGGTCCAGTCCTGTTCAAGACCTTCAGTAATGATCTGGATGGTGAGGCTGAGCATACCCTCTGCAAGTCGGCAGATGACACAACTGGGAAGAGCTGCTGCTGCACCAGAGGGTCGTGCTGCCATTCAGAGGGACCTTGACAGGCTGGAGAAATGGGCTGACAGGAACCTCATGCAGTTGAGCAAGGGGAAGTGCAAAGTCCTGAACCCAGGGAGGGAAAACCCCACGAACCAGTACATACATGCTGAGGGCCGCCCAGCTGGAAAGCAGCTTTGTCTAAGATGTAAAGTGCCTTTACCACATAAAAGTGCCAGGGGCCCTTTCTGGGGGGAAGCAGACAGCAGTGGAGGGGTTCAACTACCTTAGTTCAAATATTGCAAAGAGTTTTGACAGACGAAAAACTTATCGCCCCTAAGTTCAAGCTGTTTGGCCCCAAGTTTAAGACAATATGCAAATTAGATTACATTATTATGTTTCATCTGTAAAGTCATTTCACCACCTTTTTCTTAACTCAGAAGCTCATCCACAAAAACTATACAAACTTTTCTTCCTCATTTCTAACATTAATTTACTATAATTTAAAGAACTCACAATTCATCCAATTTTGTTCTGTTGCTGCTTCATCAGAGATACATACAAGCAGGAGGGGCGTTAACAATCAGAGCAGAGACAGGGAAGAAGGTGAAAGATGTAAGAGGAAGAAAAGCAGAAAAAGAAGAGGATGAAAAAAGGGGTGAGGGGAAGTGAAAATGAAAACAGGGCAAGAGAACAGTTGCTATGAAAATGCATACAGCATTTCTATCAGATTTCAATTCTAAAAGAGATCAGAATTGCAGACTTAAGTCAACTGAACTAAATCCAAAACCTTTACTTCACTGCCATTTCTCAAGCATGGACCCGAGAGTCCTCAAAAAGACACCTTCTGAAAAACAAGACCAACCACCAAGCATGACCTCATTGCTTTGCTGTGAAAATGAATGGCAAATACATTTTAATCTCACTTTTGCTCTTAGTTTATCATCTTACCCAAGAGACGGCTCAAGCTATAACTATGAAGACATTCAGTGCTAAGTTGTGATGGAGATCTGGCTGCTGCACTGTATGCTTTCTAGCTGTAGGATTCCAAGCAAAAGAGGTGCTCGTCATTTCAGCCATAGCAGTGGAAGTCCAAATCAGCAAAATTCAAGCAAGAAATAAAGATGTATTTAAAACCAAGAAACAGAACTGAGAATAACTAGCCATTGGGATAGTGCACCAATCTGGTTACTGAACTGCTAATCGCTTGGAGTCTTTAAATCAAGACTGGCTGCCTATGGAAGCTGGGCCACTAATAATCAAGCATTAGCTGTATGGAGGGGAAAAAAAATCTTAGAAAAAAAAAAGTATTAAAAAAAACGTTCAGGAGATCCGAAGCGTCTCGGGAAATAAACCTTCTGTGCTATTAAATAATGGAAGAGGCAATAACAACTTTAAATACAACTCCTTCTCCCCAGATGAGGGTATAAAGGAAAAACTTTATTTTGCTAACAAGAAAAAAAAAAAAAACAACACCAAAAAACATACATACAAAACATTTTTATTCTGACCTAAAAAACAAAAATAAAAATGAAGTTTTGTATTAATGAAGACACAATGGAACCTGATAACTTTATTCTGAAAGCATATGTAAGAGGTCATTTGCACTCATTTTTATTGCACTTTTAAAATGAAGTGATGAAAAAAACCCAACAATGCAACTTCACTGATCATGTCATTTAATTAGAACTGGGTTTAATGTGGAAAACTGTTTTGACAAAGTTTTGATAAGTTACACCTGAAGCAAGTCTCAATAGCAAATACAATTAAGAAAAGAAAGTGATAGTGTATCAGCGAGGGAGGGAAAAGGACATTCTATGTTTGTGCCAATAAGGACAGGATTTTCTTTTCCCTTAATTTTTGCAGTTGCTAAACTAAAAAACCCAAACAAACTAAAAAAAAAACCAACTTCCTCTCCCCCCCAAAAAACCCCAAACAAAACAAACCACCAAAACCACAATGACTGCCACAAACCACCTCACATCATGAAAGTGACCACACCAATGTGCTCCTGCAAGGTTCACAACCGAGTTTTGAGGAGAGTCCAAATTCTGCCTGCTTGAGTATCACAAACCATGGGAAGGACAACTTCAACATCAAAACTGGCGGTATGTGAAGGGGTGGAGGGAGTTCTCATCCTTTCTTCTCATGACAGAAGTCCATGCCCTTATGCCCTCAGAAGGGGTGCCCAACCCAACCACTCTACAGTCCAGCCCACCACATGCCTGCACGTACACTTGCATGGCTCCAATTTAGGATCCCTTCCCTATGCACATCCCACATCATCACCGGCCTCTGAGCACGGAGGGTGGACACCCAGGCACCTCTCCTCACATGCACTGCTGGCATGCCCTTGGCCAGTGCTGTGGATTCAGGCTTAGCAGATCCCATGAGGAGGCTGAAGCATCACTGTGCACAGCGTCGCATTCAGCTCTCCACACTGCCAACTCACCAGACGCTCTTACCCGTGTGTTACAGAGCAAGGAGCTGTCACCCCATATCGCTGTGCCCCAATTTGGGCACCTTTAACCTGATACTATGTGCATTGTTACAACTTGCTCCGTGTATTAAAATGAATAGGTATACAAATTGATAACTTTTTTTCAGCCTACAAATTTTCCGTTTTAGAAACAAAGAGATTTTCCTCTACAGAGCGTGTCCTCTTCCCGATTAGACAAGTCTCTTTTTGCAGGTAAGAAGTCAGTAAAGACATTACAGGTTAACACCAGAAAAAGTTCACCTTTACCTAAATTCTCCTATCACCAGATAAGGTCAAAATAAACTATTTCTGGGTCAGTCCAAAGGTTTTTCTTTATCCTGGAACACATGCTGCTTCTAATCCCTGGTCTCATTATAGCCAACAACACATACATAGGCTTAAGTAACCTGCATTACATAATTGGAGAGATACTGTCCTAATAATTTCCTGCAGAAGCACCAAGGAAACGTACCCATTAAGAATGAGCAACACACATCATCTCATCATCAGAGCAAATTAAATAGCAGGACAAATGTGTAATTGGCAATATTTTGTGTAGCACAGCCGGAACAGAAAATATAATTGTGTCACTCTTGCCTAATCTTCCCAGGGCAAGCCGCAATCTTCTCTAGTTCAAGCCCCGTGTGCACAAGGATGACGCGAGCCTGGCAGCGCTCCTGCAGCAAGTTTGACTTTCATCTTTGACAGGCAGCAAGGCTGAAGAGATTAATGGGTCTGTCTACAGGCTGCCTGGTTGCTGGTGCTGCCTGCATGTGAATGCTGGCCCGCAGGGGTGCCTAACCCTGCTGCAACCCCTCTTCAAGCCTTTACCCTCCTCTCCCACATCAGTGCGTAACTGAGCCGCACGGCCGGCGCTGTCACGATGCTCAGACCAGGCACATCTCGCAGTTCAGCCCTGCTGTGCCCCACCCAGCCGCTAACACATCTGGACACATGTGTACAGCACAACTGTGTGGCTCAGCCCCACAGCCCCCCTCCCCGAGGTTGTGGGTGGGAAGAGGGTGGGCAAAAGGCAGCTAGCCTGGACATCTGGCACATGAGCTTACAGGCAAGTGAAGTCAGGGTGCTGTGCCACAGTGCTGCATGAGTTAGTACATCAGCTTTTGGTTTTATGTTTGTAAATTTAATTGCTCACCAGGATAGGAAAATACTAGTGGAGGAAAGCAGTATGGCTGAGGCCACTGCGTAACAGTAGCACATACTACAGGTGTCAGCCTGAGATCAGTTACCGCACCTACAGAGTGGAAACAAAGACTGAAGGCATCTCATGCTTGCTTTATGTGGAAACCAGTTGCTTTGCTGGTCCTGGCCTTTTAATGCCAAAACACACATTCATTCTTTCCCTGGGTTCTTTGCCTTTCCTATGCCCTGCCCTGACAGAAATTCCTCTTTACTGCATAATATTGTATTCCATCTGGTTTTTATTGTCTATAATAATCTTTTAATTCCTTGACCTTTCCTTAACCCAAATTTTCCAGATCCCAAATCTAATTTCTTATAAATCATTAATTTAGAAAATCAGAGTACATTCCCATCAAAAATACTAACAGAACTTACTGTTAGCTGTTGAAAACACAGCAAACCCTTCTTCAGCATGAAGATTCAGGCAACAAGCTAACATTTGTAGAGAGTCTTACAAATTTTTGCCATACTATAAAAACAAACAAAAAAACCAAAAAAACCAAAACCACCCTTACTTCTTGATATTGTTCACTGAATTAAATGCAAAGGCTTTCATCTCATTCCAACATCACCTGCAAGTTATCAGAGTAAGTAGGCAATGGAGTATATTTTCACCAGGTTGAGTTCACTTACAGGCAACCCCCCTTCTAAGGGACACATTTGTCTCATTACCCCTACCTTTACACCTACCAAGCTTTGGCTAAAGGATAGGGACCAAGAACGTTTAAGCCCAGATGAACCATTTGTGGTTCCATAAATCTACGTATCTATGGGTTTGCCATGCCATCAAATATTAATAAATGCTTTTAGGTTATTCCAAATGTAGAGACAATTTAGAAGTATAAACCTACTAAAAGATGTTCATTTAAAAAGCTTTCATTCCAAATCTTTTATTCCACATGAATTCTTGCCATTGGAAGGGACTGGGGATTGAAATACTACATGCCTACCTAAAACAGAAAACTGGGAAACCTTAAAAATACGTGCTTTATTAGTGCCTTCAAACTCCATGGGCAATCCCAGCAAAGTACAGGCCCGTGGATGAATGCAGCAGATGTACAGTGACAGAAATTTGATTACCAGGGAGAAGGACACATATATAGGTCAACCAGAATCTCATATACCATCAGAAATATTCATATAGACAAAAGAAGCATCTACTTATTATTCAGTTTACGTATAGATGTCAGAAGAGATGTTAGATACCTTACTATGATTTACAAACCATTATTATACCGTTATGCTGTTGCATTATGAAGGAGAGGTGTTACCTTATGATATAATGAGTATATGTTATGTCTAACATCTTAATAGAGAGCTTTAAGTACATCCATTACTTGGAATGCCCAAGTTTCATTAATCTTTGAACAACAGAATTAACAGCAAAATTTATCAAAAACTTAGCTTCAGTTGAATGCAGGACGTAGACAAAAATTGCTGGAGCTACAAAGTGCCAGAAAAGAATACACACCAGTGACTTGTCTTAAAAAGAATATTACAACTTTCAATATTCATTTAAGTAGAATTTATACATTTCTCCTGATGTTAATGTTCAGCACTCGCAATGTTTTAGGGTACTGTATTTTACCCTGATAAACACATATATTAAAGATTGATTTTAAGGGAGATATTAACATAACATTTACTGCTATTTTAAAACTGAAGTTGAGACTCAAGAGAATGGAGAAGGATGGGGGGCATGTTTCCAAGATGTAAAATGATCTTAGCAGGACAGCTTTTGAGCGGTAATTTTGCTATATATAATTTTAAGACATATTCAAGAACACTTCCACAGACCTCTGCAGCATCTGTGCCCTTTAGAGGATGCACGAAGGGAGACTGAGACTGTTGCAGGTTCTCTCAGTGTACAACAAATGGTCATATCAGGGACAGTGCAATTACAAAACAGTTGAGGGCTGATAAGGGAACTAATGCAGATGTAAAACTAGGAATATTTTAGGGTAAAAATCAACCACTACCTTAACACGCACTGATGAACTGCTTATGTGATTACGATGTCAGACGATACAGCGATACAGGCAAATTTTCCACCCTATTTCCTGAGGTTATATATTCATTCCTGCACTAAAAAGGTGAGCCCCAATGCCGCGATATGTGTTGTAATTATTATAAGTGCACTGACACGTACCTTTCCAAACCAAAACAGTATATTTACATACTACTAAATGAAATGAGCGTTTGCCCTTGCATTTGAAACAGCTGTGTAAATACAGGTATTAATTGTTATAAAATAAAATAGTTGATTCTTTTACAAGGTATGATTGAAAGAAAGCAAAGGACAATATTTTATCAAACAACTTTCATGTATATATAGTATCACATATAAGAAAATTAAATCAAGTGTCAAAAGATGCCAGGCAAATCCCACACAGAACTAAAATAAAATGCTCAATGATTCATTTTTTACTCTATGATGCTCTTTGAAAGAAAATGCATCTCATTTTTGATCAATTATGTTTGTATCTGATGCACAGAAGTCAATGGAGAGATAAACACTGTCCTCCTCCAAGCATAATTGTATCAGAGAGGTACACACTGAAGAAGTCAGAGAGATGTTCAAGTTGAAGCATAACATAGGTATAAGAACAAAGCCGGCTGTGAAAATACTTGGGGTGGAAATTTAGGAGACTTTTAAAGCCAAAATAAAGCCAGTTCTCTCCATACAACTAAAGGGACAAACAACCCAACCAGTAAATTCAAGAGGAAGATTACATGATGATAATGCGATTGATTGCCTGCTGTCACAGAGGGCTGGAGCTGAAGAAACGGGAATTATCTCGTTTCATGTTCTCACAAATGTCACACAAGAATATGACACCAGAGTCACAAGTGAAACAACCACACAAAAGCTAACCTCTACATTTAAATCAAACTGAAGGAACCTTTTATAAAACTCAGTAAGCCCAAGGAGGAAACATTTTAGGGCTAGGGACATAGTCCGTACCGTACTACTCTCTGTTCCAAGTAAGCTAGATTCAGACAAATGTTTCACTACCAGAAGAACTAAACCACGAGTATGCTGACATACTTCTCTGAAGGAAAACAGAGCAAATGAACAAACAAAAGGAAATGGGCAACGAACGCATTTCGTCTCCAAGATCCCAAAAGGTTAACGCAGTCTGGCCTATGCTGAACTTATTTCTGAATATCCAATAGTATGCAATCAATATACAATCATGTCCTAGGCTGCAGCTAGAACCTGCACAACTACTTGCTGGAAATCTGCCTGACATATAACAGCCTCACATTAAAGCTGTGAATAAAATTACTCAAGAGGCATTAGGAGCTCTGTTCACTGCCTATGGAAGAGCCCCTAGCCAGAACAGCAAAAACAACTTCTCCAAGTGTTCATGCTGCTGCAAGACCTAAGGTCAAGAACAGAAGGACTAACATACCAACCTTAGGTAGTATTTAGCAGATAAGCATCTATTTTTCAATGAAGCATGGAGCAGAAATCTTGGCTATAAGCTAGTTTTTCTCCCACACAGTAACACTATCGGCCTTCCTATTAGCAGTCAGCTCCTCCCCTTTAGTCCAGCAGCTCCTGTGGATGCAACTAGTACAGAGAATATTCACCTTCACCCCTCAAAAAAAAGTCCAATTCAACACAATTTTACCATATATTACCCAGAGGTCATCTTACCTCTCCATAAACAGAACATGGTGTTAAGGGCGGGGAAAAAAAAACAAAACCCAAAACATAATGGGGATGGAAGTTATAGCAGTGATTAGAAGTTTGGGTATAGATTTTAACAAAGGTCTCCAATATCTCCAGGCATTCAAGGTTTTCTGTATACAATGCTTGAACTGCACTAAACAGATAAGGTGAGAAAATAAAATGGTAAAACATTCTTTTTAATAATTTTTTTCTGAAATCTTCACATCATTCTGTTTATTCCTATACCTATCCCCAGCTTCTCAAGTGCTTTGATTTAATTTGGTCAAATCTTTATCCATTCTGATTTTATTCATTCAATTTCGTGTTTGTTACAGAAAAGATATTTTAGCCTAGACTACTCAGTTTGTACACAGTTCTCAGAACATTTTTGATTTGCCATCCTCACTTTGAAGTTTCTGGTTCAAGTCCAGAAAATATTCACAGGACATTTTTCTGATTTCTGTCCTGATCTGACAGTCTATCCCTGTGTAACCAGCACACTGTTTCTCTTTCAGTCTGCTGGAAGATCCTCCTGTGAAACTTCACAATATCACAATGTTCCTTATTAATCGCAAAACTTCAACATACAGCTACAAATCACTGGTTACAGCACATTTTAAAAATATTCCACTTGGAGACTCACCATATTAGAACTACTTGACTAGATTTACAAGACTGATGAACATTAGATCATGTAAACTACCAGCTGAATCCCATTTTCAAATAGAGCTAATCAGACATTATTCTTGAACCCAAGAGTAAAGACACCAGCTCTGTAACTAGGGTGCTCACAACTAGGTTGCAAATTCATAATAGTTCAACTACTACATGATTTTGTATACTACATAGGTTATTCTTCAATGACGATTTCTTTCTCTTATATTTTTCCTCATTAAAAAAAAACCAACCAAAAAACGCAAAACCAACCAACCCTTCCCATCATGCAATCAGAAGAATTATTATATGAGGGGAAAACTACTCCCTAGCCAGTTTATCACATAATAAAAAAAGCATCACAGTGCAGCCTGTTGGTACACGGGCCCTTCAACAGATGACCTGAAGTGGTACTACGTCTCGAGAGATGCTTTTTCAGCTTTTCATGCACTAGGTAGTAATAGGGGCTACTACGATTTTCAGAGGACATATTAAAGCAGCTGTTGAACTAGACAAACATACAGGGTAACCCACCATAAGTGACATTTATTTTACTAGCCGCAAAACAAAATATTTGTACCATTAACACGTGATCCATGAGTCTGTAATACAGTCTCGGAAAAAAAGCTAAAATCTCAGACCTCCAAGTGACAAAATAAGTCCTTGGAATTAAAAGCCTCAACAGCTCAGATGAGAGTGGAAGGAAGCCTAACAGCAAAGAGCTTTTATTCTTAGCACTTCTCTTCCAGTACACCTTTAGCCTCAATTTAATTTTAAAATCTTGTTCCACCCCACCCCACCCTCATTCCCTGCCTGATTCTTTTATAAGATGAAAATTAGGCTTTCCAGATCTGCACAAAAATGTACTTGAAATGAGGAGCCGGGGATGAGGGGGAGAGAAAAAAATATTCACAATGCTTTTCCATCAAATGCTTCATCAGAAATGCATACTCACGACCTCTTCTCCGGAAATTCACAACAGGAGAAGGTGGAAGAGGGTTATCAAATCATTAAACGTAGATTTGCACATCTGGCCTGTTGGGCATCAGGACTTCCATGTATCATAAAGAGACAGCATAAGACTTAATTCAAATGGAAACCAGAATACTAAAATTTTTTGCATGAAGTTTTTAAGACTTATAGCAAAATGATCATAAACCCATTTTAAGAATACTGGAACTCCTCAATACACATAAACAGGTCTCATGTTTTGTAAGGTCATAGAGGACAGAACCTATGGTTGAGGTATTCACTCTTGCTGCTAATCTAGCATCCCCAGAAAGCAGTGAGTAACTAATATGGTAAAACACAAGCAGAAGCAATGAATGTGTAATTAAAAGATATTTTTTGAATATCAGTGACTAATTAGTGCAAGACCTCTGGAGACCAAAGAAAAACTTTGCAACCTCAGATGGATTCCAACACCAGAGATCAAGCTGGGAACAACCCAGGTCTTTCTCTCACGTTTATCTTTGATGAGCTGGTATCAAAAGACTTCTTTTATACTAAAAGCTGTATTATTCTCAGGAAGTCTCATTTTATGATTAAGACACCAAAATCCAAGAGCCTCACTCCCATCAAAGCCTACTGACTAGTTAATTATCTCTCCAGTGCGGCTGACCTCCTCGAGGTGGGGGGAGGAGAGAAGGAAAGATGGGGACAGAACTCAGCCCACTGAAGGTCATCATCTAGTGCTCTGTAAGACACCCAACACAGAGCTGGCAAGTAAGTATAGGACCTGCAGGAGGACCCACCTCTACTAGGACAGCTGTTCATGGCAAGGTGGGATATGCCACAGAACTCAAAGGAACACTAACCATCTAGGTTTAGGCAACTGAATCCCTAGCTTGAGCTCTACCTTCAGGATGGGCTCAGTAGCTCTCTGGTCCCCACTGGCTACCATGGCTGGCTGTCCACAGACTACAATCAGAGCTTGCCACCTAACTAACTAGCCACTGTACAGTCACATATAGACAGACACCTAAACATCTTTCACTTTTGATCTCTGATTAGCTATCAACCCTTCCTTACTGTTGGCTTCATTTAATCATACCACCATATCACCATATGGTCTACAGAACCTGTTATCTAACTTTTAAAATACGTGACCTTAAATAAAAAGACATAGATGAAAATGGCAAAACACTACCTGCCTGTCACACTATAGAAAACATCAGGAAAGAAATGTCCACCCCTCTGGAAAGCAATAGAAAAACTACTGCCTGGTGCTAAAATTTCACCTGGAGTACACGTCTGTATGCTAATCACTCACTGCCCTTAAGACAGCTGTATAAATAACTTCATCTTGCTTTCCTAGGTATCATAGTTATGCATGCCTCCCTGTTTGATAATGGTCACCAGATGCTGCTGCTCTGATTCCATCTCTGCTAATTTTGGTCTCCTCTTGGCATTATTCCAGTGGAGTTCAAATAAAACTTTTGTTTCACACCACATTCAATGTATCTCACTTGCAACCATTCACAGATGTAAACATATATGTATTTTGCATATGCTATAGTGATAGTTCCCAGTGAACAGGAAAATTGCATAGCAGAAACTGAAAAAAACAAAACAGGAGACCGTTTACTGAAAGGAAAAGCAGTAATTTGAAGCAATTAGGCCATATTTTGTGCTTGAGAAAAGAGTCATCAGCATACAGATACTACATACACCTCTTTAAACTTGAGGAAAATAAACAGAAAGGCAGAAAAACACAGAAACAAATACAGTCCTAACTGCAGCACCCTTGAAATTATTAAAAGCAAGACACAGGAGTAGAGGGGGTAAAAAAATCAGCATTGGGGATATCAGCATCGTGAATTACTTATAAACACATTTTCCAATGTTCAAGATCTTCCAGAACAGCCAAGTGAGCTCAGGTACTTTTGGGTATTAAGAGTGATATGCAAGGTGGTACCACTGAGCAGAGGAGGCACAAACCTGCTAGTTCTATGGCCCTTTATCTGCCCGGTTCCCACTGCATTCATCATGACTGAGTCCAACACAAATAGTTTCACAAGGTCAAAAATAAAGGGAAAAAACCCTCATCAGTAATACCAAGGAGCCAGTTAGGGCCAGAGGAAAGGAATGAATCATCTTTCGTTACTCTTGAGGAAATGGGGTATTATAATTAATGGGGAAAACTGCATCTATTTCATGCATATAACATGAATGCTAAGGGAATCAAGAAGTTTTTGACAAATTGGACATCGCACACAACATACTTATTAATTCATAAATTAAAAATACATTCTGTTACCCTATCAAAGGAAACTTTGGTTGTTTCTGTCTCTCTCAGCAAACCTTTTCCTTCTCTTATCACCAAAGTTTTTTTTAAAAAAAGTGTTCACATTTTTGAAGGAAAATCATAAAAGACTTCCCATCCATCTTGAACCATCATGCGCCTCTGCATTTCAGATTGAGTTGAAATTTCTAATTGAAATTATTTTTTCATGAGTTAAACTATAAAGGAGAAATAAGTGATACATTTAAATTATTTATTCATCTTATTTATAATTAATTAGGTTTTTCTCTGTGCACAGTCAGGCTATACTAGAGTGTTTGATTTTTAAAAACTTCTCTATCATCAGGCAACAATGGATGACTGCTTTTCTCATGTCACTCTTGTTTTAGTTTGCTCTAGAGATTCAGACAACTCCCATTCACATCTTGGTCAGCTTTAATGCATTAACCCTCTCAAGTCACAAATGACAGCTAGAACTTTTTCAGTGAGAGGTGTTAGGCAGAGCTGTGTGCCAGACTGCGCCTGTACAAGCTGTGTAGAGGTGAGGAGGGCAAGGTTGGGATCAATCCCAGTCAAACTTAAGTCTGTCCTCCTCATCTCCACCGAAGGACAAAAGGAGAAAGTTGTACTGAGGTGAAGAGACCCCAGGACACTTCTGTTTTTGAGCAAGGCGAGCTATTTCTTTTCTTCACCTAAGGGGTGAAAATGAAGGAAAGAGGGGGAACTGCTTACGAAAAGCATGGGAGGCAAGAACTTCTGAGGGCAAATAGGAACAAGCTCTTCCCGACTGTTATTCTCCCAAGACAGTGCCCCAGGGATAGCTCCATCCCACACCGCACGCAATGGGAGAAGCGGCAGAACTTGCCCACGTGGCGCAGGTGGGCCTGGGCAGGCGGCACCAGGAGCTGCTCCTCGGGGCTGCCCCCACCAACCCACCCTCAGCACCGCCCGAGCACTAGGTACCGCGTTTGCTGTCCCATCGTATTTGTCCTAGCTGGAAGGAAATAGGGAGAAGGGGTTTTTTGCACTCTGGTGTTGAGATAATAACTGGCGGGAGGAGGAGTTTAATCCCAGAAGGGCCATCTTGGGGGGCAAAAAAAAAACCAAAAACCAAAATACACATTAAGAATTTTATAAGGTTTCCAACTTCACCTTTTGCCCCCAGTTAAAAATATTAGCTTTAAAATCCTAAGTTAAAAAAAAAAAAACCAAAAAAACAAGAGGTCATGTTTTTAAGATTTGTTCCCTGGTCTCAAGGATTAGAAACATCCCCTCTTCTAAACAAAGGCTGACAAGCACATGTAATCACAGTCCTCCACACACAGGTGGGCATTTTCAAGGAGAAGAAAAAGTATCATGCTGTACAATAAAATCCAAGACACCTTAAAAAGGCTTATTTTTTAAGAGACAAATAAAAGGTACTGCTATTTATGGACAAGAGAAATGTTAAGAAAAACAAAACAAACAAAAAAACACCAAAAAAACTTAGGACTCTATAGTTTTCACGAACGTGTTATTTTTAAAGAAGGGTTTAGAAATTGTTAAACCTCATTTTCTCCCAAGGAGTCCAGTAACAGTGCAACAAAAACTGCATTTCTCCTGCATAAATCACTGAATGTGTGGTTTCAAGAAAGTGGCAAATACTGCAAAGCTAGTAATATATCACCATGCAGTAACACCCTAGTTTTCATACAGAAATACTTTCAGGTTTTCTAACACTTGCAATGCCATGCCTAAATTTTACAATTCACCTAAAACCAGTAAGACTTTATTTTGAAGAATAATGCAAAGGTGTATTAAAATCTGCACCATTGAAGGTAGTGAGAGGAATCAGGTTTTTATGATAACCATTAAAAAACAATAACAAAGATAGCCATATCTTCTAGAAACTAAAGAAGATTATATCTCAAGAAATACCAAGTTTTACAAAACAGCAAGAGGAGCTACAAAACAAGCCAAGAGAGGAGGAGCAGGAAGGGGCAGCAAAGATACGCAGCTCCAGCAGTGCTGACTGGGCTGGCACCTGCTATTTCCCTCTTTGCACCGGGAGGTAAACCATGCACGTTACTACTCTGAGGAAATACGCCTACCAGTCATATAGGACTAACGCAAAATTAATGCATGAGGTGTGATGGAAGGTGCAGTACACACTGCTGCAAGCACACAGTGAAGGGGTAGGGCTCCCCAGCAAATGCGATTGTGGTGCACAGAAGGGTGGTTGGGTTGCTGCAAGGATGGAGAGAGTAGGACTGAGCTTCTAGATCCTGAATCAGCTGAGCAGAGGGGAAAGCAGCAGCATCCCTGTGAAGCAGCCTGCAGGCTGGTATCCCAGTCTAGCTGGAAGGTGTCCTTCGCAGCCCCAGACAGCACGCTGAATTCTGGAGGGCAGAGCTTTACATGAGAATTGTGAAAAACAGGGTTCAGTTCAGGGGGCTCAGCTTTGTATTTGCCCAGCTGGCAGCAAGCCCAGAGGGACCCTGGCAGCACAAATCCAGCAAACAGCCATGATAACCTGAGCACTCCCTATGCCATCCCTCTGATGCCCGCAAATCACTCTCTGTCCTATGAGAAATTTGCTCCTTTTCATCTGCTGGATTCAAACAACAGCTATCCACACATACCACTTCTGCATTGGCTCCGTAAAACCGCACATCCTCAGTCCTCACCCTTGCCACAATCTGCCGTCATTCCTGCAAGACCGCCATGGCCCCAGGACCTGATCTAATAGGAAGCATTTCACAGCAAACCTCCTGCAGCTTTCTCTCTTGCTGCCGGCTCCACTCCTCACCATGGCTGCAGTTCACCAGCACGTCAGAGCTCATACAGCTCCCCAGCACCAGGGATCACTAATTCCTCATGAGGTCTGAAGCCCTGACTGTTGCTGCCCACAAAGGCTTACTGCACCATTATCTCATACATAGTGGTATTAAAAAAAAAAAAAAAAAAAATTATGGACCTCACCCCTCCGCAAAACACAGAGAGAGAGAGAGAGCAAGCTCAGCTATATACACGTACCATCATCACCTTTTTAATATATCTCCCAAACACATCCTGAGAGTACAGTGAATCAGTCAAGTGTCAGGGTGCCAAAGGTCAGCAGCCAAATAAATATAAAATGAAGGACAATGAAAACAGATCACTTCAGATCTGGGGGCCCATCTTTCCTCCACAGTGTGTGGTTTACTGGCACAGCTAGCTCAGAATTTTTAGCAAGCATGAAACGTGAGGGACCCAGCTCTGTGGGACACAACTAAATCTGAACCCAAGGTGAGCTATATGCCATACTGCCATACCTGAAATGCAAGAACAGTTCAATTCTTCTATAAGACAAATATGATTTTTCAGCCCTTCTATGCAAAGCTGCTATATTGCACTGTTTATTTCTAATGTGAAAGTTATACAGAATTGCATGTGGTTCTTCCTCCCCTTAGGGGGGCTCTATTTCACCTTTTGATGTAATCTTGTTTGATGTTTCCCTCACCATATTAGAAATGTTTTCAAAGCAGACAATCTCCTATTGAATCTTCCTCCTAAAATAAAGGCTTATTATGGTTGATGCTTTATGTAGGTCAAGAATAGTTTCACATATCCTCATGTAAATAAGACTTGAAGCAAACAACCCATAGGGATTCCCGTGCCCTCAGGTACTACAATGTCTTAATCTGGTTGGTTACACAAACCCTACCTTTCCAAAAACAATTTTTGCTTTTCTTGGTTGGAAGCACAAACTTTCTTGTTCCATGGCCTAAGGGCTTCTTTTCTGTGTTTGTTTAGTTAAAAAGCTGTGGGTTTGGCAGTCTGCCTGGTGATGGTGTACAGTGCTGAAGGGATTTCAAGTGCTCTCCTATTATATGCAGGTATTTTTGTTATCACAAATATAGTGTTTGATTCTGAACCTCACATTCTACCAGCAGCTGCAAAAGCCACCCTGAAACATTGAAGAGCACCCCTTGTTGGGGGAGAAGACTTATGCTTCCCTCTCTCACAGTGACTCCCTGGCAATTAGCCCTATATAGTAAATCAAGGTTTTTTATCAACTTGTACATGATGCATGTAATCTTGTTGGCTACAAGTAGATGACTCAAGGTAATCAGCCACTCATGTTTGGCCTGCGTTTAACAAAAAAAAAGAAGGATGGAGGGCAGGATGGAAAGAAAGGAAAAGAAGAAATTGTCTCGTGATATCGGTACTGGGCTTCAACTTACATCACGTTACACTTCTCAGCTTTTAAAGACACTTTCAAACAGAAATAGACTAAAATAATACTGTGCAACTGAGCAGTCATAAGCACTTGGAGACCCCCTGTACAGCACATTTCAGTCTCCAAATAGGCAGACACATTTTTGAAACTCAGAAAACACCTGATCAAAACATACATTAACTGCTGGGGCAAGATGAAGTAGTGTCGAATGCTAATGCTAGCCTAACAGATTGCCCTTACAATCCTGATGAATTTTGAGGAATGACGAAACAGATAATAGCAATAACTAATAGAAGAGTGTAAATCATACCAGAAAGAAAAATCTAATTGTTAACTCTGTTATGCAAGATTTATTTGACCTAGAGTTGACTTTCTAAGACTTGAAGATGATGTGTGGAATTCAGTCACTGTGTCCGAATACTGGACTCAGAGTCTTACGGACATAAATCTCCCAGTCAAAAAAATGTAACAGTGAACTTTCTTTGGGTAAGGGGAGCAGGGGCAGGGGTGGAAGCCAGTGTCCTTTTTGTCAGAAGAGAAAGGCTTAACAGCATCCCTAGCTTTTTTACTTATGGAACAAAATTTGCAAAACACAGCCCATTGCTATTAAGAAGCAAAAGCACCTGTAGAAAGAAAGGGACATCTCCCTCATGTCTGGACATCTTCACCAGAGAAGTTTAGAGGAAAAAGCCTTTTTGCTTGTTTGTTTGTTTTAATTAGATCGTACAGTTGACCTGCAGTCCAAATAGATACAGATGGGACCACAACCGGCAGATTTTAAGTCTTCTCACTGATTTTTAAGTGCTGAAAAAAAGGAGATCCTTCATACTAGCTCAAATTCTATGGTTATAAGGAAAAGGGGAGGAAAGTGTCAGGGGAAGACAGGAAGGAGATCCACTCCCCAACAAAAGTCAGTATCTCTTCAGATCCTTCCCCGCCAAGTACATTCAAAATATCACAACACTCCTTGCAGCCATTTTCCTTACTTATACTTAAGAGCTTAAGTCTCCATTGTTTTAAAGCCCACCAACACTTAAATCAGGAAAGTTTCCTTTGGAGAGATGATGTATTTTTGCGAGCACCTATGATGCAGTCATACTAGTGACACCTTTGGCTTCCTCAAATGCCCAATCTGGTCAAGAACCAGATTATGTGGTGAAAGGAGGTATTTTTCTTATCACCAGGGGCAACTTCCCTGTTTCCCTGCTGTTTAGGGCGTACCCACAAAGGCACACAACCTGCAGGCTGGGTGAAGAACACAAATATGGATGCAGAACAGTGACTTCCCATCACACAGTAACAACTTCAGGTTACTAAGAGTCACTCTTTGAAAGAATTAGTAGCATATCACAGGCTCCAGAAAAATCATCCGCCCCTCATCCACCATCACTGTGACACGATACTACCTCTACAGATCACGTAATGTATATTTAAAACATTAAACTATTTAGATACATAAAACAGAGCCTATTCTTCCACTGATAAATACATTTAGCTCATCAACATTAACAGGAGCTTCAGGCAACATAATTACAGAACATAAATAGTTTGGATTAGCCAACAGAAAAGCTGTTGTGAATCAAAAGTACAGTTTAGTTTTACCCCACCTTCCCCTTCTCTCTGCAGCCATCCACATACACTTTTTGCCACATTTTGAGACTGAGAAGCTGCGAATAGCTTTTACTGGTATAAGTTTAAGCATATTTTGCTTTTTTTAAAAAAGTATAAAAACATCAGCAATTTAGAAAAATACACAATTTTGTTAAAAGGTTATAAATACTTCAACTCATTTTTTCCAACTCTACCAAAGTATTTGTCAGAAACAAGCATCATACACAGGAACATGCCTCCAGAGACAGCACACACTTTTGAAACATTCACATTAAAACACAAGCATATTAAGAAAATTCACAGAATTATTTAGATGTGTCCATGTTAATACCAAGCAGATGAAAAGCTGGAAGAAGATGTTGCATGCAAGCAGTAGCACAGAGTTTTGCTGGTGGTAGCCATCGCTGCCATGTCTTATCTAGCTGGGAACAGTCTCACTGCGGCTTGCATCTCGGAACAGCAGCAAGTGGGCGGCCAGCATGGCCTGCCTCCTCCCTCAGAGCACCACCAGCCTGGGTGTTGGGGCTGGATCATCACCGACTAACCTGGTAACCCCAGTCAGCCTGGTCAGCCGACCAGCGGGCATCAGAGCAACTGCTTCCATGACTCCCAGTTCCCAGAATGGGTAAGCATGTCAGTTCTACATTTGCTGCTTAGATGACAAGTATGTGGGTGCAAATTATATTCAGTTTGTAGGTCAGAACTGATGACAGAATCATACAGCTGTAGCTGCAGAGGAGGACAGAGTTAAGGACCCAGAACACTCTCCTGTTCCAGCCCCGGACAGCCCGAGTCAGGGAGATTCGATGTTACACCCCGAGAGAGATGAAGACACAAACGAGGTCAAATGCTGCCAATGTGAGTAAAGTTCAATGGAGCAGAGCGTGGATAAGAAAAGAGCAATAGGAAAAGGAAGAAAGGATAGAAAAGAAGGAAACCCAGCAAGCAGTTGGGACAGTTAGAAGAGATGGTCACCCCCATGGATCCAGCGGCGGCCCATTGGTCCATAGTTTCCTTGTCCATTGGTAGTGGGGTCTCTGGATCACGTGCTTACTGTTCAATGGCGCAGTCTGCTATAGGGTACTCAGGGAGCCCGTATCCCTGACAACGGCACATCCCGCAGGTCCGCGCATGCTCCCCATCTCCGCACGCTGGTTCCGAGGGGCACAGGTGACGGCCGCATGGTCCTTTGTCATGGGCTGTGCATGCCTCGGCAGGTTGAAGTGGTTGGGCACATCTGGACATGTCCCTCAAAACAACATGGCCGTTTTTTGACACTGGCCAACATCTGGTTTTGGGTGGCTGTTTGCTCCTTGTCTGGTCCACAGCTGCCAAGTTCCCTCCAGGTAGCTCTGCACCAAGATCAGCAGGGATGTGAGCAAGCTTTGAGACAGTCTGCTCACAATATGGTCTCCCACATCTCCAGATCTGTGCTTAAGGCTGGTGAACCATCACCTTTCACCCTCTAGACACTGAGAAGTATCACAGCTTCAAGTTCATGATGGAGCCTTTGTAATTCTAAAGAGCACTTTTGCCCATTTCTACCTATATGTAAACAAAGCTTTCATCTTGTTTGCTTTTTAGCTCATTCACTAGCCTCGAATTCCACGAGTGTCCCCTAACTTCATCTTCAAGGCTTTTTTTCTCCAAGGAAGAGGGGAGGGATCAAAAGAAAGGGAGTGCAAGTGAAGCAGAGAAGAAAAATAGTTCTTTTGATAAAGAACAGAACTCACGAGAACACTATTTTAAAGAATAAAATCTAGTTTTACTGGAAATGTGTATGTCCTGAAACTAAAACTTTAATAACTGTCAATTATGCTCAATTATAATTGTTTACAACAGCTGAGAAGCAAGCAAAATTCATCAGTAATAGATAAAATTGCCCAACCCTTGCATACAGTGCAGAGAACCTCAAGACTTCCATGCAAGTAAATAAAAAATGAGGATTAGCCTTTTTTCTGTAGGGGAAACATGCCAGCAAGAAATAGATTCAATAATGTATTTAAAATATCAATTTCTCCTCCACTTTGTCACAGCATTTGTCTGCTTAAGTAATGCATTCAGATATTTCATACTCTGAAAAACAGCTTTCCCCCCTTTATTTCGCAATGTTTAAAATGTTTTGCTTAACTTGGTAAACTGGACATGATCAGATATGTTTGGTAAAAGTACTTATTTTGCATCTCCCAAAGCCTTTGACCTTTTAAATTAAATAACCTATGGAGCTATGTTAAGATATATCACGGGCTACTGTGCTCATAAGCTGCTGCTACTGAATTAATGGTATTAAATACACATACACATTAACTGCGCAGATGATAAGTCAGATGGGGTAAATCTTAGTACCAGTGTTTCTGTGCAAAGGAGTATTTAGCTTCTGTAAAGAGTTTATAAACCTCAATAAATGGCATTGGCTTCAGACTTGACAGACCACCAAGCGCAAGTCAACTGTGAATTCTCTCATTGTCAAATTTAATAGAATCTCAGCAATGGGAGAATCCTCGTTCTGTGCTGCAAACATTCAAAGTCACAGGCTGCTGCTCATTTCTTAATTATGTAAAAACCTATTTAACGCTTATGTTCAGTATGCCATTTTCATCCAACTAAAACTTTTAGGAAGTATTCTTAAATGGAGGGAGATAATTCTCAGTCAGGAATTAATAACAACTGAAAGCTTTATTTTGCACACACCAAAGAGAAAGTTTCTAATTAAATAAAAATAAAAAGTGCTAGACATTTTCCAAATGAGTTTCCTTTCTCTCTTCTTTTTTTTTAAAAAGGCAAGTTCTGTGAACATTTTTGCTTGATCGAAAAGAATTAGTTTAGATAGAGCCTTTCTTCCATCCTCACTTCTAGTCACACACTCGCATGTTGTGTTCAGTATAGGCAGATTCTGAAACAAAGGCAACTGTCATACAGTAATCAAGGAACAAAAATTCACTGGAACTTAATTTTTCCCTAGCTGGTTAAACAATAAACCAACAGGCAGAAATATATTGTAAGCAATCTATAGAAAAAACACAAGAAGTCTTACTCAATTTTTACAATGGACAAGGCTAGTTCACCAAGTTGAGAAAGCTGTAAGAGTTAAAAAAGGAATCTGAGTCTTAGTATTTCATTTAATCTGAGGCTACTACTTGCAGCTCTCTCCATTGCCAGCCTGAATATCACACCCAAGTAATAGCCTAACGTTCCATGTTAGCATTCAGTCTAAATACTATGGAAGGAATTTTTTTTTCTGGTATACATTTCTACTAAATCTTGTAACAACAATACAGGTTACCCAGCACTAGAAACTTGCTGTGCCTCATGCATTTTAACTCTCTCTTCTTCTTCTTCTCTCTTTTGATGCACAAATATCTTATGTAGGCTTATTCTTATTTAGATGTACTACACAAAACTACAGCATTTTTACAGAACCATGATGCCATAAAATATTTATTAGGACAAACAAAAACAGCATAGCTCTTTGTAAAACCATTTACTACCATCAGCTTTCTGCAGCTCTTACAGAAGTTGATTGAAAGAATCCTGTGAGTTCAATAGGACCGAGACAAAACTGACAAGGCACATGTGCCGAACATGCTCAAATTTGAGTAAGCAGCGTAACAACGCAACCTCATTGTACTTTCTTCTCAAATCTCCTTACAGTCTAAAAGATATGTCTAAACAGCAGGGGCACAATGAAGAGGGAACAATCCAGCAAGTTTTCGCCTAGTATCAGCATTTCCTTTGGTTCAGCTGGTAATGCCTGAGGACACTAAGGATTTAAGTTTTGTACAGGACACATTCCGAAACCTCAGGCTAAGCGAAGTGTGTCAGAATTGAGCAGCCTTGTGTGGAAGCTGCTAGAAGGTAACAAACACCATTCCAGTTAAAAAGAAGGGTGGAAGAAATCCATCCCAGTGACAGCAGGCATTTTAGACTATGGTATTTTCCAGAAACTTCAAATCTACGAATACTGCTGCATTAACATTCAAAGACAGGTTTTGAGCTGAGTGTACAGATATGTCAGAAAACCTGCCTACTCATAAAGCTCAAGATAAAGTGTCACCACATTTAAATGTGCTCTTTCGTTATTAGGAGGACAACAACAACAACAAAAAAAAAACATCTCAGGGTCCATTTTTCAGAATGAGAAGATGGGAACAGGAGGAGTAAGGAGAATAAATCTCTTCAGCAACTCCTACAAGGAAAAGCCCAGGTCTCTGTCTTTCCTTAGGTCAAGCTAGTACCATTCATTTGCTTCTACCCCTGTATCCAAGAACAGAGGGACTGCAAGATTGGGGCAGGACAACAGACACCTCCCAAAATTAGGGATAAGGAGCTGAAGCTGGCTGGGTTTTGCAGCCATACCATTGGCCTAGCCTTCCCATGACAGCCCTGTAGCGTTCTCTCCACTCCAAGAAATTTCCCTGTCCTTCACTAGCATAGAGATCAATGGCCACAGGATCTCTCTTCTCACCTGCAGGAACGCAGGACAGGGTCCTGTGGTGGGGAGAAGCAGAGCAGGTTCTGCTTGGCCTCTGACAAGCAATCCTGGTGTTTTGTTCTCTTCTTGCACCTCACAAAATATCCTCTGGCATTCTTGGGAAAAAATGGTTTCTTTCCTCCTGCTCTTGTGTTTCTGGTCTTTCACAGAAGGGGAAGGTTAGCTGGGTATGTCCAGCAGGCCAGGCTAAGTCACATCCATCTTAGCTAAACCTGGCACACCTCTCCAACTTGATCAGGAGACAGTTCACTACAGCAGAAGTGACAGCCCACCCTAGGACACGTCAGGATTTTGGGAACAACCTGAACTACTATCTGTGTCTTCTGGCAGTGCACTGGTTTTGAACAGCAAGGAAATGGTGCAGTGGGGACCAAAAGAAATCTAACAGTTAAAAACTTGTTCCTGTGGTTCCCCCCTCCCCCAGCTAAAAACCTGCTCTCTTTTTGACAGTATCTCCAAGAAACTGTGGCCTAACATTGATAATGGGGGGATGGAGCGAGAAGGGGAAGAGCAGTAGAGTTGAAAAACAAAGCAAAACCACGTTTCTACATCCTGTTGCTTATGCCATATTCTCTACTCTTACTTCATTTTCTTCTCCCTGGGTATGCAGAAGATCCAATTAGAAGATTGTAGAGCAATCAGGAGTTTAAACAAAGATGCGTGAAACTGAGGCATTTCAACACAAAGGAAGGTAAGGACAGAGCAAGTGGCAGTACTTGTAGAACATGATAGGGAACTTCAGTAGGACAAGCAAGGAAAGAGCCTATACAGACAACGTAGAGAAATGATGAAGGCTTCAAAGGCTTGTATTTAGCAAAATAAATTGAGATAGAAAGAAATCATCTTCATCCATGACCCAGCAGCCAGGTGGAAGTTGTCAAGAGTTCAACACACAAGCTGACATGACAAAAGCTCTTCCAAACATCTTAGATACAGAATAGAGCTCTTACTGATTGAAAATACATGAGAGGAAAAAAAGGACACAAGATCTATAAGCAACTGACCATAGGATCTTAGAGTTAGCTTTTTTGCTAGCCCAGCATAGGTGAGACCAGGTGCAAACATGTGCGTGTCCTGCTGTTGAGGATGGGCTTCCACTTGCTGCCCTGGCAGCAAAGAGAAAGGACGGCATGAGCAGTTTTTCCTACATCTTTACAGAAGGTTAGCCAGGCTCCCTGCAAGGAGGCAAAAACTAGGATTTATGTACAAACCTACTGCAGAGCAACAACACTAAAACAAAACACCAAAGACATTATTACCGTTTCATTGAATTTGGGCAGTATGGGGCAGGAGAGAGGAGACAATTATCCTTCTGTAACCACAAAGCTGGAAAAAAATCTGGGAATAGTAAATATAGAAAAAAACAACCCAAATGCACTTTACTAACTCACAGCAAAACCCCCACACGGTACCCACCGTTTCAGCCTGGAGGCAGGTTTCTGTTTCCAGCTGCAGAGCACGAGGCGGCACCACCCTGGGCTGAGCTGCAGCCCTTCCTCAGATACAGGCACTCAGCTTCACAGCTGAAGCTTGGGTCAGTGAAGATGACACCATCCTCCCACTAACATAATGCATGGCTCACCAACAGCCTACACGGCACCAAAGCTGCCTTTAAAACAGTCTGTGCAGTGGGAGAAAGGAACAGGGTTGGGTTTTTTTCCCTTTAAAAAAGCAGGTTGCAACTACCAGCCAATTAATTATGGTTACATGGATGGCGGGGGGGGGCAAATATTTGAGACTTTTCTGATAAGCATCTCAGGAAACAAATGCAGTTGCCAGTTGTCTGTGGGTCACCAAGCAGTATCATCTTTAATGTCCACAATGACACTGAAATTTCATTTCCCCAACCCTCAAATATGAAATATTGTATTCTACTTGCCTTCTGGGGAAGCACAGTAATTTATTTTTTTTTTGTCCTCTCTCAAATCCACTGCCTGCTGTGACTCCTTAAATATCTATTCGGCCTTTCTCTCTCCCTTGATTTTTACAGGATGCAGTCTAGGCAATCTCTATGACCATTAAAAAAATGGGTTTTATTAAAGAAATAAATGCATAATTCTCCCCTTCGTTCCTCTTCTACCTGCATAAAACTTAGATATCGAGTTGGTTTCAAGGGAAAAGCAAATGTTTATTTGGTGGGAATAAGGGAGAGGGAAGAAGAAAAAGCAGCTCTAGTACTGAATCTATTGTATCCCACCAGGTTGTTAATCAGTCCCACTACCAATGTATTTTCCAGTAACGTGCATGCCTGTGTGGGAAAAACAAGATAAAAAAAGCAAATTCTGAGCATCAGTAGTAATTTGCAGGTGGTTTCAAAGGAAGCAGGGTCAAATACTCCCAGGTTTAAGACAGCAACACCCACGTTCTATCACTCTTAGTTTTCAATACATGGGTTTGTTATCCAGTTTACCAGGAGGGCACCTTCAAAAAAAAGGTGACTTTGCCTTGATGACTACCTGTCAGTTAATTATCAGTGTGCTTCCAAGTGTCTTTTACAGTTTGCTTATCCTTTCGTTTCCAAGCAAGGAAGTACTGAAATTCTTTAGAAAGAGAACATGACATCATAAGAAGGTTTTGCAGAAGCTCTCCCTGTATGTCCATTTATATTAGTCTCATCATCCATAACAAGTGTTTAAAAAGCAGAAAAACAACCATGATGCATAATGCATTGTGTCATGATGCATAATAATTAAAACCCCTCCCCCGGCTCCTGAGGTTTAAAATCTTTCCAAGTAAGCATTTCAGCATAAAGGCTTTGACAAAAACGCCATTTAGGGACTTTCAAATTTACAGCTATGCAATTTGTCATCATTCATATTAGCAAGAAGGTTTAAAATAAAACAACAACAAAAGGAAGATAATACAATGCAATTTTGCACTTGATGAATCTCCTGTTGACTAAAAACCCCTATGCCTGGCAGTCAGAAAAGTTATTAACCTGCCAAATTACAGATGGAATTGGTGTCTTTTTCCCCCAGAATTCTTTAAGCAGAAGAATACAGACTATCCCATGTTCAAGTATTAGCAAAGGTTACTTGCCTTTGGAATATTGATTAGCACAACCCTTGTGGGAATTATTTCACTTTTCCAAAGCAAATTAAAGATCTGAAAAGCAATTCTCAACTTAACTTCAAATGCAGTTATTTAAAAATGGATGATTAACGCAATTACTGCCTGGCGCAGAGAGCACGGCTTTCCAGAGGCAGCCAGTGGAATTCACAGTTAACACTGAAATCAGATTACCTTGAAAGAGTTCCCTTGATCCAGGGAAGAAAAAATAAAATTGATACCTGGGAGCTTATTTCTCGCCTGAATAGCACATATTTCCTTCTAAACCATGAACTGTATTGCAGTTAGATGTGCACACACTCTAGCTCAGGTTTTCCAGGTTTTTCAGACTAAAGTACATGGAAGCAATTTATTTACTTGCATCCCTATGACTTGTTCTTCATTCACCCCCAAGGTTTCCGAAGTGCCTGCTGAACAATGCCAATATTGCTTAAAATAAGCATTTCTGCAGGCTATTTTCTTTAGTAATGATTCACTCAACAATAAATTAATTTGGTTTTCTTTTGGAATTCCATACAGCAACCACCAGCATGGAGTATACATGTCATGTCCCTGAGCACAATTATACTAACATCTTCTGAAGAACATCACCCTCTTTATTAACTGGTGAGGAACCAGCACCAGTACAAGCCAAGTAAATTTCCCTGACATCACATCTGAAAACACACAGCAAAGCAGGGATTTGAGCTTAGGTCTTCTAAGTTGTAATGCCTAACCACCTAACACTGCTCTTCTGCCTAGTTTTGAAGCCATTAAGATCAAATACAGTTTCAAAATCAACGCAGAAATATTTCCACTGAAACTTTATGTCAACTGCTACTCAGTGTTAAAACACCAATGCATGCTTCTGCTAAAATAAGGATTTGATAACACTAGTAATACACATTTCAGCGGTAATTATTTTAGTCACATTTTTTTCCTATTTCAGGTTCTAAAAATGTATTGGTTTTAAATCTTTACCAGATAGCATAAGTGATAATGAGCTGTAAATCCACAGAACTAAAATGTTGCTGGGAGCACTACTTATGACTTGTCAATCAGTATGTCTACAAGTATAACAGTAGTCTATAAAGTGGTGGGGTTTTTTCTTCAATCACAAAAATTAGATTGCAGATTATGAACACAAAATTGCAAAAGCCCATATGCCTTCTGTTTTAATAGTTCCATGAAATGGTCATACAATAATTTTTTTACTTATTGACCAAATGTGATGACTCAATGGTCACTTTTTTCTTTTCTGAATGAAGGTAAGGGCATGCTAGCAAATGTGAGCCATCATTTAATACTATACTACGTGGTATTTCATACTGCAATTTCTTGATTGTGCAACTGTGTAACAAACATAATTGTCAGCCAGACCCAAAAGCAAGGAGCTACAGTCAATTACAAGGAATTCCTTGCTACGTGTACTAGAATATTTAGAACTTTTCTGTAAGTTGACAGAGCACAAAATCAAGTACCTCTATTAAAGTTTAGTACTTAGGAAGATCTCGAGAGGCTAGAATGCTGCCTCAATCTTGTTTCCTGGGTTCTGGAGCACCACAGCGTTCTATGATGTGCAACAAACCATGTATTGCCCATTCCAGGCAGAAGGAATTCTGGCTTATGACTGGTCAGCAGTGAAAATTCACATACAAAGAGGATGTGAAAAGCATTTCCAGCTGCATTTATTGCTTGGGGGGATGGGGGAGGAAAAAAAAAAGAAGTCTATATAGAG
This sequence comes from Ibycter americanus, assembly GCA_035590275.1. Classification (NCBI taxonomy): domain Eukaryota; kingdom Metazoa; phylum Chordata; class Aves; order Falconiformes; family Falconidae; genus Ibycter; species Ibycter americanus. Next base: position 78,697,829 of record JAVJGI010000014.1, read on the forward strand.
AGGCCTCTTTCCAGAAGCACAAACCCATATCCTTCAGGTGTTAATATCTGCCATAGCATCATCCAGAAAGGAATCTTGACTTTGCCACAGTACTTCAGAGTTAATTAATTGTGGTTATAACATTCTTATCCTGGAAAAAATCCCAAAAGATCACTTACATGCAGAAAAAAGTGTATACTAGATCACCACCAGCCGCTCATAACCCACACACACAAAGCGACTGTTATGCCTGAATGGCTATGACGGAGCAGGACAGGCTAACAGACTCTTTTAGGAGCCAGTTCCTCACGTGGTTTAGGTCAGATCATGCAGGGGTTGAGGGATAATGCAGCCACTTTTAATCAGATATAATAAAACTAGCTAGGGTCTCATAAATGAGAGGATTAAAATGGTTCAGGTACACTGACAAGGAAAAATAGGTAAGATGTACACTTTCACTGTTTTGCTAATGCATTGCTGTTCACATGACTTGTCCCTTGAGAACTTCAGTTGTGAAAGGACGTGTTTTCTCAAACATTTGCAGATTACGATCATGTAACAGAGCACAACTATTTAAACACCATTTTACTAGGACCCTCACATTTGTTACATACTATCATGATCAAAAGTCATTTCTGTTAAAGGTTTTATAGAAGTACATACATTCATTTTGAAATTGCATGCCAGACTTTGGTTTTGAGGTTTTACAAAATTATTTTTCTATATTTTCTCAAAGAAGTTTATTTGCTAGAGTTGCCAGTAAAACATAACTGGTCCCAGATGTAAGATTTCTGGTTGATAAAAATTAAATCACTTCAATTCTCTTTTCTGTGGAAATTTCATTGATCTGATCTGTGATCTCTTTCTTTGCCAGAAAGCATTTTTCTGAATATTCTTTCTAACCATTCTCCCCTATACACACCCCAAGCTGATAAAAGCAAAGGCAGAACTTGAAAGAAATATTGACTTTGTAGAGCACATTTATTTTCATTAAATCAGTTTTTCCAAAAGGGAATAAAAGTAAGTCACGCCAAGTGTTTGAATCCAAGCTTCTTTCTAGCAGAGCTAAAGTAAAATTTCTTACTCAACTTTAGTCATCTCTGAGGATGTATCATCCCTGCACATTTACATTTCTGGTGTGACTGCGGAAGGACAGAAAGGGGAGTGGTAGCAGAAAAATCAGTTAAAACAGAGATAAATCACTGTCCTAACTTTCAAATTGATTTGTTGGGACTGACACGTGCTATTAGATGGCACCAGAGACAGCCCTGGACAGGAGAGGGGAGGACAGCAGGGCGAAGTAGACTTTCCTTCCGAGGTGAGAGCTAGTACTGCACTAGCCGTTGTCAATGCAAGAGGAAAAAGCAAAAGACAGGAAAATTTACATTTCTGTGCCCTCCAGCCAAGAAAATCTTCCACACATGGGTGGTCCAGAGTTTAAGTGCATACAGTAGCTAAATAGTTTTGATTCACTAATTCCACTTTGAAAATATAGCATATGGGTTACCCAGTGGCTTTTGTTTTTTTCTACTCTCCCCAGACGATCTTATTTCTGCTCTGTTTAGTTGTTGTTTCTAGGCATTACTAATTGTCATTCATGGCAAATGTAGTCAGCTGCTCATGGACCCAAGTCCAAGAATTAGCTGCAGGCTTTTTTTTTTTTTTTTTTTTTTTTTAAATAAATTGTCCAGTTTTGTGCCAGAGACCATTTTCTCATTCCAATACCCTCCTGTCCCCCTGCCTCTCGATATATGGAGAATAGTTATTGTAGACAGCACAGAACTGCTGTTTGCAAGGTGCAGGAGATTTTAAGAGAGGAAGACTGGACAGGACTCTAATTGCATGTCCTTCTTCCAGACTACATATTGACAGGAGTGGGGGCAGTCTGAAGCTGCACCTGATACAAGCCATACTTGCAAGCAGAAACAAGGAGGGAGTCGATAGTATTTTCCTAAGCCCACCACATGCCTCACTGTCCAACACAGGAGTGGCAACTGGGGGCGGGGGGAGAAGAAGGTTTAGCAGTCAATGATGAAAACTAGATACACAGGCAGGCTGGTGAGTGGGATAAGGGTACCAAGAAGAAACCTTGGGGTGATGGTCTCCCCAGCGCTGCCACAAGCTTCAGGTCTCATGAGAAGGAAGGAGCTGCCCCAGCTTGCGAGTCTGTTCTTTCTCTTCTCCCCTTACCAGGTACAACCACATGCAGCCCTGACCAAACTACCACAACTCCAGCAACTATGAAGAACAACCTGATCTGAAGCAACCAAGCTGATACTGACTTTAAATCAGCACACTCAACTGCAATCAACCCCAAATACATTGAGAAAGTGTAAAGGTCAGGGAGAGAAGCAGAGAGAGTGAGCAAGAAAAGGTTTACATCCATTAAAACCAGTCAAGGAAAAGTGACTGTTTCCCAGAAAGGATAATATGAGCATCAGGCGGAACACCAACAGTCAGACAAACCTGCTGGTACTAGGGGTTGTTTCAGTATATGCCTGCAGCAAAGAATAAGAAAACCTTCAATGCTGGGATTAAAAATGAAGAGAAAGTTCATCAAGTTTCTGTGCAAGACCTAGGAGACTTTAGCCGAGGTCAGAACCGCATGATATCCCATGTCCCGCCGCTCCTGAAGACAGACTCTCTTCAGAATCCCTCTTTTATCTGTTTGTAGCTACGTGAAGGTGGGAAGTCAGACTAACTACAGTCCAGATACATTTGAAGCAGAGCTCAGTATATTTAGGAAGAGATTATATGTCTAAAATAGCAACCACTCATCTTGTGGACCTGAAAGGTGTCATCCTATCCACTGTTACCAGTTTCTATATGAAGACATCACAGAAAAACATGACTTAAGCAGATGGTGCCAGTAGCCAGAAGAGTCTTGCATTTTTGTATACAGTAGGTTTGGCGAGGTTGTCTTTGTTCTTAGCTTTCTTTTGCTTCTCCAATGCAAAACAGTACTGACCTCTGCTGCTAGATTATCAGCATGTGTACTTACTAAGGAAAGAACAAGGACTACACTATAACACAGAGATGGCATTTTCAAAAGGGTATTCATGCTGCAGAATATGAATTCCTCAACCACTACAAGTTCGAAGCTCTAAGGATATTTATATTCATCTAACAGAGCACTTGTCAGGTGGGCATAGAAAGTGTCCCTATTACACAGACAGGGAAGTGAGTTAAAGACTTAAAAGGGAATAGTTTGGAGTATCTCATCCTCCACAGCCATTTTGCTAGCTTCCTACCTGGATATCCTTCCCTTACACAAATATCACCTTTACAAATCTGACCTCTGTCTGCTGTGGAAGACAACACAGAGAACATTTACCACACAGAAGAGCAGGCATACAATTAGTTCACATGGAACATCTCACACGCCTCCCACACACATTTTGGCTTATTTTGCAGTAACGTTTCCTCAGGTCACAAGCTTAAGTAGCTTACCCAAGGCTACGCAGAGTCTGAGGACCCATCCACATGGGGACACTCAGGAAATGAATCTGAAATTAAACTTTAAAAAAGAATGAGCTAAGCAGCATCCTAAGCTAGCACTTTCATTTAGAATTAGAGCCTTAATTCAGCTTAGCCTAATTCTTTCAGTTCTAAAATGGGGATGTTGACACAAGCCTACTTCCAGATCTATTTATCTGAATCGGCTGAAGGCATTACTGCCTCCAGCTAGTCAGCACTGCTTTCCAGATGAAGGTTTCTACCCCACACAACTGTGACAGCAGAGTGATTCACATGAGCAGTCCTGCTTACAGACAACTACATCAGCTGCAATTTAAAACAGGAGGTTTGCATTCATCTAGCCTCCTACAAAAGGAATCAGGGATCACTCACACAAACCACTACTCCTGCAGCAACCTGCAGGGGCAATAACCCCTCCCAGCCACGTAACAGTTTACAGAACACACACCTGCCCACATTCCGGTTGGAGGGACTAAGCAAGTGGCACAACTGCCTGGGATGGGAACTCACTCAACTAACCAAGGCAAAAGCGTAAACTGGTGAGCCAAGGGTGAGAGTGAGACTCATGGGGTTGGGCCCCCTGGCAAAGGATGAGGAGAAATTCATTGGTAAGGCATAGATTTTCTTAAACTACAAGCTTGATGAGATCTCAGTATTCAATCACTGCTACAGCGATGCACTTTAAAGACCAATAGTATGAAGGTGCTTTTGGCCTCTATGACTGTAATTATAGAGACTCATTTACCCCATGTCGTTTTACAGCTGGTAATAGATTGTAGCATGCCAGTCACCTCACAGGTAAAATTGTTTCCTAGACACTCTGAAAAGAGAGAAATAAGATGTTATAGGAGCTCTATGAATCTCTGACAGTTTTTCAGGTAAATAAAGGGAGAGTGAAGAGAAAACATCCTTACATCCCTATTCCCTTGCTCTACCTTCCCACACCTGGGGTACAGAAAAGCAAAATCCCCCTAGACAGGTCTTGGCAACCCTGTGTTCAATCTGTCTCACATTTCCCCTGAGATAAATTCAGGGGGAGAGGGGATGCTCCATGATGCATGTTTTTTGCACTGTAGAATGGAAACAGACCAAAGGATTTAAATTTAGCATCCTCTCTCTGAACTCAGGCTACTCATTACTATCAAACAGTCTCTGACAGAGGAAGACACTGGTGTCTACCTCCACAAAAACAGAGAAGTCAGTTATTGCATCTAGCTGTGTTAACACCTGTTTATATTTAATATTCAAAGCCAAAGTACCACCTCTTTACAAGTTTTTTTTATTGTTGTTTTCCTTTTTCTCCAATATGTAGAATCTAGTCACATGACATTAGATAATCTAAAAATGCAGGACCCCAAAGACAAAGAAAGCAATACTGCAGCTAAACCTTAATCTCTTAGCAGCACCAAGGTTATAAATTCAGTGTGTTCTCCATTCTACACCCTTGCTGGAGATTATCTCCTACAGATGACATACAAAAATAAACCTGGATGAAAAGGGAGGGGAAAGCAGGTAGCAGGAGGAAAAACAATCTTCTCTCTCTCCCTCTCACACACAGAAAACAATTTGTTCTGCAAGGAGTGTCTTTTGGACCAAAATATATTTCAGCTTTGAAAAAGGGAGAATTATTTGGGGGAAATACCACTCAGAACGGAAACAGATAGGGGATTTAGCCGTACCACAGTTTTTTGCTTTGGTAAATTGTGAATGGCATGTGAGGTGTAATTAACAGAAAAAAAGCTTGGACGCTTTTTTCCCCTCTTTTTTAATCCCTAGGAACATTCAGATCATATAGGGGGAACCTATATATTTCTGGTTCTGTTCAGTAGAGTAGGAAAACAAAAAGCCCTTTCCTCTGTTTCTCAACGTCAAAAGGAACCATAGTGGTTTTAACATGGAAAATCCATTAGGTACGGGAAAAGGCAAGAGCCTCGTATCAAGCTGCAAACAGCAACGCTTAAGCACAAGGCATTCAGGCGATGGAAATGCATTCAGAGCGTTTAGCACATAGGATTAATCGAATTATAATTTAATCATCTGATCAAACACTAATTAGCATAATCACTTGAGGGGAAAAGCTGCTAGAGGAACAGATGAAGAAACACCTTGGGCATCCAGCACGTTTTAATGACACAAGATCATGCACAGATATATTTTTCTTTCTTAATAAAACACAACAGAGATTGAGGCTCGTAGCACTGAAGAAGCAGTTGAATATTCCAGTCCTAGATCATATACAGTTCTCCAGTATGGAATATCCTGAAGCTGGGTTTCCAAACTATAGTTTATTCAGATTTAAGAAAGAGCTGTAAACCCACAGGAACACTACACTACCCTGGTTCACCATACGAAGACTTGAGCATGAGCACACATTTTAGCCCACAGTGTTTCCATTATAATCATCCCTTACTGTTTCCCCCCGAGTCTCCCACATGAATGTTTAACTATAGATCGCTTAGATGACCTTCAGGGATACAGCATAGTATCAGCGTCCTTCTACAAACTGCATTTGAAGTAGTCAGTCTAAATCAGCTGGGTGTTTTTGATTCAGTGTGGGGGAGAATGGGAAAGCAAGAGATATTAAGGGAGCTTTTCTGTTTCATATTGTCTAGCTTTCCTGGTAAAATCATGCCACTTTTGAAAAGCAGAGGTCTGGAGAGCAGAAAAATCACCTCTGATGCTCACCCATACAATAAAATGACACCTGCCTGGAGAGTGGGCAGGAAGAGACGTATGGACAGAAGGAAGACTGGAAGACTACAGGGAAAAGTGGAATAGCGGAAGCACAGTGTTGGGGGAGAGAGGATCTTAGGTGTCATTTGTTTGAATTGTTATACAAAATAATGTAATTGAATTATTCTTAATAAGTGTTTAGCTTTTCAAATGGATAATTCTTCTGGACACTGAAAACATTTAAATGTAATGAACTGCAACATTTGTGGATAAGATTGGACCTGGAAAAAGTTTCCTAGACTGTTATGTAAGGAAGCAAAATGATGAGCTGCTTACCTGCATTTTAAAGACACCAGATCATACAGGCTCAACTGTGAGCTAATTTAAATTGATTACATCCCTCTTACAGAGCTATTACTAATAATCCTTTCAGCTTCTCAGAATGACTGTACATTAATAAAGTAACCAGTTACAGTATAGGGCCAGTTTAGCCCAGGATTTCTCCATACTGGGCACCCTGTTATGTGTAGTCAGTACACACAGTCTGGAAACTCTCACGAGAGTAGTGTGCAACTTTCCACTGCAGGTGATTATTTCAGAAAACATTCCAGCAACAAAGAGCTGTATATGACTTAAAGCATTGTCGTACTTTTAGTAAGAAAAGTGACTGATAGATGAACTAATAAAGGGTAATAAATTAGTTTCTCACTGGCATAAAGGTAGAACCACCATACCGCATGCATTCCTGGCTCAAAGACAGATACCGTATACCAGCATATATGGAGTCCACAAAAGTAAAAATAATTTCATCAAAAAGTTTCAAAGTTATGTTTTCTAAAATGTCTTGCTTGTTTAAAATATATAGCTTTAAATTCTTGCTTGTTTCTTTCCAAGCAAAAGCTTAATAGCAAAGCCAGGGGATTTTGCTTCACCTCACAAAAACTGCAAAATGGCAGAGTGGAGCAACACAGAGCTGGTTAACACTACTCGAGACTGCACCATGGTCAGAGATAGGCTGGAATACAAGACAACCACCACCATCTCCACCAAACTCATCCCTAAACCTTTCTTCTCTTCCAGCCCTCTGAGAGCAGCAGTCCTGAGCCAAATGGCAGCATCTCCTGCTGGTATCAGAAGTGCATCTCCCCATATCTTCTACTTTCTAACCTTGTAAGAGTACCAGCACTGTCCCATGGCATAATGCATTCATTTTCCACTTGCTAGCTATTTAATATGTGCTATTTATTTTAAATAAAATTATCTGAGCACAAGGCCAAATGCACATGCCTTAGAAAATGCCAGAGCTAAGGTGCTCAACCAGCTTTAATCCCCTACGCCAATTATTTCAATGTGCGTCCACAGCAGGGATTGAAGGTAACAGAGATGATGTAGGGAAGAAGAGTAACTGCATTACACAGTGGTCAAAAAAGCCTATTATCTTTGAACATGGCAGAGACAGAAACACAACTTACTGATCCAAAAAGTTCTCAGAACTTCTTGAAATTAAGTAGCAGTTGGACTACTATTATTTAGCTGTGGAAAATGTTTTTTAAATCCTCATTAGCTCCTTTTGTAATTACTAAAAATCAGCATTCTTCTCTTCTATAGAAATGCATTTTGAGATGTGATGGGAATACTGTAATTGCTTTTATCCACTAGGGACTAACCTTTGAACATAATAAACATGCCCTGAACTGCTACAGCTACAGTGTCTTCAGACAGGCATTTCTTTTCCTCTGCATTGCCTTCACGTGTGCCACCAGTTAAGACATTCAAAAAGGCCTCTAGCTCTGTCACTAGTGAAACAAACGCAGCTTGAGTGCATGTAGCACTTTAACAGGACAGTCACATCTCTCTGAAGTTGCACTGCTCCTTCTCAAGCATGAACGGCACTAGCTAAAGGCAAAAAACAGTGAAGAAAGGAAGGGATTTGGACATAATTTTTACCCTAGACTAGGATAGAAAAGCTAAAACCTAAACCTTCCTTTTTCCCCAGGAAAAAGAAAAAAGAAAAAAAAAACCCCATATCTCTATCTCCACATTCCTTACTCCAGGCTGTGTTCCCACCATATCTGTACAGTCTTCCTCAGGACTTGCTAAGTAAGCAGCTCTCCCATTTGTTGTAGAGACAAAGAGCTGCTCTCCAGTGGAGCAGCAACCTGGTGCTTTGGAGACATCCTCGTCCACCCAGCAGTGTTCCCAGGAGACCGCATCCAGAGAGAGCCCCAGGAGCAAGGCTGGCCATTCAGGCACATGCACTGAGCAGACCCCATTGCACCAAACCTGCCAGTTCCAGCTCTCAACAACTGAACAGAAAATCACAACTGCCAGTGCTTCTCTGAAAACCTGACAGCTCAGCATCTTTTTCTGAGGATTACTTTTCTCCCTCCTGCCCAATAAAGGGGCTCCAGCTCCTTCCATCTTCACTCAAACAAGGGACTTGCACATCCTATCATACAGCCACACTGACATTCTAGGATTGCTTTCCATCCTTGAAGCCCCTCACTCCCCCAAATCCATTTGTTGCCTCAGAGGAAAAGCTTTTAGGGATTGGAGTTTTGCTACCAAAATAAATACAAGTAACTGCAAGAATAAGGTGGAGAGAGGAGGGGTTGTAGGCCTCAAATTAAGCGTGTGTCACAGATGCAACGGCATGGGCAGACACAAATGAAAGAAAAAAATCTGAAAACAGGCAAGTGAAGGACAAGGGCAGTTGGGCGTCTCAGCTCCCCCATCACTAGGCACCACAGGAACCATACAGAGCACCAGCTTCCTCCCTGGCACAGACCAGCAGCCAAGATGGAGTCACGGGGACCTGTACCAGGGAGTCCCAAAGCCACATGCTGTTTTGCTCCCCACCCACAGCTCCGGCTCACAAGGCAACAGGCTCAACCTTGCCTTCCCCACTGCAAACCAAAGCCAAGACTTCAGAGCCTCCTGCCATAAGCTGTCCAGCTCAGACTCAGCCTTCAGAGACTGCCCTCCTGCTGTCCCACAGGTCTTCACGCTCTTTGAGTACCCTTCTTCTTATCACACCTTGCAATGCTGTCTGGATAGTCATGTAGTCTCAAGCTTATCCTTTTCTCCCTCTTATTCTCCCTGCTAAAAATTCTGTTCATAGCCCCTTCCCTCCCTCTCCCCTAAGCATCCATTCTGTATTTTTTAAAATATATATTTACAAAAGCTGAGAGCAGAAAGATCCAGCCACAGCTGACATGACAAAAAACATGGCAAGCATCACCCATCACTCAAGTCCCATAGAGAGATGAACCTTACTCTCTGTGCTTCTCCTCTTTTCCCTTGCAATGATAAAAATCTGTTTTCTAGAACCCCTGCACAACAGGGCTGTGGAAAACGTTGTCATGGTAGACGAGAAACCTTCAGGTCACACAACAAAACTAGGACAAAAGGTACAAAGGAAAGCTTCTTAAATATATACAGCGAAAAGCATGAGCTGGTATAATGCAAATCATGATTCTAGACATTTGGGAATCGCTCTACTATGCCAAAAAAAACTCTACCTCGTCTACAGATGGATCTAGAGAACTTGTACTTCAGTGACAGTCTCCCAAATTATTTCCTTCATATCACGACATAGCAAATGTCTCACTTGTAACTGCGGTTGCAACTCAAACTATGGTTCGCCTGTCTAGAAATAATATGTGAACTGGCTTTTAAACTGCCCCACAGAAAAGCCACTTAAAGGGAGGAAGAGACTCAGTTGGAGAATGTGCAGTGCATCCAGGACCTTCTGGATAGTGAACCACAGGAGGCCTTTTCTGTTTAAACTGAGGTCCGCCTACTGGTTTGCTTGAATGACATCTTTTCCACTAAGATCCCATTCCAGATATTAGAATGTGCTTTTCATAACAAAAGGGACCTTGTCAAGGACTTCCTCTGTCCTTAGCTCAAGCCAGTAGTGGTCTGACAGCACGTCACATGCTCACCTCTTAGTTTTCAAGAGACTGACTTTATGCATTCACAATACTTTCCTGAGTCAGAGCCAAAATTCCGAATAACAACTTGCCCACAGAAAACCCCAAAGACTTCTGAAGGTAATACTGTAAAACAAAAACAAAACCAAAATCAAACACACACACACAAAATAAAAGCCAACCACACAATGATTTCTGATAGAAAAAACAATCATGCAAGAGAATTTAGCAAAAGCCAGAGCTTACATTTCATGCATTGCCTTTCCACAGTCTGGGAAAAGCAACCAGCTAGCATTTTGGTGCACTCAAATCCTACCATGTCATTTGTGCAGTCCAGTACGTATTGTAACAACAACATATGGATTCCTCCAAGTCTGCACATTTCAGTATCCCAGCTAGCCTCCTCTGTCAGCTTAAACAAGAGCCATACGTCAAAGACTCCCATTTGGTATTTGAAACCCATACTAACTACTAAACCTCTAGGAAATTCTACTGAACAACAACATATCATCATGGAGATGCTTCTAAAGAACAGAACTGACAACAAACACTTCCATCAAGTCCCGTAATTCTGTGGCACCTATAAACTGGGGCCACGGAGGGCTGCCACTCTAAAATGCTGAGAGACAGACACCCTCAGTGTGCAGGCTTAGCATAAGCCACTCACTTGCAAAACCACATAGAATGATTTCACGCCAACAGATATTTATATAGACAGAGCAACCCTATGATCTTATCTATAGAATCACTGTGAGTAGATCATGTAGATAGGCAACTATTCACAGCTACAGTGCAACATAATTATATTCTATTTGTATTGAAAGACCCCCAGTCCTTTCAAGAATTATGTTTCTGATATTCTAAAACAATGAAGGGCTCCCCAAAATTTACTTCAAAAAATACTTAGATGACAGAAAGCTACTAAGAATAATTTTTAGCCTAGTACAAACATGAATCTTAAGCCATAAATCTTCTGCATGGGATTACTGTGTAATTAATTGGAAGAAAACAGCATCAGAATACTTAGACAGCAAAGCAAGTGCCAGATTTTCCATACACAGTAGCAATTTAAGCAATTAAAAGCTACATAGATTTACATGGGGGTGGGATGTGTAAATATATAGAGATATTTTTAAAAAATCTCAGAAGGGACTGTATCCCTGACATACTAGATTAAGAGCCACATGAGCAGGATGGTTGGTCTTCAACTCACATAGTAGTATGCACGTAGAGGCTTTAAACGGTAACTAGGCAAAAAATTTCTCAGGTGGTCCTTGTATGTGCCTTGCTATCTGCCACATCGACATGTAGCAGGGTGCTATTTTCAGATGTACTCTCAGGCTGCCCCATGGCCCATGCTCCTGTGCTTATGAAGGGGCTGCCCTTCTGGAAGCTTCGGCAGAGAAACATCAGTGATTCAGCTCGGGTCGCCAGGCTGCTCTCTCCCTCAATTACTAGGAAGCTCCAGGGAGGCTGGTGTTTAGTATGGAGGTGACTCTCTTTCTCAAAGCCTTTGCATTTAAAAATGGCTTTCTATAAATAGGATTGCTGGCTCACTCTTAAATCTTACTCCTTGCCTTCTAAGTAAAAATAGCTTAAATAGGGATGCTGGGAAGACTCATTAATCTCCGTCATCCTGTCTGTCCATCCTTTCCTCAGTATGGATCATAACATTTGTTGCCCACTCCACTACGGAAGGTATGTATTGATGTACCATAGTTTCCCTTTTTCTGATGAGTAAACCAATGCCCTAATGGGGGGGGAAAAAAACGACTTACGAGGTAATAAGAATTTTTTCATGAATGGTAGTATAAAAAGGAAAGCAATAGCAAGAAAAGCTCATGGTGCTAACAAGCGCCTGAGGAATCCCTGGCTTGTTCTTAAAGAGGTTCTCTTCTGTGCTCTAAAATATTGTGCTGTGAAAGGCTCTTATGAAATACCTCCCATTTTATGTTATTTTTGAAAACAGCAATTGTTAGATGAAATGCCTTTAAGAGACAGGGAGGTGAAGACTGAGAAGATAGGATTTCTTTTGAAGAATAACGTAATTTGAAATCTTAATTTCATTGATTTCATAACAGGTTAAAGGAAAAGGAAGTGCTGATTAAAAAGGATTGTGAAATATCTCAAACTATATTGTGAAACAAGTAATTTAACTGCCTACACCTACACATTCACCTTGAAATAATTAAGTATTCTGATCTACAGACCTGTATTGCTTGAACAGAATTTTTTAGTTTTAGAGTTTCAATGCCTCAAAAGAAATAACATTTTTTAAAAATCAAATAATTGTACCTTAGAATAATTAAGTTGAATATAATGTTCTTCTTCCTTCTCCAGCTTTTAAAGGGAATGCTAGAATTAGTGTCTTTCCACTGCAAATCTGAAAGAGTCCTAGACCAAGAGATTAATAATGGCATACTCCAGCTAAAAACAAAGGCTAAATGAGTGGTATGTTCAAACAGGCCTTGATCCTATGCACACCTTAACTTGTTAACTAGAGTAAACTTTAAGAGGAAAGGAAAGAGCTCCATCTATTTTGCTCCTCAATCCACTACCCCACCCCCAATGATTCATTTCATTGCTTTTTGGTGTTTTCGTCACTTGAATGCTTATTAAATAGGTAAAGGAGATTATTTTCCCACCCTAAACAACCCCCACACCTGAGACAGCAGCATATTTGTTAAGACACTCATCCAGGCAAAGACAAAAAAAGTTGAGGTCCAACCTAAGCCCAGCTGCTCCTGTAACTACAGCCTTGTACAGCTCACGAGCTGGAGGAAATTTCTGAATGAGCTACTCAAAGCCCACAAGATTTCCCCAAATAATTCAATTTATCAGTATATTACGTGACAAAAGTTCACTCAAGAACAAAAAATGAAAACCAAATTCTAAACTTTTCTGGATGCAGCAGCACTGAAGAGATGCCACTGAAACACACCTCGAATACTGTGTTCAGTTTTGGGCCCCTCACCTCAAGAGGGACATCGAGGTGCTACAGTGTGTCCAGAGAAGGGCAACAGAGGTGGTGAAGGGTCTGGAGCACAAGTCGTGTGAGAAGCGGCTGAGGGAACTGGGGTTGTTTAGCCTGGAGATGGGGATGCTCAGGTGAGACCACCTTGCTCTCTACAGCTACCTGACAGTAGGCTGTAGGCAGGTGCACACTGGTCTCTTCTCCTAAGTAACTAGCAATAGGACAAGACGAAACGGCCTCAAGTTAAACCTGGGGAAGTTTAGATTGGGTATTAGGAAAAATTCCATCACTGAAAGGGTGGTCAAGCATTGGAACAGGCTGCCCAGGGAGGTGGTGGAATCACCATCCCTGGAAGTGTTTAAACAAGCCGTTTATGTGGTGCTTAGGGACATGGTTTAGCAATGGACATGGCAGTCCTGGGTTAACGGCTAGACTTAGTGATCTTAAAGGTCTTTTGCAACCTAAATGATTCTATGAAATGACAGTGCAGAGCTGTAAGCAACCTAACAGGGTTTAGGGGTTTGTTTTTACCCTTCGTGGAAATAAACTTCAATTTAAACCGTTACCAAAAATACTTTCATTGTCACACACATCTGCTATTCAGTGCTATGGAGAAAAGACACAGCATCCACCCGTTAAAAAGTTTAGCGACCATTGACAGAAAAATGCAGACAAAATGCCTCCTTCGGGCACTGTCTGTTCCCACGGCTGTTCAGAAACGCTGCCAGACCCGTGTGGTTTGCTGCCCACTAGTGTCGTGTGGCACCGGCTCCGGCCGCCGCGCAGGCTGCACCGCACGCTGCCCACACCGCAGAGAAACCCACAGCCGGCGAGCCCCACAGCCCGGGGATGGGTAGACCCTGAGCAGAGGAGAGACACTTCTTTTGAAATGGAAATAGGTATTTCCAATGTAGTCTGACTGCCTAGCTGTAACAATTTTTCTCTATTTGGCATTTGGTGATTAATTAATAGCTATTCATAACTTGAGTAACACCACATTGAAAACACTATCAGCTGTACTGTGCCGTTCACAAACACACACCAAGCTAAACGCTTTCTGCACGTGCATTAAACTTTCTAAGATAAGGATTTGGTTACACAATTCCACTTAAGCTATGCACATATTACAATATGTTTCTACAATGAGAGCCTTTTACTTTTCCTTAAATGTTTCATCCCCAACACTGAGAGTCATCACTTTCTTTGGAGAGTGTCATTAGCACCACCGTTACTTTCACTACTCATTCTCCAGCCTAACCCCTGCTCTCAGCTTAGCATGATCCTTCTCATTCTTCTCACATGCTGCTAAAACCCATATTGATAGATATAGGGCAGGGGAAGGATTCAAAGATAAAATAATTGTAATGGAAATTTATTTTTAGTATCATCTGTACTGTACTGGGTGCCTCCTGATGCTCCACTGATTTCAGCAAAACATCTATGCACAACGTGCATATAAGAAATGCAGCCAGAGAGAAGCCTGCAAATGGGTTCTCTAACTGAACAATACTGAAAGATACTTGTTTCTGAAAACAGCATCCAAATTCTGAAACAAACTTTTTCACAGTAATTACAGTACAGAGCCAGGATTTTGAAGGCCAGTCTCCCCTCACATGCTCCCCTACCTTCTCCATCCCAGTGAAATGCCCCCTTACTAATTACAACCAGGCTACAGTAGACTTTTGCTGTTGATTTTACATGCTTGCTTTCCAAATACATAGGTATAGTAATGTGGAAGGCACTACAGATACAGCAACCCTGAAGGTAACTCGAAAGCGTTGCTCAGGACTGTAACTGCATGACTCAGGCTTTCGAAGTGGTGAATTTAGCTGCATAGCTCCCACTGATGTCTATATTGTCCCATGCACTTACTAAGGCTGCAATGCATTTATGGTTAACAGTTACCTGTATTTTTAAGAAACTCACAGCAATGAGAGTTTAAAGCCTTTACAAAATCTAGAAATCTTCAACCAGGTATTTGGGAAGGTTTTGTTTCAGGCTTCAGAAATACTAATTGGATGGAACAGCACGTCAGTATTTTATTGTCCCCAGAAGGAAGCTATTTCACAAACATAAAGCCTACCCAGTGACACTGCTCATATCTAATTTGACAAAATGTATTTGTGCTGAGTGACTGTAGGGAAATATGGGGGCCAACCTTGCTATTGTTATTCAGATGGTTTCTATTATCTTCAACAGAAATTTAGCCCAAGACGACAGCTACAGGGTTAAATCCATAACGCGCAGGTTTATTGTTAAGCTATTTCTCCCCTCAAAAAGGGGAACACTCCCCCCCCCCAAAAAAAAAAACCCAAACAAACAAGGAACATAATCATGAACAATCTTACACATTTTAAAGTTAAAATTAGAACGAGATGTAACGCGTAACTGAAAACCAGTCATATATGTGCATGTGTTTTAACTGAACATAGTATGGTTCCATAAGGGATTCAGAAAAGGCGATGGCAGAAGCCAAGCCACCTCCAGTAGCCTGTCCCCACACACACACGCTAGATAGAGTCATAAAAGAATATTGCCTCTCACACAATGGAGTTCAGATATAGTTATAGATAGAATAATGAAAAAAATGCATACGTGACATCTATTTATATATGCAGTCATTTCTTTCAAAGAGACACATATCTGATATGACATTGCATGAAAATCTGAAGTCCTTTAAAAATATTATTTTCTGACTCAACTTGGATATGATAGTCCAAATAAGTGTTACTAATAAACACAACCAGTTTATTCAGTCTTAACATGAAGGTAGGTGCCATTTTCAAAAATGTCCTTTAGGAAGATCCTAAATACATATGCATTTTGACATCAAGCATGATGCCAAAAACAAACACACTTCCTAAGTTGCAAAGAATCATTGAACCATCCACTACATATTTCTACAATGCTTTCATTCGAAAATGTTACCACACACAAAACCATTTTGTTTTAGTAATCTAGATTCACGAACGTACAGATGTTGCTGTGTGGCAGTATAGAATCTATGCAGATGCATCTATCACTTACATGTTGTACTATTAAAACTAGAAGAATCTTTGGGTTACAAATCCATGTTTTACTGTGATCCAAAAACACGTGTATACTGAAAGTGAAATTGCTACTGACTTCATAGATCAAGGAATAAATGAAAGTGTTTCTGGTAGTATTTCAGCCTCATAAAGCAAAAATTACACTGTTCTTCAAAATCCCCTGGAAGGGGGACTAACTAGCTTAGAACATAAAATTTATAGCATCAGTACAGGAGACCAAAATATATGCCTCATCTTTTTTTAAAAGATGTAAGATTTCTGAACAGAAACAGGTTTCTTTCCTATGCAAATCTAGTTTTAAATGAATAGCGCCAGTAAGAGCATATACTTCAGGCTGACTCTGTCTGTCTTATTGACAGCAGATCTCTTCCTCCAAGGTATCTGGCTGAAGAGGCTAGAGAGAAACGGCACAGAACTGCCTGTCAAAAATGTATAGAGAAACACATAAATAAATAAATAAATTCTTAATGTTAGAACTTGTTGCAGTTGTCTTACTGCTAGAAGAAATGTAAAATTTTAAAGTTTACAGTTTGAGACACCTCAATCATTCTGCATTCTGTGGCACTCAGAAGAAGAAAATGTTTTAAGACAACCCTAAACACACACTTAAGATTCACCTCCTAATTTATGATCTATCTGGCTATTCTCACTGGACTGCCCCTGCTTGTCAATGTATTTTCTCATCCAGCGTATACTTAAGAAGATGTGAAGGCACCCTCATCCAGCATTCATTCCTCACCCTCTGCTAGAGGTTCAATTATTTTTATCTTCCAGGAAAACCTTACACTTTCCCCTGTGCTTCTCTCACGTTCATTCAATACAAGAAACCTTTTTCTATTCTACCTGCTTTGCCTATTTTGCGAATTGTGTGTTTAGTTTTTCTGATTTCACTGTCAGGATATAACGCCTTACAGGTAATGCTACGTTCTCAAATCTGAGAAGGAGGCAACGTAATAGAATAGCTAGAGCCCAGACCACAGCATAATTTGTCTGCTGTCCTTAAAACTGCAGTGCTTATATGCATTTTAATAAAAGTTAGGCAATTTAAACTAATTTTCACATATGACATGGTTTTCAATCACATATATCTAAATGTTCCAAAATACCCCCATACACTATTAAAAAAAAAAAAAAATCCAGAAAATGCAATAAATGTCTGTTAATCAAAGAGATGGCAGAATGAAGAGAGGGGAAAAAAAGAAAAAACGAACAGGTTTACCTTTATTCTGTCTCCACTCTTATTTCCCCTTCCTAACTTTATAATTGCCTGAAAGTCTTCAACATTTTCAGATGATGTAATGCTTATCCGTGCATATTTTTACATAAATGGGGGGGGGGGTGGGGTGGGGGTGTAAACAGAGCAGGTACCTTTACAGTGAAATGATGAAAGGGAAGTAATTTTGAAATATTACTTCTTAAATACGTAAGAAAAGAATCGTCAGGTGAAAGCACAGGGTGATTAAAAAAAACCCAAGAGGTAAAGGGAAGCAATATCTCAACGCAAAGGCTCAGGCTGAAAGCCCTTCAAATTATCCCCGCGTACTCAGCCGGGTTTACACGGCACTTGGCAAAATTCTGTACTTTTCCACCTAAGAAAGAAAGAAAGAAAAAGCACCTCCGCCGCTGCCCCCGCAAGCACGGTCTCATTCCGAACGAGGCAGCACACGGTAGCGTGGCCAGGTTACGGGCTGTCACTTCGCTAGGTAAGCTAGTTTAAATGATTACAGAGCAATTTCGCCCTTCCTTCTCCCCACGGCTGCTGGCAGCCGGCGCGACGCGTTAAACACAAAAGGCACAACCGCGACCCGCTCCGTTCCCGCGGAGGGGAAGGGGAAGGGGAAGGGGAAGGGGAAGGAGCCCGGCGGCGGGGGCCGGCAGCGCTCACCATGCGAGATGCTGTGGAGCAAGGCGACGGCCAACATCCACATGCCCCCGCCGCTCCCCCGCTCCCCGCTCCGGGCTCGCCCTCGCCCGCCGCGCCCACGGCCGGGCCGGAGCTGCCAGGCAGC
>JAVJGI010000014.1:78716349-78727844 GCA_035590275.1 Ibycter americanus
TGCCGCCCGGCGCGGCGGAGCGTTAACCCCCGCTCCCGGCCCTCTGCGGTCTTAAAGCACCACAAAGTCTCCACAGCGGAAAAACACAAGGCCAATAGAAGAAGGCGGCAGAATACCCGGCCCCTCAATAGTTGGCTGAACTGCGTCCGTTTGGCATCAGCTGAGTTGTATATGACTAATGTGTTGACAAGCCGGGGGGGGGGACTGGAGGAGGGGGCCCTTCTGGAAGGTCACAGCCCAGACGGGCGAGCGCGTCAAATAATTGACTAGGATTCTGTGCGAAAGTGAAAGAAAAAACATATCTCTCACTCTCCACATT
Source organism: Ibycter americanus (assembly GCA_035590275.1). Lineage (NCBI taxonomy): Eukaryota > Metazoa > Chordata > Aves > Falconiformes > Falconidae > Ibycter > Ibycter americanus. The sequence continues at coordinate 78,716,669 of JAVJGI010000014.1, forward strand.
TTCCTAGTACTTACACAGCTCCAGATACTATTTGGCCTTTCTCGTGTTTCTTTTCCTGTGGCAATAATTCACACACACACACATAGAGAAAGAGCAAATTACAGTCTCTCTAACTAAAAGCAATTTCTGCATCTATTCTTTCTTCATGCTTATGATATGAAGGTTGGTCAAAAAGGAAAAGGAAAAAAAAAAAGAAAAAAGTTAAAAATATTAAATGAAGACAGTGGGGGGAAAAAAATCAATATTGTGAAATACATGACAGCATTGGGGCAACTGTGAATTTAGGCTGTGAGATGAAAAGCAAACACAACAAAGCAATAAGGAATCTCAGCCTGCAGAATCCCTAGTGTGTTACCAAACAGGATCACTTCACATCTGGGGGTCTTTACAGGACAATATTTTTATTTTAAACTGCTTTATAGCACCAGACATTGCCATGCTGCCAACACTCAGTCTTGTGCACTGTAATGAAACCTGGGAAAAGATGTCTCCCAAAAAGACTCTGGGACAACCATGTGCAGAAAAGCTCAGCAACACAGCTGGACAGGGAAGAACATCTGTCTGGAGATGTTTCTAAAGCCATACAGAACAGACCAAAACGCACCCCCGAAGCACTGTATAAGACCCTTCATTGCAATTCTGGAGAAAACCAAAGCTGCAACTGAAGCACAGTGAAAGCCATCATGCAAATGCTTAATATCCTGCATCCCACTTTGGCTGGGTATCAGCCAGGAGAGACTGAAGCCCTGAAGTGAAAGCAGGAAAGATGAGACCAATATTGGGCAGGGACTAGCTGCTCACGATTGCCCTTAAGAAAAAGATGTGGGTAACCAGGGAAGCTGTTCAGTGGGAAACAGCATCTGAAGCCATTACAGAAAAATTAAAGAGAGAAGTACAAATGTCTTGAGGGATTAAAAAAAAAAAAGAAGGACATTTGCTTTTATTGGGAGTGAAGTTCTGTTAAAAATGACAATACTTTAATCTCTTTGTTTAGAAGAGAGCTAGTGACTAGCAGAAATGCGTAAGTATTCATTTGAGAGCTCTTTGGAGAAGTTCATGACAGATTTGTTCAGGCAGCTCTTTCAGAATTGCTTTGTTTCCCATTTTGAAGCCCAAAACATGTCTGGGGCTTAAGACTTACAGTGCTATACCACACTGGATAAATATACCGCCTTAAACATACCGCCTTTTTATGCCTTTCTACCTCCTTTACTCGTCTACATAACTCTGGTAGCCCTTGACAGATTTCTGTTTCATTTAAAGCAGACTCAAGCAAGTTTCTGTGCACTTCAGTTTATTTAAAACAACAACAGCAGCTGCAGACTAAAAGAGTAAGTCTTTAATTTGTTCTTCGTGGCACCAAAAGGCAAGGGACCAACTTGCAGTGGGCATATGGCCTTTTTTAGCAACAGCCAGCCAACTAGGCAGCGTAATCATAGTCCCAAGCTAGGTTTCAGGAAGGGAGGGGAAGGCAGGACACAATTTTGCATGAAAGCAGGGTTCACAGGTTCTGCTGCTCAGGGAATAACTTGACTGAAACCTAAATTAAACAATCTGTCAAAGCGGAGAAACAAGACTATGTAATAAGTTCCACACAGAGTACATGAAATCAGTCAGAATGCTACTTTTCACATCTGAAAGATCAAGCTTCAACTGTAATCAAGGCTAGTTAAGGTCATCATCGAAGAAGCATCCCCTGTTATGCTTTTTTGTTTGTTTTATTAAAATAGAATGTTCTAGATCAAGTGGCTGGAAATTACTCAATTTTTCCCAAAACAAATTCAATCATTTCCCAGCAAGATATCTCAATTAGAGTTTGCACATAATTATATCTTCTTGGGGCAGGGGGTATGTGTCTTATGCAACTATTCTATTACTGTAACTGTGATTAAGGGTCAAAAAATCTTAAAAGCAGCTTAAATTAAGTTCTTAAACTGGGTTTAGATCTTCTACTAGTTGACTGTATCAGGTTGTTCATCATTGCTTTCTGCAGCTACCACACAAACTCTGCAAGGAAGATCTGAAGTTAACAAAGATGCGGCAACAATACACATCAGCTGATGATCACCTGAAATGTATCTCAGACACCTAGCATTTCAGATTACATTATACTGCAGAAAGCACAAAGAGAAGACTTCTGTATTAGGACCTCACTGAAACCCCAACGCATTTGAGTCATCTGATTCCAATGGAGCATGCAGAACATCAATATACTTTCTGACAGTTCTGGCCACACACATTCAAGTTGTCCCCTGAGCCACCAGCATGAAGTACATACAGAAACACCACTGGCATGATCAGTCTGACAAGCAGCTACCCAGCCACCAGCTTTCAGTTGAGCACACACAGAAAGGGTTAAATGGCAAGGTCTGCAAACCAATTTTGCAATGCATGTACATCATATTCTCATATTAAGTGAGCGGACACGCAAGAAATGACCACAGCAGACCAACACACCCAATAAAAGATGGATGCAAAGTGCCTTTGTGAAAATTAAGTAGGTTACAATGATCCAGCTGGCTGAATATTTCATGTAACCATATTAGAAGATGATATATCTGGTCTATAAGTTCTGTAACCAGTCTTGCAGGAAAATTCTTTTTTCAAAGGAAAAGATAAAATGGCCTGTCTACAATAAGTCTGCATTGATTTGGATTTTAATAAACAAAGGAATCTTCCAAGGAGAGACTGGGCTGGGAGCAGCAGCAGTAATTGGTTCTATTCAGATCATGGATGGTTTCATAGGCTTTGGCCTTTAGGGAACTCAGTCAAATATCTGCCATTGAAGCATTCAACTATTCAAACACAGCCCTTCATTGTCATTCAGGATGCAAAAATCTCATTTGCAATTTCAGCTTTGAAAATGGTTTTAAAAGTACCTGAGGGAAGAAAGAATGGGAGGGAAGCAGAGAGGAAGTAGAGAGAAAGCATGGTGAGAGGAAGTTCTCAACAGTAAGAAGACCTGGGGAAAAAAAAGAAAAGAAAAAAAAAAAAAGAACATGCATGAAACCAGAATCTAAATGACTGATCAACCCAGTTTCTGGAAGAGATGAGACCTTGGCTCAATCATCCCTCAGTTTCTAAATCATTCTGTGTCTCCTCATTATTGACCTCTTGCCTTGACTGTAGTCATCTTGACTACATTCTTTCAGCATAGTTGTTTGAAAGGGAAAATAGTGGTTATTAATTAGTAGACTAGGTAAAGATAACTGCTAGGGGCTATCTACTAAATAAACTAACTTCATTTGTAAATTCAGTTACGATTTTCAATTTAATAAGATTTAGCAATGTTTTCAGTTCTACTGAGAAAGGAGTTGTAGTCCCAGTTAGCTTAAAAAGAAAACCAAAGCAGAGGCATACCACCCCAAGATACTAACAGTAAAGAAACCAAACATGGAACATTTCAGTAAGCAATTATTTTTTCTCCCTTCTAATGAAAATAAGCGAAGAGGCATCATACAAAGGATTTGTGAATATCTGGCTGGAATAAACACCAGTCCAAAGCATTCAGAGCTCAATCTTCTGAATCAAATATTTTCAGTCTTCTTTCTGACTCAAATCTGTTTTAAGGCTGAAGACAACAGGTTTGAACAGCTCTTGCCCAAATTTTCAGGTAAACTAAAGCTTTGTCACTGTACTCATGATGAAGGAAGATAAACTCAAAGAGTGATAAAGGGAGCAGGGGTTAAGGAGGGAAGAGGAGCAGAAGCGGGAAAGCTTTTCAGTAGCTTCCATCAGTCTGGAAACAGAAGAATCAAAAGCCTTGTGAGAACAGGTTTTCCTCACAAGACTTCATGCCCGATTTGATACTGGAAAGATTCAGATAAATGTTGAATGCTTGTCAAAACCAATTGCTAAACCTTCTGATATTCACTGGCTACCAAGCTTAATGCCTATATCTATAAGCTCAAAGTCAGCCATCTTTATCAGAACAAGCTGCAAAAATTAAATATTTTCCATGAGACACTGAAGAATTTAAAAGCAATTTCTAGTTCTGTAAGAACCATTATGAAAATACTAGCTGAAACGCTCTGTTTATTACTATGAAGCTGGGAATACTCAAGATGGACAAACAAAATCTAAACATCTGCATGCGATTACTTGTAAAAGCATCTGTACTACTGCTACCTATCTAGTCCAGCCCTGAAATACAAAGGATTAAGTACAGTTTGCTTCCTATACTTCATCTGAAGGCATTGACTACTCCAAGCTGATAATGTGCAAGAATATTGTTATCTGGCAAAAAATGTGCTCTCTCGCTTGACCTGTCCTTACAGTATACACACAATTAACCATTCAGTCTTGATATGCTCATGAATTAAAGCAGCAGCTTTCAAAAAACAGTGTAGATGGCTTAATACACACTAAGCCTGAAAGCATAAAATGGAGATTATTTTTTTCCCATGCCCGAAGTTACTCTTCTTCTGCAGTTCATTCCTGGGGTTCCAGTAATATCAGAAAGGCATGAACAAGCAAGCTTACCCCATCAGGTGGTTCTGTGAGCACAGAATCAGTGGAAAAAAGAATTTCCTCTGGATATTTAGTCAGAAGACTGAAGACCTAAGTGGATTCTCAGATGCCTATTATTTTTTCCAATTCTTTCAAGAATTTGGAGTGTGATTAGTCTCTCATCTGCCCAGGTGAATGTTTATACACTTACACACACATAAAAGCAATGATTTAACTATACTCTACTTACACCCACCTAACAAATTGATTGAAACTGGCCAGCAGGTTCAAAAGTTGTTAGAGAGAAGGAGGACAGGAGCTGACAGACATTTCTTAGTAAACCATGCTAGAGTAAGTCATGGAAAAATCCAGTCTGTGGGAAGGATTTTAAAACCCTGTGTATGATTCATATTTTCTTGAGAGAATACCAGATTTTTCTATTTAAAACAACATCATCAAAACATAGGGCAGTGATTTTTTTTTTTTTTTCATGCCATAGACTTGTTTTTGCATTGCGTCTTGCAAACAAACAGAAAAGGTAAGATTCTTGGCTGTGTAAAGAACTGACAGTCAACTAAAGGAAAAATATTCCATTTCAGAGGGGAGAAGCCAGGAGAAATAATTTTTTAATTTTCACATCTTCATACAGACAAGTTTCTTCCTACCGTAGAAAAGATTGGGAGGGGGAGCATGTAAAATAGCTAAAGATGAAGCCTAGGAAAGCAACACACAACGTATCAGACAACTGTCCTCAGTGAAAATCTGGGCTCAGAGAAGGGCAGAAAGGCTCCTCTTCGTGTTAATTGGTTCTCATAAGAGAAAGTAGCATAACATGACATACAAGCATTATAGCGCTGAAGATATCCATTTAAAAGTCTCCAAATAAAGATGAACTAAACCCCTTTGTGTGTCTGATGTATGTATAAAGACAAGACATTAAAGACCACAGCATTAAATTATTTTAATGCCAAGATATGATGGAATGAATTACATATATTGAAATCATAGGCATAGCTATGTCACACAGTACGTATCATAATGTTGTAGCATGAAAAGGCTGAGTCAACAGTACTATTTCATTTCTAAATCTGATTTTCCATTATTTTGATTAGGAACCAGAGCCTTTTAACAAGAGATGTAGGACTACTCTGGGTTTGGATATGGGCATGTATATATACACACACATAGCTGCTGCTTATTAAAAAGAAGTGGTGGGGAAAAGGGAAATGTAAAGGAGTATCACAGCTTCAGCAAGGCTTTTTCTTAAAAATGAATGATGGTTTCAAAGCTCTGCAGACCTCTCTTTAATAATTGTTATAGTGCAATCCATTAAGTACTGTAATTATGTGGGAAGAAGGTTATCCCTGGTCCTGAGCCAAATTCTGCTCTCTATTACCTGCCCAGGATGCCAGTGGCTTACAGAGAATAGCGACCACATAAACAAAAGAAGAATTGAACTATTGGGAGCCAGTACATGCCTGACCAGAGTCAACATGAAGAACGCACAAGGAAACGCAGAGTTTGCCATGCCTCAGACAACACACAGTGTCCTCCACATTCTCATCTTCCTCACATGGCTCCCACCTGCTTCCAAGCACTGATGAAGAGGCAATATCTCTGCCTGAAGACTGCTGGGAGCACATGAAAGTAGGGCTTTTCCCAACCCTGGAGCAAAGGAGGAGGCCGGGGGAGCAGCAGAACCGCAGAGCAGCGATGGAGCAAGGAGGCAGGGTTGCCAAGCAACAGCCTACCACGGGGGGAGCATTAAAACGGGGAAAGGAAACAGACATAAATTCCATTTGCCATCATGTGGGGCAATGGTAGCCCTTCCATCTGCTTTTCTTCCTGCTTCCATTGAGTTATGGGTGTGGATTTCCTGAGAGGATTTCGCCACAAGTGTTCTTGACTCACGAGCTCCAGTTGGTTCCTCAAGGAGGTTGCAACAGGGAGAACAGTAGGAATACATTCTTTGCCAACTTGTTGTCATGGATAACACAGCAAGAACAGCTGCAGGCTGACACAGGTTCTCCAGACAGCCTGCCCCAGGACTCAGGAATACAAAGTAAAACCACACCTGCTCCATACATACATCTGCATCAGTGATGTTCCTTCTGGTATACCATCGTTCGCCTTGAAAGAAACATGCACAACATATGAGAGATTTTTTTTTCCTTCATACCACATAAGTCTTTCAGTGTGACAACTGGAGCTTCTGTATTATTTCCACATAAAGTTCTTGTTTCTGTTCTATGAGGCCATAAATATTTGATGGTGTGGCATGGCATCAGAAGAGGAGACCTTCACAAAAGCTTTAGGCAAGAGGTATTTTGGTGAGGAGGGACCAATGAGGAGAGGGGATGGAATACATGAAAATAAAAACTTCTGACAGCTCATGGGGCCAGACCACATATACTGGAAAGACTTTCATGGAGGCTGACCTCAGCAATCCCAAGCCCCTCTCTGCAAGGACAACCTACCACTAAGCCAGCTCATCATGGCCATACACCACATTACAGCTCTCACCAAATCTGGCAGCTGAATGCTCCAGTTGCAAAGCCTTGCAGTGGTTGGCCTCTTCCCCGGTGCAACTGAATGTTTTCAGGTGTAGTCACAACAAATTAACTGTGATCCCCCTCCTTTGTTACCCCTTTCTTGCCTGTCCGTACTTTATGCACATTATCACAGATCATCAAGAAACTGTGTGCTTACACACCACTGTACAAATAATTTTGACTCCATAAGGCATTTTCTATAACCTATCGTTAACATTTATATAAAAAGGAAACAGAAAACTCTGAAGGAAACTGCATTTGCATTTACTTCTGAGTACACAACATAAATTTTACTAATGCAAATTCTTCACAGATAAGATGGATACATTCTTCATGCCTTTCAAGTCATGAAGTCATCCAGAGAAACACAAAAGGTTAAAGCAGACACTTCTTCTCAATCAGGTATCTAGGTCCCCTTTAACAGCCAAAACAGAGGCATAAGCACATTTAAGAGATGATTTCTCCCATCTTAAAGTGGTCATCCAAAGTAGAACAGAAATTGCACCCTGGAAGTCCCTGTTCCTCTCTCTCTCCATTTATTATGTGGAGAAGCTACAGTGACTCGCACCATGAATAGTTTAAATTAAGCAAGAAGAGCAATGTCCATAGCAGCCAACTGTTGCCAAGTTTTTAAATAGCAGAAAGCCCACAAGCAGGATTTGAAGGCAGCTAACGGAGATCTTGTCTTTTGGGGAGGAAATTCTTACACCAGAGCAGAAACTTCACTGTAAGTCTGGCAAACAAGTTGAAATTGATATACTGGTTGGAGATGGAAAATTACTCCAGGTGCTTCGTAGGAGAAGTTTGGTAGTGCAGTGCTATGAGGGGGCTTTAGCAGTAAAGCAATATGTGATAGAGAAGCAATGGGATATCCTGTCCAGCGAAGAGTTTCACAGTGAAATGAAAGGCTGGGTAAAGGTGAGTGACAGCAGTACACTGGACTGGTATCAAAGGAGAAAAATCACAATTGTCATGTCATCACTGGTGACAACACATCTGGAGTACTGTGTGCCAGTTCTGGACTCCTCAGTCCAGGAAAGACACAGACATACTGGAGTGAGTCCAGTGAAGGACCACAAAGATGGTTAAAGGATTGGAGACTGTGGTATACGAGGAAAAGCTGAGACAGCTGGGACTATTTAGCCCGGAGAAGAAAAAGCTCAAGGGGGTCTTAATAATGCATAAAAATACCTGATGGGATGGTGTAAAGAAGATGTAGCCTGACTCTTCTCAGCGGTAGCCAGTGAACAGACAAAAGGCAATAGACACAAACAGAAAAGGAGAAGCTCAATTTAAGCATAAGATTTTATATACATATATACATATAAAAATAAAATCTAAGGGTGGTCTAACACTGGCACAGATTTCCCACAGAGTTTGTGGAGTCTCCACCCTTGGAGGTATTCAAAACCTGACAGAAAAGGTCCTGAGACACCTGCTGTAGTCTTTAACCTGCTTTGGGCAGCAGGGTTGGTCTGGATCTCCCAAGGTCAGCCTCATGGATTCTGTAGCAAAAACACTGACTTCATCACCCTCAGAGAAGCTGATCTGGGTCCAACGCAGACTGGTGGTGTGGTATTTCTCACGCATTTTCCTTGGGACTTGTTTTGTGGGTTGTGGGTGGGGGTTTTTGGTTTGGGGTTTTTTGGCGGGGTTTGGGTTTGGTTTGGGTTGTTGGGGTTTTTTTTGAGTGCAACCACCTGTCAAACATGGTCTTTTCACTACCAACACTGATTTTTAGTTAACAGTGGCTCATTTAAAAAGCCTACATTTACGAAAAGTTACCATAGTTGGGTTTTCTCTCAGTTTAAGTGCTTATAAAGTGACTGCTACTAAGTAAATAGCATAAATATAATCTTTTCAAGAGACAAAACAGGCAAGTAAAAAGAGCTTGCTTGCCTTACCTGGAAAAGACTGCAGTTTAGTGGAATGGGAAGTAGGTTGAAAATGCATTTTCTCCACTACTCTGGAATAGTTCTTCCAAAACTACAGACAAAAAAATCCCCGCATGCCACCCCACACCTCAAGACACAGAAAGCGGTGTGCAGGCCAGAGTCATATGGAGGGGAGGACTTTGGTGTTTGACACATGGCACAGAATGTCAATGTTTGTCTCCAGAGCAAATAGGGATGCCTGGCTTGTACATCCTGTTTTATACACAGTTATCACATCCTTGCCGATTCATCTCTTCCTTAAGCCTACTATTTCCTCTCTCCCCACCTTGTATTCCGCTCACACAGAGTTCCTTCCTGCTTCTGTCACTTCTGTCATATATATCTGGATCCTGTCTGTTTCTGCTATCTCTTTCTTTGAAATGGTATGACCAGAACACAATGGGCTTTAAGCATTTTTAGCTGAACCTTAAGCTAGAAGTCTTACAAAGATACACCTGTCTTGCATACCATCTCCTGTCTTTCTTATACAACAATGTTAAGAGAATAACTTCCTGTTATTTTTGGTCTCCCTGCTTTTGCCTGAGACATGGACATAAAAAACAAAGTTATGTTTAATTGGTTGCAAGTCAATAAATGGCTCAAGAAGATTTTCTACCGAAATAGGTTTAAAAAACTAACCCACAGAAAATGCTAGATGCTGAGAAAAGAAAACATTCCTCAGGAGCAACATTTGCATCAATACTCCATATGATATAGTATAAAACAAGTATTTGCTTTCGCTTGACTGAATACTGTATTGTTTTTCCGATCTGTTGGTCCTTATTTCAGTTATTATTGCAGAGGTATTTCAGAGCTGATTCACAGAATTTCACTAACTTTCATATTTAAGTATAAGCATAAGGCTGATCAAGAAGTTAATTGATACAAGATCTCCCTTTTGGAAAAAGTTGAATTCAGTATATTTGAAACGTTCTGCTCTATAAGTTCAAAATTTCAGTAGTTTCTTGACTAGCATATTCAAATTACAGTAACAAAACAATTGAGAATAAGAAAACTGTAACAATCTGAATGGTTTTTTCCATATGAAGTCTGGGTTTACAGTCAGTTTAGTACTGAAGAAAAGTATAGCATGCTAGCATTTGTCATTCAATTAAATTTCTGTTTTTCAAATAGTTTTAATTCACATGGCAAGATCTTCATGGAGCACTGTAAGGACAGGTTTTCTAAGTTTTCTTTTCTATATTTAGATTTTCTTCTACATACAGAAAGAAGGCTGGTGATCTCACTTTGAGCCCTAACAGATAATGCTCCCAGAGCATGGCACACACAAACCTCTGCACTCCCTTTTCAGAAGTGATCAGCAGCTGTTTCAGGTCGTGACTGATGGGAGTTGGCAAAGCTTTGTGGGAAAATGGCAAAATGCCTACATGTATACATCCAGCTGAAGTGTTATAGACTTTTCACATAAATAATAATCAGATTCCCCCAAATAAGCTTTACAATATGTATATGTGTGTGTGTGTGTTAAGGGAGATCTCATTTGTCAGCAATAGTTAACATTAAGAGATGAATTCTGCAGAAGTCAATACTTCCGAATCATGAAACAAAATTCTCCTCCACGCCTTGGAAACCTGCCCCAATCATTCCTTGTACCCAATATACTTCCACGAGTGCAATAAATATTTTTAAAAGCTATTTCTAAATTCAGTTTCTTGGAAGATATATTTAGATAAGGATTAATAGGAAACCGGTAGATAAGACCCCAGCAGAAATAACACACACAGCACATACAGCTACCACATATAAGCTCTTAAACACACTGCAGAGCACAAACCAAGACCTTCCAAAGACCATATACGTTAGTTTTCTTTCCTCTGCAGGGTGGCGAATGGCACCGAGGTAGCAATTTCTTCTGTCCCAGAAGAACTCATTCTTTTACCGAGGGGGGTGGGGTGGGGCAGACGGGGCAGACGACGGGACGGCGACGGAACGAGAAAACGCCCGCAGTGCCCCCCACCCCCGCCCCGGCGAAGGTTGTTCCCGTGATCGTGGAAATACTATAAAGTTACGGGCTGTCACTTTGCTAGGTAAGCTGGTTTAACTGACTGCAGAGGAAGCTTTGCCCTTCTCCCCACGGCTGCTGGCAGCCGGCGCGACGCGTTCGACCCCACAAGCGCAACCGCGACCCGCTCCGTTCCCGCGGAGGGGAAGGGGAAGGGGAAGGGGAAGGAGCCCGGCGGCGGGGGCCGGCAGCGCTCACCATGCGAGATGCTGTGGAGC